>JANHFL010000999.1:87264-97934 GCA_032468155.1 Oxyrhabdium leporinum
AGGGTCCACCTCCCAGCCATACTCAAAGGTCACATGCCCCAATCCTCTTCCAGCTCCAACTATTACTATCCTCTGATTTCCTACTTCCAAACTCACACACAATAGCCTAATTTACATGAATTCATATAATGTGCTGTCAGCTAAAGGAGGGATAAGAGCAATTGTACAAAGAAAACTTTAATCTGCTTATTTAGGTGGGTTTTCAAAATGTAGTAAAAAAGTTACAGAACAAAATTCAACCCTATAAGGCTCACCTGGACTCTCTGGAGATGTGCTATATGTTCCTCAACTGCAGTTTTTAAGGCTGAAGGAGCATTTAAGATCTCATGATAATTGTCCATCATGAATGATACCAATTTAGCTGCTAACAGTTCATCCAAGTCTACTTCATCCTTGGAGCAAAGAATGCAGTGAGAAAAGGTTTGAACCATCTGAAACAGAGGAGAGGAAATCAATGGGATCAGGTCTCACATTATATATTGAATGTGTTATTTATTATCCCATAAGTGATGGAAGTTGCTACTACATCTTGTACTGCAGGTCATGCATTGAGGCTGAGCCTATGTGACTTTCAAGATTTTTCCCAGCCCAATGATTTAAGTGTTTATAAACTGATCCGATACTGATGCTGGAGGCCTGCTATCACATTGATTAATATCAATTCTTGTAGCCCACTGATTCATATATACACATTCAGATGGTATCAACTTAAGGATAGAACACCTATTCCAAAGAAAAGAAAAAACAAAAGAAAATTAACATATTTTCCCTTACATTCAATTCCCTTTCCAAAGTTTTTTTTGGCTCTCTTACCCATTAAGACAGGGCTATAAATCTAAAAAAAGCCTAGGCATGTCACAAAGCAAGCAGTGCAAAAAAGTTACAAGGACTGTGGTGAGAAATAGGTGGGAAGGGCTGTAACTGCCAACTTTCATCCACTTTAGCAAGGAAATTCAGCCTGGGGTTTAACTTAAGAGTTATACTAGCAGAAGGAGACAAGAAAACATTGCAAACCACACCCTAAGTTGTATATATTACTACTATTTCTAGAACAAGTCATTATTTTGTAACTAAGCAGAGTCACCACCAGAGCAATTCCGAAGTGATTTCATAATGTATTTCTATTTCAGGCAGACACACACCATTGCTCTTGTTCCAAGTGTATCTGAAAGAGGTGGAAGATCTTTATTTGACTGGATCTTAGCCATCAGTGTCATCAACAAGTGCAGCTTTCGCCGATTTGCTGGTGGCAGAAGAAGACAAGAAATCTGCAAGGCTTCAGTAGCTAGCTTCTTTTCCTGCAAGATTCCTGAATCAAAACATGATTTTAAAAGGTGCTCTTAAGTAATTAAAAAAAACCAAAAACGTCAATGTTAAGTTTCTTTGAAAATGAGAATTTTATCATTCACTTTGTTAATTCATTTTTTGGCATTCCAAATACAAGCTGTAAGGAAAGGGAAAACTATGTTGGGACCCAACATTAAAAGATTCAAGCTGAGCTGTTTTCATCACCCAAAAGCATTTGAGGCCTGCCTACTGATCTTTTCTTGGGAATGTTTTTGTTACGCTTAAAAAGTAATATTTGTAAGTAATATAACCATAATACAAAGTAATATTGCAAATAAATTAAGATTATACGTTCTGAAAACCTGAAGAAGAAGAGAATCTAAGCCATTTTTGTCCTCAACTTTTTATGCTGATTAAGAATGATTTCCAGGTCATTGAGATTATCCTTTTCCTATAGGCATTCAGAATAAGTGAGGGGGTTGGATATTTATGCTCACTGGTGTGGAATAAAAGGAGAGCTCAAGCAAGTTTGTTTTTGATCATAGTTTGTCCTTGATCATTATCATCTCCAAGCTCATGCAAACCTTTAAAGCAGCTATAAATTTGAGATTCTTTTATATTCATGAAACACCATAAAACAGAAAAAGATTTATACAAAATATTTTGAGTTTTAGAAGTGCTGTTTTGCATATTCTCAGCTGGAAACAAAACTTGGTCATTTTGAGCAGACCTATCCCAGAAAACAGCAGTGAAATGGGCTGTTCCAATTTCAAGTTAGATCATTTCAAATGTTTCAAACTTTTACAGAACAGGAATGTTCATTCAGCAAATTTTCTTTTGAGGTTAAACTCCACATAAGGTATTTGGAGTTTCGTTACAAGGAAACCTAGACAAATCAACAATTCTGAGAGTACCTAGCAAGATGGATGGTTATGTTCCAATTTTAAAAAGTTACCTACAGTATATTATGCTTATTCCTAGATTATCCTACTTGGATAAATTGTCTATATAGAATGGCTGTGCTGCTGAAATAATTTGAATACTTATCTTTCCTATGGAAGTCTCCATTTGTATGGAATTTATAGATCTGATTTATTTCTAAACCATGACTTGATTAATCCTTGCTCTCTGAATACACCACAGTGTGTCAATCCACCAATAAAAAACTTCAAAACAAAGGAAACCATGTTACAGCTTATCATTGAAACAATAGCCTAAAAAGGCATATAATACTCCAGAGGTTCCCAAAAGGCCCAACATAATGTCTAAGGAGCTAAAGGCTTCTCTTACATTGACAAATGTCATTGTTTATGAGACCCCCATTAGAAAAACATTGAACAGTAATGGTGCACATGGCAGGGTTGCAAGAAGAAAGCCACAACTCTTAAAAAAGAATATTGCTGCTTACCTACAGTTTGTGAAACACCACATGGATAAGCTAGAAAGCCAGTAGAAGGTTTTGTAGATGAATGAGACCAAACTAGAACTTTTTGGCTTGAAAAAAAAGCATTATGTTTGGCAAAAAACAAACACTGGATTCCAGCATAAGATGTCCATGAAACTTAGTGGTGGCAGTATCAGGTTTGTGCTTGCTATGCTGCCTCTGGACCAGGATAGCTTGCCGTCATAGATGGAACTATGTATTTTGAATTTTACCAGCAAATTTTGTAACAAAATATGAAGGTATCTCCCCATCAACTGAAGAGCAAGAGAAAATGGATCATGAGCAAGACAATGACCCAAAATACATAGATCATATGATCAAAAAAAAATGGTTAAAGCAGAAGAAAGTTATTTCTTCTAGAGGGCATTTCATGGAAGCAAGACTATCAACATTCCTAAGTTGAAGCTGTCAGAATGGAGGAATGGGCTAAAATTCCTCCAAGCAGGGCTGATCAACTATTAGAAACATTTAGTTGCAGTTATTTTTGCCCAATGGGGTAATGTCAGTGACTGAAAGCAAAGGTTCACATACTTGCCCTATAGAAGTATGTAACTTTGGATCATTTACTTCAATAAATCATTGAATGTTTTTGACTCAAATGTTTAATTGGATTCTCTTTATTGAGTTTTAGGACTTGTATGAAGCATGGATGAAGTTCTAGATCATATTTATGCAGAAATATTGAAAATTCAAAGGTTTACAGACTTTTAAATGCCACTGTAACTAGTAGAAACAGCATGCCTTGTGAGGAGCAAGACAGTCAAATCCAAGTTAGGCCAAGCCTTGGCTTATTAACCTGGTGCAAAGCTGATGGGAGATAAATTTAGCACATAGCAAAGTAGAAAAGCAAGCTCTACATGGAACAAATGTCAAGATAATTGCTCATTTTTAGGCATAAGTTAGAATGGCTAACAGTTCTGCAACTGGAACAGAAACAAGAAGGGCAACAAAATTGGTTCTTCTGTCATTCTGAAATTGTCTGATATTTAATTACCATCTACATAACTTACATTTGAAAATAGTGGTGATGTTTTCAAGACTGATAATTATCCACCCATTGTTGAAATATATTTATTAAGAGTTTCCAACATTCCTCACACAAATCTTTCAGTGTTAAATTTCGGGCAAAATTTTATGCAAAGGTAGGATGAGAAATTGTGACAACAATTGCTTTGCCCACACTTCAACAGTACAACTGAAAGCAGAACACTTGTATATATGCATAAGTATGCTGTTAGTGTCAATACACAGATCCCTTGAATGTGTGTCAGTATGCTGCATGTACCACTTAGGTCAAGAGGTCTTAGGTCAGAGGACTAAGAAACTTTTGTTTTGTTGAGGTCCTCAAACGAAAAGAGATGAAGTTTAAAAGAACAAAGACAATGTCTGAAGTGGGACATGGATGTGGTAGAACAGAAAAATTGGGAGAAGAATAGTGAACATTACTGGTATAAAGTAGTTTTTGCTAGGCTTTCTTTTCTTTTTTATGTCATGCCTTTATTTTCTTTGTTTTATGATTTCTTTCTGACTTGCATAAAATTGCTTACCACCCAAACAAATAAAATGTGCTTTAGTGGGAAATCAAAAGAACCTTTTTTGTTTGCAAAAGAAAGAAGTGATACTATTTCTTAAAAGAGCACCACCCTGGCATTGATGAAATTATTCAATAACATCAGCAAAATTCCTGAAAAACCATAGGACGTAAATATGCCAATTATAGGGTTAATCAGAAGATGTTTGAGGTGTTATGTTTTATGGTATTGCTGAACTGTCTCTGGCATGAAGATAATTGTTTTGAAGTAATTATTCTGAAATTCTGCCACCCAATAACAGAGATTGGGCCGTTTACAAATACTAAAAATATTTAAAAACAAGAAAACAAAAAGATCAGCAACAACACCAACAATGACAAAATTGGAGTGGTACAAAAAAGGGGGGGCTTCAATCACCCTCAAGAAAGGCCTGGGTGAAGATGTGCTTTTGGGGTCCCCGTTTATGGCATTGTTTAATTGAAGAAACCGAGAGTGTGCCGATTTTGCCAGATCACATTGGCTGGGTAGATATTATGGGAGACAGATGGTCCCTCAAGTCATAGGCCATATCCCATGTAGGGTTTTATATGGCCTTTGCTGCCATGAGGTAATTCATATTATGGGTTCTTACCCCGGTCTGCTCAAAGTAGGCTTAAAGAAAGTAGGCTTTAAAAAGGAGGAATGTTTAGGTGTCCTGCTAGATGGTCATCCATTTAACAACAATTATTCTCAAAATATCAAGTTCTAGAAGGAGTCGTTTTCATTAGGAAAGATGCTGAAGGACAAGCACTGTGCACTCAGCCTGCCAGATACATGTTTCACAGCATAACTTACCCAGCACACTGACAAAAACATCAAAGAACCGGAAAGTGAGAAGAGGCTCCTTCATGTGTGCATAATAATCTGCTATGGTTCTAAAGACATCTCTTTCAAAACCTGAATAGGTGGGTTGTTTCAGTTCTGGATATCTGGGCCCTAAAAAGAATGGAAAGAGGAAAGTAGAATGAAAAAAAAAGATTTCCTGGTTGGATTATGCAGATGGCAGAAATGGCACTAATTTACACATGTAGTCATAATGAAAATTCTATTTATTTTTATTTATTAAAAGTATAGCCGCCCAGCTCACACAGTGGTGACTATGGGTGGCTTACATAATTTTTTAAAAATCCACCAGAGAATAAAAACCCATTAATTAAAAACCACACCACTTCCATGGCAGCAATAACACAATAGAATCAGCCAGATAATTGGCTCCATCCCCGTTTGTGGTCATCAGGCCCACTGAGAAAACCACATTTTTAGAGCCTTTCAGAAAAGCAATAGGGTGAGTGCCACATCAGGGAAAAGCCAGCCACAACACTATGCTGTCACAAAGGTATAGGAATGAAAATAGTGATTAAACCAATAACAAGGACTTAAGCTAGTGTCCTTCTAAAAACTTGTCGTGCAATCACAACATGTCTATTCATAAACTTCCATAATTTCAACATAATTTTGAACTTCCTAAACAAATTGGTGGTTTAAATGTTTGCAGTACAGATTTCTCTCAGCCAAACCAGTTCAGAGTAGACCCAGGGAATTATCTGTTTGAAAGCACTTCAACTTAATCCTCATCTCCTTGCTTCTCCAGATGGATAATCCCTGATTTAAAATAGATTATCTTTTAACACAAAGAGTAACCATGATGAACAATTGAAGGGCCTTTCTAATAGTAAAGATTGACTAGAACTAAGAACATTATACTCATACTACTGAAACTATAGCATAAAGCAACTTACAAACATACCTTCAGTAATTTTTTCTTCTCATATATCCACCATGTGTAATATGGCCATTCCCAAAAACTCTAAAACATTATATTCTCTTTATTATCAAATCCAAATTGCCTCTATGTGTGTTGTTAAGTAAGACATTGAATGAAAGGATCATCTTTCCTTTGGGTACTTAAGCATACTCTAATTTGACTTATAGGAAGGTAGCAATACCAATTTAAAAACAGTTTGCAATCCATCTGACACTTTCAATCTGAAGAAACCAAGCTTAACTTAGTTTTTTAACATTATTATCTATGAATGATATAAAAGGAAATTTCTTCTTCCCCTGGATTAGCAACTTTTAGAAAGTTCAATATGATTCATCCTGCCTTCCTCAGTAACCTTAAATGTTCACGGACACATGAACATTTGAAAAGGACTAGCCCTAGTGTCTGAGGGTCAGAGACAGTCAAAAGAATACAGGTAGTCCTCGACTTATGACCACAATTGAGCCCAAGATTTCTGTTGCTAAGTGAGAAATTTGTTAAATGAGTTTTGCCCTATTTTACTACCTTTCTTGCCAGAGTTTTTAAGTGACTCATAGCAGTTGTTAAGTTAGTAACACGGTTGTTAAGGGAATCTGGCTTCCCAATTGACTTTGCTTGTCACGTGGTCACCAAAGGTGATTACATGACTCCAGGACACTTCAACCGTCATAAATATGAATCAGTTGCCAAGTGTTTCATTTTGATCACGTGAACATGGGGATGCTGCAATGGTTGAAAATGTAAGTCACTTTTTTCAGTGCTGTTGTAACTTTATTATCATTATTAAATTATTAAATGAACTGTAAGTCAAGGACTACCTGTGTTTATCCCATCATCAGACCACTCCTCAGAAAATATTCCACTCAAATAAACTGCAGCTTTGGAGCAATGGTTGATGAGAATGAAACATGCTATGTGGCAGATTGATTTCCTCCCAGCTCTGTTGCAGAAAGTATCATTATTATTAGAAACACTCTATGATGGAAAACAATTCATCTAATCAAAATCGGTTTATTAAAAAAGAAAAGAACGAGGGATTTCCGCTTTACTAAAGTTAATGGGAAAGCGGAAGTTCGAAAAGCAACATAGAGAAATAAAAAAAAATACTCACAGTTCGCTAAACATTTCATTGCTGATAGAACCCAGTGAGGAATTTCTTCTGCATCAAAGAATTTTAGAAGTGGTTTAATATATTAGCATTTATTAGACAAAAGAAATTGGATTTTAAATTACAACTGCAGGCATTTATTTATTTCACGATTTTATGCTTCTTCCCATAGAAGATTTAACCTTTCTCCCCTTTAGTTCTTATCTATAAAGTGAATTATATAGTCTTTATAGGCTGCTGCTCATTGATCAGCTAAGGATGACTTCATGTAGGCATTGAGGAAAATGATTTTAGTGTACAAAAACAGTACCAGTAATAAGATTGCAATAGAAAGCAATAACTTCTAACAGAATAAGATAATAAGTATTCTGTTTCTTGGTGCCCAGAGATTATCTCTATGTAATAAAGAACATTGTTTTAAAAGCACAACCCAAATGAATACACTCAGTTTTGCTAAGGATGCTCTTCATCATCAGTGCACACTGCAGTGAAATATACTTGCAGAAAGTTAACTCATACACTACTTAATGGATTCAGTTTCAACTTATTATCCCTCATCCAGCCAATTTTTAACTGTAGTTGCGCTATCATGGAAGCCATACTGTCCTCAGAAGTGATTATGGAAATATATTTCTTGAGAATACCTGGTTCCAAGTCTCCTGATGACCCTTCCTATCAGGTTTATGTAGCCACTGAGGAATACTAGAGACAGATGGAGCTTTGTGAGACAACTCATAATAGATTCCGTTTGAAGGAAATCTACCTCAGAGTTAGAAATGGAGTGACTATAAAACGTTGTCCCCCATTCCCACATAGGTGTGTTGTGCTCAGTCCTGGAATTACTTTTGAGCTGAGGGAGGACATGTACAAGGAAAGACGGCCAGGAGTAATTGGAATTATTAAAGTTTTCTAGATTTCATGGGGAATCAAATTATCATCAATTCTTTTATTTCTTTAGACAGATCTGTCCCAGAACTTTATTGCCACTGAATGCGTAGGTTAGTGATCAAGATACTGTATATTTGTTTCCTGAATAGATTCCAACAAAACTATAATATATTAAACAAGTTCCACTTACTTGATTTGTCTTCTAAAATGACAGTTCCTTGTTTGTTGACACTGTACACATTCTGAATGATGTCCTTTGGATTTACAAGTTTAGTGTCCAAAATATCATTCAAAGAATCCAAACCTAAAGTATTTTGCAAGCTATGGAAGACGTAAAGCAAACAGATTTAAATTAGCTACCAGCAGTTATCTGGAAAATGATTTACAGCTAAATAGCTCACATTGTCACTGGATTATGTACATATATATGAATGAATTGGTTATGTGTTTGCGTGTGTAATAAAGCCATCTTCAAAGCCTCATTAGTAAAACAGTAAGCTGTTTTAAAACAAAAATTATTTGCCTCTTTCAGATGCAAACCAAATTACATACATATGATAGTGCTACTTTAATATAAAATACTTCAAACTATAATAAAAACAAAAGGACTAGGGAATTATACACGTGTCCGCACTGACTAGCCACTCATGCAGCCAATAGGCCATGGCCCAGTAGTGGGCTGTGGCCCATAGATAGGGGATCCCTGACTTATAGAACAAAACACACAAAGGATAGGAAAATGTTTCACTCTACATTCCAGGTTAGGTCTTTGCTTAATTGCTTAATTGACAAAATGTCTGACTAAAGGAAAGGTAGTCAGTTTTCCAGCAGTGTATGTTGTGGATGGAGTGGAAGCAATCGTTAATAAAACATCTACATGAAACTGCTGGGTGAGATCATCCATCACCATGGGATGAGTTATCATCAATATGCTGATGACACAGCTTTACATCTCCATCCCTGGTGATCTAAGTGATAACTGTGGCTGCCTTCAACTGAACCCTGGTAAGACAGAACGGCTGTGGAGACGTGGTGCTTTGGAGTCTGGAAGTTTATCATCTTTAGTTCTGGATGAGAGGCAATGTAACACCATTGTTACACAAACTGCACTGGCTGCAGATCTGCTTCCAGGCCCAATCCAAGGTGTTGGTCACTTATCTTCAAAGCCCTCTAGAGCAGAGTTCCAGAATATCTGAGGAGCCTTCCTTCTTCAATGTGATTGATCTGCCCCACTTGTGCTGGCAGAAGGGGCATACTGTGGACCTCATCCAAGGAATTGTGGCTAGTGGGGTCCAGCAGAGCCTTTTCTGCCATGGCCCCCTGCCCTTTGGGACATCTTGACATAGCAGCTGATATCTACTACCTCTTTTCTGGCCTTCAGGAAAAGCCTTAAAATTTGGCTGTGCTAGTTGGCATGGAACCCTGAGCTGATGGATGGAGTTGGCTGGTGCAGTAACAGAAAAGGCACTTATATTCTCTACTGAAAACCCACGGGTTTGTTTTTTTTGTTTGTTTGCTTTAAACCTTTTCTAATTTTAATCTGTTTTTATATTTGCAATTGTTTTTATATCTGTATGTTTTATTAAAAGTCATTCAGAGTCGCCTCGAACTACATAATAGAAGACATACAAATTAAATAAAACAATCCCAGTTGCATAATCAGGTCTGGCATTATAGATTATATGTTGGAGACAATAAAGAAATTCTGTAGAGATAGAAAATATTTTACAGATTTGCTCTTTGATGCCTTTGGATTTTTTGCCTATCAGGGTTCTTAAGTATTTTATTTTTTTTAATTTTGGTAGCAACTACTAATATTAATTGCAGTAGATTAATGTGTGGTGAAATTCAGTCCAGATTCTCAGGAGGGACAGAGTATATTCCAAAGGAATAACAGAGATTGATGCCAAGCCCAAAAACCAAGAAAGACATGCAGAGTTTCTTCTAAACACTTTCCCTTACTGTTCTTCACCTACAGACAGAAATATTGCCAAACTAAAGCGAACTATTTTGCCTCATTATAGTTATATTCTGAGACCTTCTAGGGAGGAGCTGTCTTGAACCTGTTCCTCCCAACCAAACTATCTAAAATTTGGTCTCTTATTCCTCTGAAATGCACTCCCTCACTCCTAGAGTAAGTTCCACCACATTTATTTTGTAAAAGAACTCAGGCAACATGCTTACTATGATAAAGTTCTGGACTTCCATATGTCTTCTACATTTGCCTCTTTTAATTGTCGACGATGGATGAGTTTGCATGCTGGTACTTCTCCAATTGCTATGCTGTGACGTTTGAACCACATTTCAGAATTCTGTAGCAGTGTGAGGAGAAAAATCCTAATTATTGTTAATCTATAATTTTGCCCTTTCATGGCAACATTGCTTCACCAGCAATATATTTAACCAAATCTATGGAAAGAGTCACAACTAAGTCTAATTCAAATTAATGAAACAAGTTCTATAAATCCACCAATTTTAACCCTAATTTTAATTCCATTCCCTATTATCCTGTCAGAGCTGAAGAAGCTTCTTGGATGAGCCTAGGTGGCACAGTGGTTAGAGTGTTGAACTGCAGGCCACTTCTGCTGATTCAATCTAGCGGTTCAAATC
>JANHFL010000999.1:98034-120713 GCA_032468155.1 Oxyrhabdium leporinum
CTTATAAAGCTGTAAACCGCCCCGAGTCTTCGGAATGGGGCGGTATATAAATGTAAAAATAAATAAATAAATAAATGAGAAGTGAAATGTCTTCAAAGAAAAAACAAGGAAGTCCAGTTGCCTCCTGAAAAAGCACCTTTGGGGCCACCATGACCTGGATGACTGAGAATCGCTACAGACTTCCACCAATTTTAATTTTTGATATCTTTGAAGGCAGAAATGATGATAATCTTGACATAATATCATGTATTTTTATATCTCAATGCATTACACATTAATGTATGAGAAGATATCTTACCAATGTGATAGGTTTCACTGGGATGTGCTCTTGGAAAGTAATTTTTTCAAAGTCCCAGTTTGGGAATTTCACAACTTCTTTTCGGTAAGGAGATCGTTTAGGATATGGTTTTAATGGTGAGAAAGGAGGAAACCTAAAATTTGAAAACAGTCTATTAAAACCTTCATAGGAACACTATCATTCTGCCCTGAGAATCTAGCCCCATTGATGCTACTAGACAACCTTTCTTTAAGCTGAAAGAATTTTGGAAACAAAATTACACAACTTCTTTATCAATAGATGAACTTGATACTGCAAAATATTGCAGAATCTTCACCTTCACTTGTTTCAATATTTTTCCTTTACTCTTATTGGAAGAAAGTTATCATTTGGGAACAGCTAAAACCAGATTTCATGAGCTTTTTTACTAAAAAATATATATTTTGCTTCTATTTTAGGTACAATTTTAAATGTTTCCTGTTAGGACAGATACATTTTCTATCTCAATTCTCACAAATTCTACTGACAATGTTATTTACAAAGTTTAAAAATTCTGCTTTAAAGCCTATGCTGCTAGGAAACAAATGATGAAACCTGATAATGTTATCTATTTTGTTTTATTGTAATTGTTTCATGCAAGCTGTTGATTGTATTATAAAACTGTACAAATATTTCAGTTTATTCACTGCTACAAATCATTGGATGATGTATTTTCTGGCTACAAGTGGGGGCTTTTTGGTCATATGCAATAATAAATTGAGTGACTGTCACAGGACCCTAAGAATAATGTTGGATTTAATAAATCATTCTCTCCCAATGTTCAAGCAGATGCTCCAAAGTACAAAGTACAATAAGCATAACATTAATCAAGTGGATTGTCTTTGATACTAGAATGCTATCATGGTTAGTAGCCATCAAATCTTTACTTTTTATGAATTTCTAAATCCTGGCAAGGAAATAATACCAGGATTATTTAGGATCATGTATGATACCTGACAGTCTAATCATGAACCTGAAATTATTCCATAAATATTCCATTCTGATGAGGAATATATTATCCCTGAAAAGATCCATTATTTTTTGTGAAGTTTGCATTTTTACCATCGCACAGAAGAATTTCAGCTAATAAAATCATGATAACACTCAAACATTGAATGGGGAAACAGTGATCTAGTGTTGATTTGGCTTCATACCTGTTTAAAAATCATCTGGACTGAGAATCTCTATAGATTAAAAAATATTCCTGTTTATTGTAAGGGATTATTTTGTAATGACTGAACACACTACAGTTTAGATCAGTGTTTCTCAAACTTGGCAATTTTGAAATTGCTGGCTGGGGGTTCTGGTAGTTGAAGTCCACACATTTTAAAGTTGCCAAATTTGAGACACACTGGCTTAGATGGAAACATTATACAATGCTTCTTACACATGTCTCCCAACAATAACAATGGATTAACTCCACCCTCCTTTCCAAGTTAACTTAGTCAGGTAAACAAGTCTTTGGGGCTCAGTCCCCATAGTAGTTAAATGTTTTTGAAGTAGCATACAATCCTTGGCTCCCTACAAAAGCTCCTGCATTTGTTGGGCATTAGGTGTTGCCTCAGCCCCTTAGCTCCTTTCATAAAACCTGATGCACAACAAATTTGCTGCTGAGGTCCAGGCGTTTCAAGCTCTGCTTTTAAGCAATGGTATTATTAAGCATCCAACCCAAACTCCAGGCAGGGATCAAGCCAAGATGGGTTGTGGTTACAATGATTGTGAGTCCTTTTATTGTCTGTGATTGTTGCACTTGTCTGAATGTCATGTCCTGTTTTTTTATCTCCTGTTCTCCTACTCACCCATATCCTTCCGGGTTGGTTTTCCTTTTTGACCCTGAGACTATGGAGGGTATGGTGTTGTTAGAAAATAGCTATTAGAAAGCTGAACTATTAATGCCATTTTAAAAGAGAAAAGCAATCCACCATTTAGTCAGCAAGAGTGTTACATGGACAGATAAGGGATGAATGAGAAGGAACCATTACAATAATAGCAACAGGGAGAAGTCACATCACTTAGAAAGTAGGAAACTGAGCTAAACTAAATTAGAAAAGTTCAAATCTGAGATCTTTAAAAGCAGACATGCATATTTCTACCCGATTATAAAAGGGTGTTACATGGAGCCAGCCTCATTTAGGGCTCTTGTCTTGTGTAGTGAAAAAACTTTTGAACTCTGAACTACCGTGTTTCCCAGAAAATAAGACCGAGTCTTATTTTCTTTCGGACTTGAAAATAAGCACTTGGGCTTATTTTTGAGGTGGTCTTACTTTTTTTGAGGTGCAGCAGGCCAGACTCAGTGAGCTGGACATGCCGTGGATACACCGTCGCCTCCATTCCGAAACTTCAGCGTTCGGAATGGAGGCGTTTTGCGAACAGGAGGAAAATGGGGAGGAGGAATTTTCCTGCCTGCCATCCTTCCCTCAGTCTATGCTGAGCTTGAGGAATAGATGACAGGCAGGAAAGTGCCCCCTCCCCATTTTCCTCTCATTCGCCAAAAAGCCTCCTGCGAGCCTCCCAAAAAGAGGGAAAAAGCAAAGCAGCTGGCCGCGTAGCTGCCAGGTTCAGGGAAGCGGCCCAACAAGCAGAAGTGCTGCGCCGAGAAAGAGAAGAGCAGAAGCGGTATTTGCGCTGCCCCAAGGGGCCAGCGGGCTGCAGCTGCAGTTGCCCCCCCTCCCCCACACCCACATCACTACTCATGCTTGTCACGCCAATCCCCCCGGGCTTATTTTCAGGGTAGGGGTAAATTAGGTCCACCCCCCAAAACAAAGTAGGGTTGGGCTTATTATTTGGGTGGTTCATGTTTTCTGAGAAACACAGTTTCTCAGGTGTCTGAGCTGTGCAAGGAACAAATCATAGAGAAGAAATCCTTCCATCAGTGTGCTGACCTAGTTATCTATAGACATGAGGTACTCTTGAAAAAGTTAGGGTGTGGCTAAAGTAGTCAGCTGGAATGGTCAATTGCATAGCTGGAACACTGGCATGGATGACTATGAACTGAATCGATGTTGGTCAGTTTGCTTCTCAGCAGACTGGAGGGGGGGATGAACACTTCCTATATCAATGTATAGTGCTGTAAAATGTTTACATCTTGGGGGAAGATGTGTTAAGCCTAGCCTTTACAAAAGGGGGAAGCATTCAACCTCATGCTCTCTCCCTCAGTTATAGTGGTTGGTCTGAATTTGCTCTGGATGTTGAACTCTTTTCAGCAACTGCATCCAAGTTTCAAAGTCTACCTTAATAGCCAAGAGTTCCTTGTTCCAGATAGCACAGAACTGTTCTGATGGATTTAACTTTCTTCTGTTTTTTAGCTTTCTTGTAGCATGTAGCAAAAAAGTTCATGCTGCAATGTGAAAAATGTCAGTTTATGTTGGAGAATAGATGGAGTGGAGAAATCCTTTTTTATTTGTTTGAAACCTTACTGCATAGGATATTCTATCAGAATGGGGTATATTTCCAGCACAGGTTGGCTGAAGAAGCTGTGAGTTTTGCAAAGTTTGGAATGAAGATGTATTAATAGTTTATGAAAGCTATTAGTTTCTGCATAGGTTTGACCCACTTTGAGTGTTGTCAGTAGGATGGGGTTATTTTTTTTACTTTGGCTGGGTCCTTCTGGACCTTTTTTTGTAGAGATGTAATGTCTATGGTATTAATAGCATTGACTTCAATGTTGCATTTTTCAGGAGTTGCATACATTATCTGAGGCACTGCAAAGCATCTTTTGCATGGCATTTGTGATGCTGAAGGGAGCATGAATAAATCAAGATGTCATCTAAATAGATTATGACAGATTGGTTTGTAAAATCCTGAACAGTGTCATTCATCAAGTGCTAGAATATTGTGGCAGTGTTCCATAAACCAAATGAGATCACAATATATTCAAAACACCCTTATCAGGTGGAAAGAGCAGCTTTTCATTAGTTGCCTTCCCAGTTTCATGCCAATTGTACGTAACTCCCTCTGAGGCTGAGTTCTGTAAAACTTCTGGCCTTCCACATATGCCCTGGAAGTTCTGAGATCAAGGCAGAGTACTAATTTTGGATTATGATCTGGTTGAGGACCAAGCAATCATTGTAGAACTAGTCCTGAGATTTTCTTGACAAATTAACCATCTTGAGTTTTTTTTATAATGAAATTTTGCAGAGTTGCAAAAGTTCAGTTTCTGAAACGAAGCAGATCTACACTGGAATCTAGGCTCCGGGGTTCATGCCAATAGAACAGTCATAGGGACAATATGATTGTAGGTGATCGTGTTCACTTAAGACATAGCTGAAGTCATATACTTGTCTGGAAGACTTTTACTCTAATTTATTTTTGCAGATTGGTTAATTGAAGTATATTAATTCCTTTTGACAGATGATTTGAAGGTCATCCTTAGTCAGGCAATTCTCAGAATCATTGGAAAATTAAGGACAGGTAGGTAGAATTATAGTTCCTCTATATGTCCTTCTAATCTCATTTCCACTAGGTCAGTACCACTTCAAATAGCAGGGATCTCCCATCAATTGTTTCTAGGGATACTGATGGCATGTCACAAATTCTGTAGGCCTCCACACATGTAAAGTCTATAAAATTACTGGTGGCTCCACAATTAATCATGGCTTGAGTAAGAACCAATGATCTGGATCTTTATAGGCAAGATCAAGTGCCTATAAAGCCCAACACGGCTTTGTAATTGGAATTGCAGCTAGATAAATGACTATAGTTTCCCAATGAAGGAGCTCTTAGACTGAATGTAGCCCATTTTTGAGCATGCTGAGTTTGGTATCTTGGCTGGGCATATAACAGAAGTTCTAGATGTTCCTCTTAAGAGCAGCTGAGTAGCCTATGGAGGAATAGGCCTGCCAGGAACAGCAGAAACAGAATTCTGAAGAGCACGATGCAAGGATGGTAGCCATAAGACTGGCTGAAAAAGGCATGCTCGTCCTGGCTCTGGAGGAAAGTATTCAGCTATTTTAGGTAAATTCTGCAATAAGATATCCTTTAGTCCAATTGTCTTACTGATAAGAAGCATAACAGCTCAATTACTATTCCAATAATTGATTCATTCTCTTTAAATACTCATCAGGAAGCATATGAAGAAGTACAACAAATGAACGATGGCTTCGAAAACTTGGATGCAAATTGAAATCTGCAATTCTATTACAGTAGCATCATATAGCATCATACAGGTTAGGTTCTAGGCTCTAGGTCCTATCTCCTAGGAGATACTAGTACACTGGACAGAAGATTGCTAAGGAGCTTTGGTGATACTGACCAGCAACCATTGATGGCTCTGTTGTGGTGGTCAAAATGATTCTGCATCCCTGTGCAGTAATGTAAGAGCTGAGAGTCATTGCCCATAGCACAAGATTGAACTACAGTATGAACTATTGTAGATAAAAGTTGGTGGTTCCCTGGAATAACAATATATGGGAATAAGCCTCTTGTAGCAAGATAACAGTACTAGATAAAAGGAGATTCTGAGGCAGAGGGGCACTATATGAGAAGTAGCTAAGGTTGCCTGTGTTGGTGAAAATGTGCTCTGTGGAATCAAAGTGGTTGTTTAATAAATGATGTCAGATCAAGGCAATCATGGTAGGACAGGAGTAGATAGGTCAGTAAGTTGCACTAAATAATTATGGGTTATCTGTGTTGGAGGCTGCTAATTGTAATAGGATGGATGTGGAAATTCAGAGGAAATAGGAAATAAGGGGGTGGAGCCAATTGTAATTGTGATGGTTTGACAGGAAGGAGAGTTAACTGTTTTAGGAAAGGTCAGATAATTTGGTACTGGGTTCCTACTTCAACTCAAGTGCCTTTTTGTTTTGGTGAGGTATCTAGGAAAACAACTTGTTGGTGATTATCCTCACACTGATTTTGGTGAATGACAAGATTCATCTGCAAAAAAAATGCAGACTCATTAATCCTGACTCATTAGATGAATGAGTAGATCTGATCTGTATTATCAAAACAGAGAGTTGGCCTACCCCAAGATTTTTCCTTCTGGGTTTTCGGTATTTCAACTATATGGGAAAATTAAGATGTAGGGACAAGCAGGGAATCAGCTGAACCTAGTCCTTGATGAAGACTACTGTTGAAATGTCTTGGCTTATAATGCTAAAGATTTCAAGAGAGCTCAGGAGTTCACATCTCCATGAGCTTGCTATGGATAATCTTGAGCCAACCTGTACAGGAAGCTACACATTGGGCCTGGTCCTCCCCTATGAGCAGTTGGCTTGCTTTTTCAAGATGGAGGACATTATTGTTTGCTGTGTTCAGTACAATACACATAACTACAAGGGTATATGAATAATTAATATGATCTCCCACAGATGTTGTCTGGAAGATCTATTTAAGGTAGATTGCATGGAGGGTGGAGAGTGGAAACAGAATTGTTTGGTTGGTTTTGGAAACATAGAATAGTAGCCCTTGCTTAGTAACTGCTGATTCAACAACTGTTCGAAGTTATGATAGCACAGAACAAGACATACAGTTGGCCCATGAGTTGTGGCTGTTGTAGCATGCCATGGTGACATGATCATGATTCAGTGGCTTGGTAACTAGTGAACACTTGCAACAGTTGCACCTCCAGGGATCATGTGATCACTATTTGCAACCTTCACTACTGGCTTTCAACAAGCAAAGTCAATGGGAAGCTGGCAGCAAGTTGCAAGTCACCGTGACGTGACATCACTTGTAATAACCAACCACAATTTGCTGAATATCCACAATGACCTTCATAAGCTGGTGCAGTCATGTGATTTTTCGCTTTACAACCACACTGCTTAGTGATGAAATTCCCAATCGCAATTACAGCTGTTAAATGGCGACTACCTGTATTGCTTATGCTGCAAAAACCGTGCCATTGCTTTCTGTTTTTGGAGAATAAGGTTGAAATATAGTCATCAAAAATGAACACAGTACACGGTTTCTGCCCCAAGAATCCATTCAGTTATTTACCTATATAATTTACCATTATCCTCAAAATCATCTTTGCCCCATCTTCCTTTGATATCTTCAATAACATGATTCTTCAGGAACTTTTTGAGAAGCTGAACTGTTTGAGCACGAGTTACTTCTGGGCTAAAGTTTTGGTTGTGTCTTAGTAGTTTGTGTAACCACTCCACAGCCTCAGAAGCTGTGAAGCAACCTTCGTAGCTTTTGAAGTGAAAACGATGTTTCCGTAAAGGCATTCCATTTCGAAAGAGCTCAACAGTCTCATTCCACTGAAAAGAAAACAGGAAAGCTAAGCAGAAATTAATACTTGTTGTGGCAGCACCTGAGAAGGAACAAAAGAGTGTGTGAAGAAACCTAACTTGTACCTTCTAATTTAAGCTTTTAGGCTTTTTCCATATTAGCCAAGCTCTTTCCAGTTTTTATATATCATTTCTTATCAGCAAGTCTAAGAAATGCCTGATTGTTTCTTAGGTTGTTTTTCAAGACTTTCTCTAATATAAGCACATTCCCTTTAACAACCATATGTTCTAAAATCATGCTTGAACACATTCAGGTTTTAAATTACTTGAGGATAAATCTGTTTTGATTGGTGTATATAAATACTGTAGGTGGACAAAACTGTGATATGGTGATTTATGTATTGAAATTCTCAATTATGCTTATCTTAATATTTACCATTCATTTTACAGTTTTACTTATCTTAAAAAGTTGTGTCCTGTTTCATTGCTCACAAGAGATAAAAAATATGGAGAAAAATTGATTGCCTTCACCACCTGTCTTTGTTCATATATCACAGGCAAGACTTAAAGCCAATTTCTTTTCACAGAAAAAGAAGAATGCTCCCTATAGCTCAGAGGAGGTAACGTGGGTTTTTTTTTTGAAGTTTTCATAATGCCTAGCCATTGCCCAAAGCTGTTAGGACTGATATGAATGGAAGACCAAAACATCTGGAAAGTCAAATAACTACATTTGTATTTTGTAAATTCTGTAGTTGTTTAATTTTAATTTTGTCTGCTGCTCAAAGTCAGTTGCTTCAATAGGTAGCCGTAACAAATGAATGCTATTCCTTACACTTTATATGGAGGCCATCATATAAATAACAATTTATGGCAATTATGATGAAGTTGCATTATTATTTTCTAGACCCATCATTCCTGCCAGTCTTTGTAGTCCAGGTGCTTTTCTTATCTCCATCAAGTGTGTATGTATTTATATGCATTTATTCATAATTGGGGCAGGAGGTAAAGATTCAAATCAGGAGTAACATTGAAGATAAAAGTCTCATTAAAGAAATCTAGGATTTTTTTCTCAAACTGTTCAAGGATCAATACAAATTCATTAACTCGGTTCATATTAAATTACAAATTTTAATCATAGGTTATTAAAAAAAATATCTGGGTGGCTAGAAGTGCATAACACATCCAGAAACCACTACCACTCCAGCAAGCATTTAACAATTCAGTGCCTTGGTCAGGTTTAATATTCCACAAGGTCGTTGTTTCAGTACAGATAGTACTCGACTTACAACAGTTCATTTAATGATCATTCAAAGTTACAACGGCACTGAAAAAAGTGACTGTTTTTCACATTTATGACTGTTTCAGTATCCTCACAGTCACGTAATCAAAATTCGGATGCTTGGCAACTGACTTGTATTTGTAGTGCCCAGGGTCATGTGATCCCCTTTTGTGACTTTCTTATATGCAAATTCAATGAGGAAGTCAGATTCATTTAACAACCATGTGACTAACTTAATGATTGCAGTGATTTACTTAACAGCTGTGGCACAAAAGGTCATAAAATGGGGCAAAATTCATATAACAAATATTTCACTTAGCAACAAAAATTTTGGGCTTAGTTGTGATCAGAAATCAAGGACTACCTGTACATGGAATCATCATTTGTTGGATGCAAAGTTTTATGTGTTAATTAAAAAAATTCCAAGATTTCTGGAAAAAAGGCTGTAGCTTAGTCTTAATTTGTGGTATTTCTAATGCTCTTTTTAAAATTAATGTGATACAGTTGGAAATCTATTCTTACATCTACCATATAAAATGACATAGCCCATTCAAAGTTTTAACCCCACGCTCTGCTGCCTAGTAAACCAGTGATCTATTAATGACGCTATGGATGCTGTGTACATAAAGAAAATATAACTCAGTTTTGATAAGGCATAAAACAAAGATGAGCAAGTCTTAGAGATACCTCTGTTTTGTCTGCAAAAGATCTGATCAAATCTCTGATCAGGAGGGCTCATATTTCTGTCTGAAACTCTGCAGATACATATCATTCAGGAGATTAGAATTTGAATGCCACCCTGGCTGGGTGAGATATGGCAGATTTTATCTTTCAGACGAAGTAGCAGTGGGACAGGGTCTGACTGCAGTTCAAAGAACTGTACTGTATACATATATGCATTAATAGGCTATCCAAATATATATTAAAATAGCAAAATGCATCAGCATGAACTTGTAGTTTTCTTACAGCAGTATGCAGGTGCCTTTTTTTCCAGGAAGTTTCCTTTTTTAATTCTCCTTCCCTGTCTAGGCTACCATCCCATTTTTCTGGTAGCCTCCCATTATCCCAAACTAAGCAGTTGAACCAAATTTAGTGTTTTCACGTTACATGCTGCCATCTAAGTTGTATATGCATTAGCATAGTCGAAGCTGAAGAACAGCTGAATGGGCACATAAACAGGAATTCGGGGAAAGATATCCCAGCATCCACAGCTGAACTGTTAATTTATATAAAAGCCCCTTTTCCATCAGAAGTGCAGAAGTTCCTAAAACGGCATATTCCAAATACCAACTTTCTTCAATGCAGCACCTGCCCAAATGTGCTGGAGTAATTCCAAACTGGCCGCAAGTTAGGAGGATGGGATTTCACTATTACGTATGCATGAGCTTTGGGGCAATTTAAGATCATTCGCCCTGCAGAGAACTGTTAACCTGAATTGTAGTCAATTATATATAGTGTATAGTATATAACTGTAGTCAATTTATACATTAAATCTACAGCCTCTACGCAAGCAGGATTTTATTCAAGATTTAGGAATGCTACACCAAGAATCTATCAAGGAGTAGAGGTACCGGGTTACACGCAGAGCGCATTCCCTGCTTATTTTCAGGGACAAAAAAAGGCAGCTAGTGCTCAGAAAGCCTTCGGAAAACATGCTTCACTCACCAACCGAGTTGCTCGGTAGGGCCCGGGGCCCACGAGTCGAGGCTCCATCGGTTGCCCAGAAAATATAAAGCTCCGCGGTCCGTCTCCACGGCGACCGAGGGACACAGCATTGAACTTTCGAAGGGAAATTTGAATCGGAGGCTACCGCGTTCTGATTGGGCCAAATTTAGATCACATGATACCTCAGAAATAGCCGATTGGAGGAAATCCTTTAAGAAACACGCCGTTCATAAAAAAAAAAAGAAAGAAAAAGAAAGGGAAAAAAATCATCCTGCGTTCGCTCTTTGCCCCAGAGAAGCAGGCGATTGGGTTCTCTGCTAGTAACGTCAGAGGTGCGTTTTTACAGACAACGCCCAATCAGCAGTTCTGCTCCTTTTCTCCGTCACCAGTCGCTGGGCGGCAGGGAGATGAAAAGGAACGGGCTGATAATTTCTGGTGATGCTTTTTGTTCGGCCGTCTGAACCTCGAATGTTGCGAGGCCGTGACGTTGCTCGCGCCCGCTTCTTGCTAAAAATCGATGACTGCGTCATCGCGGAATTTGGAAGGATTCCATCCCTTCCCGTTTTATACGATATGGATGGTGCAAGGATTGATATCTCTAAATTGCCTCATGCAATTGGCACAAAGGCTATAGCCAAGAATGGATGGAGGAAGCCATGTTTCAACACGCGTTTCAAGCCTCTTTTAACCTTGGTGGGAACTGAACTAATTGCGATTTGCACAACCATGGTTTGCACAGCCTGAGGAGAGGGGGGGGGGTTGCAGCCGGTACATTGCTCCTGAGCCTATGGAGCTAAAAGGGAGCTCATGAAGGGGACATTTAAAAAAAAACTTTTTTTTACAAAAACCAAATTTTTAAAAAGAAAAACAATATTGAATATGTACTTCCTCCTCTATACTTTGTGTGTATAGCTAAACGAGGGAGTGCTGGAAGAAATTTCCTTCTGGGTTCAGTTCTAAGTGGAAAAAAGACACTGGAAGCAGGGAGACTGCTTGGAAGGATGGTTTTAATGGTGGACAGAAAAGGGATCACATGGTTTGAAGATCTTGGGTGAAGAAAAAAAGGGCAGAGATGCTGAGAATCCCTTGGTTTTATACCCCCTCTGGCTTTGAACTTCCTGGGGGCACAGGGAGAGTAACCTGATTGGTTGTCAGACTCCTATGGGGCCTTGCAGGGATAGTTTGTTTGAATATTGCTTCCCAGGTGCCATGTGCTGAGATGGGTGGACAGCTAATCCTATCATGTCCTGAGGGCCATGTCTTAATCCCATCACCCTGGAGCTGAAGGGGGGGGGGGGCAGGGAGCTGCTTGGTCTTTAAAACATGTTTCTCCTTTTCTCATCCAGGGAAATAGAATATTCTGCCTTCTTAGTGTATCCTAAAATATTTCACTTTTCCAGGAGTGGTGGGTTTTAACTTCCAACAGGAGGGGGCACCACTTGAGGGTCAGTTCAGATTTTTGTGAGCCACCAGAGCTGCCGCTCCTCCTAACAGAAGGACTAGCGAGGCTCTGCGGCTAGAGCAGCGAAGCAGCAATCTGAGAAGTCCCAGGCCCGGAGCAGCTCCTCTCCCACAGCGCAGGTGCCTTTCTGTCCCTATAGAGCTCAGATCGCCAGAGCGTTGCAGCGGAAACCAGGCTCTCCAAGCCCGCCTCTCAACAATTTGACCTAGCTGCCCCCCACCCAATGGGGTCGGAGGTGGCGGACATACGCCTGACAGGCAAGCCCGACTGGTCCTGCTGCAGATGCGGGTTGGCATCACTTTTGCAAAAGCAGCCGGAAATCCCAGCGGTGAAGCTCATCCGTGAAAGGGGGCCGGTCCCAGAGAGCCTGGCAGAGCCTTTGGAGCCCTCCCCCCTCCCCGGGAGAGCAAGCAAATGAACATGACTTTTTAATTATCTTTTACAGAAGTACCTGTCCTCTTTTTAATATATTTGCAAGTATATTTGAATGTAATTAATAAATGTACAATTATGACATTATTGATTTATGTGTACATGTGTAGGTGAGGGGGCCATTTTAGTCTTGTTCCAGCACTTAATAATCCTCTCGGCTCTGATCATGGGTTAATGCGTGGGAGCTTCTTTGTTTTTCTGCTTCGTGAGTATGTCCCCATCAGCTTTTCCCTAAATCACTGAGCCTTCTAGATCGAGGGATTACAATGAGCATAAATTTCAGGTAGTATCTCAAATCCTGTTTGTAGTCGAGACAGCTCCTTGTGGTCTAGGGCTTCTGGGTCAAGCAGTGGAAAGACTCAAACTTGGGCAAAGGGCTGATGTAAATGTAAAACTGAACTTTAGATCCACTAAAAAAATTCTCTTTAACTTAAGATCCATTTTCCCAGGGATGATTATTGGGCTTTTGCTATGGTCCTGACAGTCTAACAAAATCTCCATCTTAACAAACTTTGAACTGATTCCAAAAGCTGGCCTTTACTTTAAAACATGACAGTATTTTAGCAAACATAAATGCATTGTTCTACAAATTCCCGGAGTGTGATTGTTTCCTTCAGACCATCCCATTATTAAAACCCCAAGACAAACTAAAAAATTCAACCAGCTGAAGACTTATGAATCATAGTTTTTAATATACAGTAGTACAATTTATATAAAACAAAGTTGATACATATATTAACAATGAGGCTTATTATACCCCTTTGTATCATCCTAAAGCCGCCTAAAGAAGTTGTGACCCAGTTAAAATAAATGTATCCTCATCAGTGCTCAAAGTATTATTGTATACTTATCAAACACACTTCATTTGTATAATGAAGATACATAAGCATTTAGGAGTGCCGCTAAATTGTTAATACATATATTTTCACAACATGTACTTTTTTGCTGAAAGTTGCGGGTTGTACTAGGTAGTTTTTATTTCTCCTCGCATCAAATTTAAATTCAAAATAATTTATAATAAAATATATTTTCTTGTCCTGGAAAACCATATACAAAACATCCAGTGTGTTGTGTGCTGAAGCCTCTTGATTGTCAAGTACTGCACATTGAAGATCTTGTTTTGTCGCTGAGCCCTTCATTCATTTTTGTTTCTACTAATGCCATTTTGCAAATTTTTTGGGAGCCGCTGACCTTTAGTATAAGCATTATACCAAAAATGTAGAAACAGGATTAAAAACAAAGATCCGTAGAGCCCAATGACGAACATGAAAATAGGATACTGATACTGACAATTATCCATGAGGTAGATTTGTCCTACATGAACTGTCACCAAAATGAACTGCACCTGGGGAAAAAAAAACAAACTTCATTTAGATATCTTACAAGAGAAGAAGAAAGTTTACTTTTTGACTTAGGATCTGAAAACTAGATATGAACTATCTAAAGAAATACTATGGATTTTGAATACATTGGTTATTCGTATTTGACAATTTATTAGAAGTTGGATTAAAATTAATAGAATATATTATGAATATTGGTTTTTTTAGAATGTTGATTATTATGTTCAGTTATTTTAAATATTGGTATTATTCATTTAAACCATATAACTTTGTTATATTATCTCTGCTTTAAAAGTTTGTCATTTTTGTTATATATTGAATTTATATTTTTGTTACTTTTTAACTTGTCCTCCTTTTCCTTTTATGTTAGCTTGTATTTTAATGTTTGTTTCTGGAATTTAATAAATATATTATTAAAAAGATATTACTTTTAAATCAAGCAAAGAATAATTAATACAGAGCTAAGAAGGAAATTGCAGTCCAAATAATTCCATAAGGGCTGTTATTACATTTCAGGACACATGTACACAAAATCATTTTAGAGCTGTGGTAAGTAGTTTCTGTCCCTTCATACAGACCAACAGTTGGAGAGAAGAGAGCATCAGGAAGAGAAAGGAAAATGCCAACAAGAAAACAGGTATTCTCATCTGGAGCATTTGTGGGATGGGGCAACAAGCCAAAGTGGTGAGTAGATGTGACTAAAGCCTCATCTATTTGCATCAAAGGGGCACATCTTCACTCAGTCCACTTTTGGCTCTCTACCACTATCACAAACTGCCCTGTCCTTATGCATTTTGGACTTTGGTTCCACCTACTGCTTGCTTCAGCTGTGTCCACAAAACAGCTTCCAATACTGTAGATAACTAAATAGAAAGGAAATGTTCTCCATGCTTGTTTGTAAAAGCAATAGCACTTAGACTTATATACTGCTTCACAGTGCTGTGCAGTCCTCTCTTAAGTGGTTTACAGAGTCAGCATATTGCCCCCAACAATCTGGGTCCTCATTTTACCAACTTCAGAAGGATGGAAGGCTGAGTCAACCTTGAGCTGCTCAGAATCGAACTCCTAGAGTGAGCAGCGAGTTAGCCTGCAGTACTGCATTCTAACCACTGCGCCACCACGGTTCTGTACATTTAAAAACAGTTCTGTTCAAAGTAAAGCAACCTTTTCTTGGTAGTAAAGATGAAAAGATTCTTAGGAACATAGTAAAACTTTAATGGAATTTTTGGACCACATCTAACCTTTTTGTCTTATTCGTTTTATTTGCAATACTGATGCCATTATGTAGAAGGCATAAATTATCATGGCAGTATTTTTCATATTTAACCAACATTTATAAATAATGGTTATTATTTTCCTCATTTCTCTATTAAAACTAGCATTTCCATGTGCTAGGGATTACGCCAATTGTCTAAACTTAAAAATTATTAAAAGATTTAAGTTTACCAGGATGGATTTATAACAACAATGATTAATATATGAAAAGGGATTCACCTTATGAATAACCAAAAGGCTATACAAAAGGATCTTCCACATAGGAACTTCATATACTATATTAACAAATGGAGATATGCTTTACATTGGATGCATTCTCAGAAAAAAATATACATTTCTCCTTCAAGGGTAATCAAGTTTTGGAGACTTCGTGCATAAATCATCCTAATGTGAAATACCATATTTCACAGGATTTTTTTTCCAATTTCCTTATGTTTCTTCTTCCCTGGAGAGCCTATCCATCCACCCATTTTATAATATTCACAAACTACCCCATTTCAAACTAGGCTTCACCCGCTTAGCTGTAGAATCCAGGCAAGGTTGGCAACGTGCTCCCATCTGCTCAGGCAGTCAGCCAGATGATAAACTACATCCTTCGTAAAGCACTTGGGTGAAAAATATCAGGACTCGGATGGATGTAACAATAAAAATTAAAATAACATGGATCAGCATCCCTCTCCTAAAATGTTGATGGTTCTGACACTAATGGCCTTTAAGAAAGCTCTGAAGATCTGGTTTTTCACTCTGTGCTACCCCATGATGGTATATGACGCTACTGTAATTATATGAATCTTGTGCCTTTTCCCAGCATGTTTTATTTCACTGCTTTATTGTATCGTTTTTTTATATTCTGTTTTTAATCTTTGTTAGATACCCAGAATCACAAATAAATAGCATCTGTTAATACAGATAATCTTACACTCACTATGTAATCATCTTTTTTAGAAAACTCAGGCTGTATGGAAGCAACTGAGTGGAAAACATGATATGTCTAGCTAGCTCACAACTTTATGATGTGCCTGTTTATCTTTTGTAAGTATAAATCATTCAAATCTAAGCCTATTTTTTTCTGTACCTATTTTCAAAGTTACTTACCAGTTGTACAGTTGTTATATATTTTTTCCACCACAAGTGCTTATGGAATGCTGGCCCCAGCGTACAAAGTGCATAGTAGGTGTACATGATCACATGAACTATACAGTTGAGCAAACCATGGAATGTTCCTAAACCTCCTGTGGAAAGAGAGGCAAGATATGTCTCAGTCATGTAATCATCAAACTTTTATTATCAGTCCAAAACATGTCATAGTTGAGGCATATCAGGGAAACGCAGAAATAATACGCGTTCAACAATGTACTTTAATCCTGTTTTCATAGGTTTCTATTATAGTTGTGTTTATGACTGGCTAATGCATGGGTAATCCACAATTTACTAAGTTACCATACCTGCCTGTGTTCGTACATCATTCTGAGTTACAAACTAGCCAAACACGTTTTATCCTAGCATCCTACATAAAGCTAGTCTATATGTTGGTGCAATGGGTGGATGCCATTTAGAAGAAAATTTCTGTATGGCAAAAAGCTACACGCAATGCTACAGCGCAGACTTCCCAAAGTGGTGCCCTCCAGATGAAGCCCAAACACAATACACAGGATTTGCACTCAGCATGGTGATCATGTGCCATCAAGCTGTTTTCAACTCCTAGTGATTATATAAATAGATACTGATCAGGAATTCCGGGAATTATAGTTCCAATGCATTTGGAGGGCATATGGTTAGAGGTTGAATGGTTAAAATGAACGGTTGGATAATCAATTTGTACCAACACTGACATTATTTGTAAACAAACTCACTTTATAATAATGCTAAAGAGGAAGAGGAAAATTTAAGAAGGAACTTCACAAAAGCAGTAATTACCCATGCTGGACACCCTCTATATTAGCCTGATCAGACTCTCTTATTTATTTAGCAGCAAAATAACTTGCATTCACCTAATGAAGTGAAGAAAGCTGGAAGTAACCAAGAGTGGATTCAAGTAAAAGGATTGTTTAATTGTGGTGTTCAAAACCTAAGTGGTTCTCAGGCTTTTAGCATAAGAATAAAACAGAACAGATTTTTGTGTTCAAAGGAGTAAATCTAACTGATAAGACAATGCTTCAATATTTATTTCTATATTTTGGAGTTTTTCTATATACTCCTGCTCACAAGGCCATTAGCATCAATAGAAAAAAAATTCAAAAAACTGCATTTACAGCAGAAGCTGTGAGAAGGTATGCAGCAGGTTAAAAAAAACCCATCCCCTTCTGGTCGTCTTAGAGCCTTAAGGCCATGAGGTTGAGAAACTTTCTAAAGAGTCTCTTGAGAAATTCATGACAGAATGGGAATTTGAATTCAGATTTCTCAAGCTTTATCCTGGTTATTATCTTCACACAAAAATAGTAAACAGTATAATATCTCATAAATAGTAAACGTGTGGAAAAACAGTAACAAACATTTTGTAATTTATGTTTTTATTTACTTATTTACTTATATCCTGCCTTCAAAAAATGGCAATAAAGGTATCATCTATCTTATCTTATATTTTTATAAATAACTCAAGGTGGCAAATATATGCAACACAACTTCCTCCTCTATTTTCTACACATCAACATGCAAATCCCAATTCCCATATTGTGCAGGTTGTATATTTATATAATTGCAGCTGGTTAGCATATCTTGCACACCTCCAATAACAGACAAGTTTTGCTTGCAGGTTTCTGAGCACTTGCCATTTTTAAATGAGTTATAAGAGTTGCTTTAGAAAAACCTTGGCATACAGTTAGGAATAGATTTAGGCTTACTTGCATTTGTTTCCAGGCTTATTTTTATATATATATTTCATTTTAAAGTGTTTTTCTACTCAGTCTCTTCCTCTTCCACTACCTCCATCCTATTTTTACATCACTGTTCTCCATTTCTGCTTTGGTGCATTTTTAGTCAACTATAGGAAACTTCTTTATATTTTTATCAAGTTTCCTTTCATTCTATCATGCCTCCCTAGGAAGATTCTAATTAATCACTACTTCCTATTCCATCTCTACAAGAGAACTACAACATTTAAATCTTGGAATGTTTCACTTCATTTGGACTTTTAATTATGAAGTTATTTCAAGGTGGGTTTTTTTAACGATTGTTGAACGTCTTTGAATCCAGGATGAAGTTAACTTCTCAGTTACGGAGAATTGGCATCTGGTTGCCATTATTTAGTGTGTGTTTGGAATCGCTGGATGTGCTTTATATGATTATGCCTGAAGAATGGCTGTTGTAGGTTTGAAAAAAAATTTCAAAATGTTTAATGCTGCTGTTTGTTCCAGAAAATTCCACATCGATTATACTCAATCTGCAACAGTGAAAACTGCATGGAATGCTTTTTGTGCAGCTTTTAATTAGATCATCTGTCAAGTCTAAGGGAAGTAATAAACCAGAAGCTATAGCAGAATCTACAGCAAGTTAAAACTGAAGCAGTGTTAAGCAACAGTGCCTAAAGAATTGCATGGAGCTTGTTCAGCAGGTTATTCATTTTCCTCTAATCCCACATGCAGCTCTGATGACAAACCATTATTTAAGTCTGTTGCAGCATCAGCTTACCATAACGTTCAAGCTCATGAACAATTATTTTAAATGCATAGTATCAAAAGATTTTTTTTTTCAATGTTCTGTTGCTAAAAAAACAATCACCACTTATTAACATTAACAGACTTATTATGGCACACATTTTAAGTAACTTTGGTCATCTGTTTCAGATTGTGCATAGTAATATGATGAAAAGGACTGTTGTTCACCAAAGCTGCCTACATTGTTGTTGACGGTATGTTTTGGCTGGATTTCCCTCCACAGGAAAGCAATAGAACACCACCCTACTTGCTTTATTTTTGTTCTTGAAAGCAAATGGTTTCCTATTCCATAAATTAATTATAGATAATCGTTGACTACAATAATTCATTTAGTGACCATTCAGTTAGAACAGCACTGAAAAAGTGACTTATCACCATTTTTCACATTTACGACCATTGCAGGATCCCCATGGTCATGTGATCAAATTTCAGACACTTGGCAACTGACTGCAGCTGATTTATGACAGTTGAAGTTTCCCGAGGTCATGTGCAACCTTCTGACATGCAAAGTCAATGGGAAAGCTAGATTTACTTAACAACCATGTTACTAACTTAACACCTGCAGTGATTCACTTAACAACTCTGACAAGAAAAGTTGTAAAATGGGATAAAACTCACTTAACAAATGTTTCACTTAGCCAGCAGACATTTTGGGTTCAAATTTGATCATACGTCGAGGACTACCTGTATTGTGTTCTTAATGCAGAATGCAACCTTGCTTATTCACTATCTTCAAATCTCACCTGGAGTTTTTTCTAATGTGCATCAGAGTAGCAGCTTAGGATGAATCCTACCTAAAGAAAAAAGAATTTGGTGCACATATCCTAACTTTCTCCATATAACTCATCCTCCAGGAGCTGAACTGATCCTCAGTTCTTTTCCAGGCATAATTCAGAGTGCTGGTTATTAATTTTATACTCCTTTGTGACTCGGAGTCTGGAAGTCCATCTCCTACAGAATTGCCTGCCCAGTGTGAGCAGGGAGCCTACAAGGTGAAAGCCCTGTCTCTGCTTCACGTACATCATACAGGGACCTTAGTGGTACCCCCAACTTCCATGGAACATAGGACTCAATATCTCCTGCAAGGCTGTGAAGCTGACCTTGTTTCACATAGTTTCTAGCTTAGTAAATCAGGGAAAAGCGGTAGCCATGTTGCAAAGTCACACAGTTCTCTTTAAATGATAAAATATGGGCTAGAATGGTAGAAGCACTCACAATTGGCTGAATGAGCGCTCATTAAAGGCTTCACTTCAGTTTTGCAAGGAAGTATCAAATGAAATGTCACTGGGCCCTGTGCTGCTCAATATGCTGATCAATGGAGGAGAGATAGAAGGGGAGACTTATCAAGTCTGCAGATAATACAAAGTAGGGGAGGAGAGAGAGAAGAAATGCAAAATATTTTAGAGAGACTTCATCTGTGAACTAACATGAATAGAATTTAATGGGGAGAAATGGGTATAATAAAAGGCATAAGTATTGGAGGGGGAGGCCATGGCTTCATAGAATTATAGAATAGATAAGTTGAAAGGGACCTTCTAGGTCACGGGTGTCAAATGTGCGGCATCCCGTGATGTATCATGACTTCCCCCCCCCTTCGCTAAATGGGTGGGTGTGGCCAATGCTTGATGAATCCAGGCCCTGGGCTGCCAGTTTGATACCCCTGTTCTAAGTTATCTAGCCCAACCCTTTGTACAGTACAGGATTCAGTTTAATTATCCTAGGTGGATAACCAGCCAGCCAGTTTGGAAACCTCCAGCAAAGAGGAATTTTCCTCTTCTAGGCAGACACTTTTACCTCTTACCAGCTGTGCTGGTTAGAACAAGAATTTAGAACCATTAGAAAAAAAGGCACATAGGACCTTAGAAAAAATTTCATCTAGCAGCAACCCCTACCAGCAGTTTGGCAGAAATGTGTGAAGGTATCTGGGAATCTACATCAAAGTCAAACATGAGCCAGCAATGTGATTCAGCAAAAGGCAATTTCTATTGGGCTATATTAACAAGAACACAGAGTTCAGGTCACAGAAAATAAATGTTAAAATCTATTCTGCTCATCAGATTCCGCTTGGCACAATTCTGAGCACCAAAGTTCAAAAGACAAGGTAGAGCAAGTTCAGAGGAGAGCTACCAAAATGATGAAGGATCTGAAACCAAGCCCAATGAGGAACAGTTAAAGGGTCTGAGGACAGGAAAGACAACTGAGGGAAGATATGATAGCAGTCTTTAAATCCCTTAGGGACAGTAATTTAGAAAAGGAAGTAAACTTATTATCTATGGGTTCAAGGGGCAGAACCAGAACCAACAGGTTAAAGCTACAAGGAAGTAGACAAGGTTATATGCCAAGATGAATTTTCTGATTGATCTGTTAGTCAGTGAAACAAACTGCCACATAAAGCAGAAAACTTCACTTCAAACAGAATTTGGAGGGTCATCAGAGTTCTAGTGAATCTTGCACTGGGCAAAGAGATGGCCTAGATTATCTCTAAGGTCCCTTCTAATTTTATGATCTTCTATGTCAAAAATAGGCATTGTTGAATGCTTCCTTTCTGTCATGTTGCAAATAATTTACAAATTCAATGGGTTTCTTTTTGCCATACTTTTATAATATGCTACACCACAGTATAGTGGTTAAATTACTATACTAAAATATAATAAGGAAACAGCCAAGTCCACGTTTCCAATGAAAACCCACTGAGTGAATTTGGGCCAGTCAGTCTCTCTCAATAAGCCCAACTTATCTTTCAGGAAAAAAACTGGAGAAAGGAGTCTTAGCTCCTACTGTAAGTCCAGAAAATGTATGGATGGACTTTAAAGAGCAGTGCACTAAATTAAAACATCATAGCCATTTCAATACTGATTTTGATTCTATCTTCAACTACACCTCTAGAAATCTGGTATAAAAGGCACATAATTTGGCTACTCTAATGTGTTTAGCACTATACTGTAGGTCATGGTTGTCCCAAAGGACACTAATATTGTAGCATTTCCCAGACTAAGTTTAATGTATGTCTTATTCATTATAAGAGAGTAACAATGTGGATTCACAGTACTAACATCTAAAAATGAAATACCGTAATTACTTTTATTGATTGTATGTTTGAGTCAGATATCTAATGTTGGCTTAAGTATAGTTTGTTGTATAAACTACAAACAGTTAAGTTCACACAATATTCTAGAAACTAAACCATGTGTATTATTAATATTACTATCAGTATATTTGTTACTTCATTTTTTTTCTCTGTAAAATGAAATGCCTGAACAACACACTGTATTCAAAATATGTATATATAAATTAAAAAACAAACAAATATTTGGAAATAAACTTATGTAATATGCATAGTCCAAGCACTGTTTTTTTCTCCTTGAGCTGCCACAGTGCCAACTACTGTTCCATGGCTGAACTTTGTCCATTGTCAAATATGGACATAACCAACTCTCATTTAGATAATTAATTATTAAGTCTGACAGAAGCAGAATTTATAGAACACACCTAATGGAAACCCAATACACTCACATCCATTCCATTTATTGTCATGCTAACTAACAGATCCATAAAGATTTATGAGCTATTGGCATCTGTTTTAGAGGATTCATACTGCTAAAAAATCATCTCCCCCAGACTTTGAACCTCTGCTACATGCATTCATAAACTGCATTTTTGATCATGTTAAAACAGAAAAATATAGAAAACTGAAGACAGAAAAAGATTCAGTGTGTCAGATCCCCAAATGTGTATCTGCCATTCTTCCATGGGAACAAGAGGGGGAATGGTTTTCCTGTAACTTTCCACTGCCTGGCCAAGAGGGGAAAGGGCACTATAAATCCTATTAGCATAACTTTCGCTTTCCTACACTTTCGTTTCTTGACTCTGTTACATTCCTACTTGAGGCCCTCTGAGGGTCCTTATCTCTTCTTCGAAACGACCATTACCAAAGCACCTTTGCTCCTGTGGATTGGCCAGTGGTCATCACAAGACCGGGGTGGAGTTTTGGGTACCTTAAAAACTTATTGTATCCTTTGTTAAACTTTAGAACTTGCTTTCACTTTGCCTCCTATCACTTCTGCTCAATAAAAAGTATCCTGTTT
>JANHFL010000999.1:132117-151201 GCA_032468155.1 Oxyrhabdium leporinum
TCTGGGGAAGAATGTTGTTGTGTCTATACTCCCCTGCTACATGTGAATATCCCCCCTCCCAATTTCCCAGGCACTAATATGTGGCAGCCACAGAGGCCTTCTACAAATATGGCTTCCAAGGCTGACAACTGTTTTCTGCTTTAAGTAGTTCATTCCCCATATAAGTAATATAGTCACATTATGTTCTGTCCTTATGCACTTAGAAGCACAACTCTAAGAAACATTTTCCAGAAATAAGCCTTAAGTAGTGATCAGAACCAAAATGAAGATCAACTTCATGACTGTAACTAAAGCAAAGAACAATTTGAATATTCAAATAATACTCTCAATAGTGCTATTTAGAATTCTACAACTACAATACAATAAAAACCATTTCTGTTTATCAAACTTGATTTTCCCATTTTTCTCTGTTGAAGTTATAAAGACGTTGGGCAACGAGGTTATGAAAATTTAAACACTGTTTTTCTTATATTTGATTTTTTTTATGTTAAACAATTTTTAAAAATCCATTTTGCTCAGGAACATAACTGTGATTAAAATTGAAAACTCCCGTAGTATGTTTATTTGCAGCATGAAATTGATATACCATCTCAATCCTACTTAACTATGCAATCTGCAATATACTATACTGATACAATATGAAATATTATAGCATTAATATATATTAAAAAACAATAGCAATAACAATAATGCATAAAAATGTGACCAAGTTAACACCTATCATATTTATGTACATTTGCAATTTAGCAAATGCTAAATTGTCATATTGCTATGATAAGGAACAAGAAACTTGCTCCTTTCATTCATAATCCTTTTGAAATAACATCCTTTATACCTTTACTTAAACTACCACTATTGGAAAAACAATTCTCCAAGAATTAAAGATTTTTCACTATTTGCCAGCAGGTCGCTCTACTGTTTCAGTCCACATAACTTGCTATACAATTGCCATTCAGTGTACATACCCTCCTAGACTAGTAAGGCAGTGTATGTGTTTCATCTCATCTCATTCACTGCATATTCTACTGCAATCATTTGGCCTTTCAGTAGTTCACAGCAACAAAAAAATTGCAGCAATAACAAAATGCTCACTAAAGCATCAATGATAAACTAAAGTCAGCACTACTGTAACAAATAATTAAAACTCACAACCCAATGGCACATGCTTATTTATCACAAGCTCTCCAAAATAGTTGTTTTTCATATTTTGCAGAAAACCAAAAAAAACAGGGACAAGACGAATTTCTAGAAGGAATCTTCTTTATAAGAAAAGTACATCCATAACAAGACAATGGTTGCAAACCTCAGCATGTTTCACCACACAGAAACCATGGACTAGCAGCTGTTTCTTCTGGAATACTCAAATTGGACTGACTGATTCTAGCTGAAGAAAATAATCTTGGAGCTACCTCAGTGCTAAACCGTATTGGGCTGTATAGGTTAAAAGCAGCACTGGAAGCCAAGAAAAAGTTGTTTTAAGTGTAAAATACGGTATTAAATTTGATTGTAGTGATAAGGGTTAACCAACACTCTAAGCCGGACAATTCTTCTGGCTGTTATTATAGGTCCTCACTCAGCCCCACTGAAAACCAGCAATTTAGTGATGCCAACTAAACGTGATGTCCCTACTCGATCAAATATCACTAAGTACTTTCCAACCTCCACAGACACCCAGTAATCATATTAACTACTATATGCAGCTATAGTCCCCTCATTAGTGATTCTCCCCCAGCTTTAGATTCCCTGTCACATTGTATGTGGGTGTGGCTAGCTGGTTCTTATTTATGTAATAATTTTTATTCTGCTGTCTTGATTGCACGCTGCCCAGTCAGTTTGGAGTTGGGCGATGCCTAAAATGAATAAATTTTCTCTCTCACCCAAGACAGCTATTCCAGTTCCACTCACACTTGGAGTTCATTTGATGATAGACCTCCCTGAGGTCACCAGAATCCCTCAATGCAGTTTCCTTGTCTCCAGGCCTTTAAAAGCCAGGCTCCTTGACACACCACCACCACCGGTTCTATGCTGAGTAGCCTGGTCCAAAATTCAGCCTTCGTTCTTGTGCACTCCAATCATTTTCAAATCATCAGTAATTTTCCACAAATCTCTACTGTCTCTGTATGTCCAGGAATACATACAAATCAAGTTTCTGTTCTCTAACTCATTGATCCATGTGAAGTTAATGCAGTTTGGAAAGTGTCCAAATCAACACCAACACTCACCACTTTATTATGTGGGTCATCAAAGCAAGCTCTCCAAAGATCTCATCTTCAATGGGACATTCTTCTGCAACCTTTATAAGGTGTGGGGACAACAGTGATGGACCAAATCTTGCGTGACAGTCTTTCAAAAACATTGGCCATACTCTACTGATCACTATATCTGTGATACCTGTGTCCAGACATCTTTAATATTTAACATCTTACATTTAGCATATAAATGTACTTATACACTTATGCCAGACAGATATCAGATTAATATAAACATAGTAGAAATCTTTATTTCCATGAACTGTGACCAATCCTAGCTTCTTCTAGATCTAGATGATTTCTCTATTACTCATTGATAAATAAGAATTTAAAGGTAGTAGTACTCTCTGGGAGCCTGTTTAGTGTAATGGCTAAGGTACTAGGTTAGAACCTGGAGACTGTGACTTCTAGACCTGGCCAGGTGATATGAAGCCAGGTGTCAACTTGTGAAGCTTCCCTGACCCGCTCCCAAGTTGCCATAGGCAGGGGGATGGGAAATCGTGCCTCGCAGCTGCACCAAGGAATTTACTCCTCAGTCATAACACAACACAGTCTGGCCGAGCAAGACAAGGCCATCTCCAACAGATATCAGCAATGCCTGGAGGGAGTGACTTCCAAAACCCATGAAATTACCTCATTGGGGAATGTGATGGGTGACACACTTTGGGGGGAGGGGGAAACAAGGTCAGAGGCAAGGCATGAAGGGGGTGAAGTCAGAGTTGGCTTCACCTAGGTAATGCTGACATGGTGCTCCTAATAAAAGACTGGATTTTTGCTGCCAGATAGCTTGAGACTCTTAATTGGGTTAGGGCACTGGTCGGAACCCTGACACCAGCTGGATGACCTTGGATCATTCTTTTGCTCTCAGGCAATTGGCAAATCATGTTTGAGAAATCTTTCCTGAGAAAGAAAATTGCAGGAGTTTGTCCAGGTAGTTGCCAGGAGTCAACACTGACTTGAAAGCACACACATACCCACAACCCCACTATCTTTACAGATTACTATCACAATAGATTATTACTGTGTACAGTAGTGCTATGTGTACAGATAACCATGTAGAGAATACAGTACAGCAAAATGTTCCCATTTTATTGCTATTTAATCTTATCATCAGTTTATATAAGAATCATTCTTACCATGTTTAGGCTAATCTTATCACCAATTTACAGAAGCATCCTTACCAAGATTAGGCTAAGTTTCAGACATAAGTTCAGGACAAAATCTTTAGACTGCCTAGTCAGCATCTTGATGTTTATCTACTTTATTTGCAGAAAGTATGTTAGTGAGTGTATTAGAATTTTAATGAGGGCACATAAAGAAATTCATATGTTAACAAACTCCAAAAATGGGGAGCAAATGATTCTTTACAGAATAGCATTGCTTTCTGCAAGCAGTATGCTATTATTAATAGAATATATACAACACTTCAGAATGTGTGAAGTATTTTGTTCAACTTAGAAACATGTTGTTCAAGTCAGAAAGTTTTGCTTTGCTTAAGAATCGCATGGAATTTTAAGAGGAATTAAATAAGCACTTCTCCTTGTTTAGGTTGCACTTGCACCATACCCTCAGACAGTTCTGGGTGTGCAGAGAGTGGACCGGACTATAATGCTCAAAAACAGCACTGTGATTTTTCAGGGAACAACCATTTATATAGGCAAATGATTATAAACAAGATGCACAGAGATTTGTTCATCAGCTGAATGAGTCTTCCATTGGATTCTTACTAGAAATGTATTTTCATAAGCTGTAATACTCTGAGTTTTTAACCAGTTATGGCAGGGGTGTCAAACTGAAGGCCCAGGGGCTGGATCAGGCCTGGGGGGGCACTCAGATCTGGCCTGCGGTGCTACCCTGGAAACAGCAAAGGATGGGCCTGCGGTGCTTTTGCCAGCGAAAACGGGCTCCCGAGCTCCACTTTCGGCTGCGACGGACTCCTGTAACCCTCTGTCAGTGAAAACAGAGCTTGGGAGGGCCGCATGCTCCATTTTCTCTGGCAGAGGGTTAGAAGAGCCCGTTTCCTTAGGAGCCCGTTTCCTTTGACAGAGAGCTCAGGTCAGCACAGGAACCCCCGACACGAGTGATGTCGAGCTGGCCACACACCCCTCAAGTCAAACACAACCCTGATGCATCCCTCAATGAAATCAAGTTTGACACCCTGAGGTGGTTGTTATGGGGTTGTTGCTCTCACATCTAAGACATAAGACTGTATACATAGCTGCAAGATGGCAATAATGCAGGGTTATGCACGCATTAAAACACAATTTTAGAGTAACAAAAAAAATCATATAATTAGAAATGTTTTTTTTTCTTTGTTAGAAAAGAATTTCCAAGAAAGTTACAGTATATATGGTTTTTAACTTCTCCTTACCTGCACCTCCCCAATTTAATTCTCTGAACAATTTGAGATAATTTAGTTGAACAAGTAATGAAAATGGGTCTCAACAGGTGCTATGGAACTTTTCATTATGTTGAAATAGAAAAGCCCAATATTTAAACTATTCTTCACAAGAAACTAATCCAGGTATTAATATAAATTCTGTATTGTCTCCAAATCTCCAAATTATAGGCTTACTTCAAAAATTCCATAGAAATGCTGAGACAGCAGTACAATTTGCTGGTGCTTCCCTTCCTTACCTTTTTTCTAAACAAGTAAAAGCATAAATTCCAGTTAAAAGGTACTTTTTCATAAGGGACACAGAAAATGAAACCCTTTGCAGAAAATATTATACTTTGTATAATAACTAGCGACAAAGAAATGCAAGATATTAATATATTCTCATGCTCCTTCTGTGGAAAACATAAAATAGTTCACAAGATAGGTAACATCTAACACTGCTATGGAAAAATTCATCTTTTAAATTGTTTCCTATGTTTTTTCGTATCTAACAAAACCTCACTAGCAAGTTCCAGAATGGAACATTCCTTTAAAAAATACTTCAGATGTTTAACACCAAACCCAGGAGAATAAGACTGCAAGATGTGGCGTTTCTCTTTATCTGTGATCATTGTGTAAGCAAATGTAAGAAATTTATTGAGAAATTGCATTCTGGACTTAAACACCTGAACTGACTTTATATGGCTGGCTAGGAAGGGATAAGGATAATACTCAAGTTTCACATTCTTACCTAGACATTTGATTTTTTTGTAGGATGTGTTGCTACGGATTTGCTGATGATCTTATTGTATTGGTTTCATCCTGCACTTTTGTATTTCCATGCCGAGGTGTACCTTATGTTTTAAGTCTGAAACATTTCAGGCTTTGAAACATTCCGTTTGAGATTCAAAACAGCTATTTCAGTGTTACTGAAAATGTTCTAATCATTCTAGAAGGATTCTTAACTTAAAACGTATCTGGAGTTGTTGGAATAGCAATGGTCCATATCCACTAGAGCTGGAACAACTCCTTATGAAGTTGGAACAATTGTTTAAAATTAAAACATTTTATCCTTTCACCTTAATTTTGTCAGACGCCTATTTCTATACACAGACGTACAAACACACTTAATTAAGACCAGAAGTTCACAACAAGAATTCATGTTTTCTATAGAATAATATTTGCTTTTTACAAAGAACAGTACAAGTAGTCCTCAACTTATGATCACAATTCTGTTGCTGAGCGAGACGTCCAGGCTGAAAAAAACCTGGGTAAAATATAGCAGCCTAAATATTCCATTCTTATTTTACAGGTGATTAAATTTGGCAGTAATGTGTGGAGAATTCAGCTGCAAACTCCTTTGAAGAAAGCTGTATTTTCTTAGCAGTACAATTCAGTTGAGGACAAGCATAATTAGACAATATAAATAAAATGGCTTGATAAATAAAATAGGAACATCTTACATGGCGTAAATAATTCTTACCTGAATTATTAGGATTTAACGTATGTAGGTTTCCATGAATTTTTAAAAACATGCTTTTTAAATCCAATGCAGAGAACATGTATGTACTACAGCTATATCCGAAAACAATTCCTAATTTTCTAAGTAAAAGCCCCATTCCCTCATCCTAACTCCCAGAAAGCTTCTTTAGCAGTATTCAATATCTGTCTCACTACCTGATTTGAGTCCCAGAGTTAAGGGTGAAAACAAGAAATGCCATTTTAAAAAATAATAATAACCCAAATAAACAGGAAATAAGCTAGCAACCTTCAAATGTGTAAGTAATAGACAAGTTTCCAAGGGGAAGGAGCAAGCAAATATTTAAACTGTTAACAAAAGAAATGAAGTCAGCCAGCTTTTGTTTTTCAAACAGCCCCTCTAAAGATTTCTTGTAACTCAGAATCTTGCTGCACACTCTAGGGAGGAAGGGCAACGACTGGCAATTTTAAAAAAATAAATAAATAAATACCTTTATATGCATTGAGGTATGTCTAGCTGACTTATCTATAATTTGTATCTGAGTTTCATAATGATACCAGGAACTTTCTCCTTCTCTAATGGTTGTCTAAATTTTTGCAAAACATGGTTAGTATCCCCATAGAACATTGCTGCTATTGATGAAACAAGCAGGACCTGTCTAGGTAGACCTTAGGCAGGGTCTGATGGTATTGGAGGAAGCATGTTTTATGTAGGTAGTCCTTGACTTACGACCATAATTGATCCCAAAATTTATGTTGCTAGGTGAGACATTTGTTAAGTGAGTTTGCCCCATATTATGCCACAGTTGTTAAGTGACTCGCTGCAGTTGTTAAGCTATTAACAGGGTTGTTAAGTGAATCTGGCTCCCCATTGACTTTGCTTGTCAGAAAGTACCAAATGGTGATTACATGACCCCGGGACACTGCAACCATCATAAATATGAGTCAGTTGAGAAGCATCTGAATTTTGATCACATGACCATAGGGATGCATAGGGAACAGTCATAAGTGTGAAAAATGGTCATAAGTCACTTTTTTCAGTGATGCTATAACTTTGAACGGTCACTAAACAAACCAGTTGAGGACAACCTATAGTTGGGATAACTATTTAGATTTTTATAAAATCAACACTTTAATGGGCCCAATAGCTCAGTGTCAGGAAGTTCAGCATGTTAAGGATCTTATGCAGGTGCCCCTCTGGATCACTGAATAAAAACTATCCTGGCCCAGGTAGGTCACAATTGGCATCAAACCTGAATATATTCCCATCTTATCAGTGAAGCCAATTATACTTCAAGATGGGAAATCACCAGATTTTATTCATTTGTTCCTGTGGAGAGTGGAGAGCAAGATTTCATTGGTTCCTTACCTAGATGTGGGGCTTAAATTAATTGAATCAGTTGGGCCTTCCTAACTATCTTTTCCCTTATCTTTACCGTATATACATAGATGGTATCCTGAATCATCATAATTTGAATCTTTTTACCACTGATACTGAGAATATTAAGCAAGAATAATCAAATGCTTTCCTAGGCATCTTGTATTAGTCCTTTCAGAGATCCTTGGCTGAAAAACAACAAGAATAGAGTAGATCAGATCAGCTTCCCCCCAGCGAGGATTTAGAGGATTTCAACGACATGAATTTCCCAGTGTCCTTCAAGCTCCTTTTTCCCACCAAATAATTTTCATCCAACAACTTTTATTTTCATTCCCAACAAGTTCCTACCTCCCTTTCATCTTGATAAGAACACTAAACAGAAAGAAAAGGAGCATGGCTCCCAAGTGACACCAGAGATTATGTCAAGTACAAGTTCATTTCTTTTTCATCACCAAGCTAAACCATCTTATCAAAGATACTAAATTTTGAGAAAATTAGGTGTCCAATTTTGAAGCAGCCAAAAACCCTGACAGATTTCTAAACTTGAACATATATATCATCTGTATTTAGAATAATGGCTGGTATATATCACACAGTGAATCAAATATGCCTATATGCAAAATAGTGCTCAAAAATATTTTCCAGAGATTCAGGGTAAACCAAAAATAAGACCAGGAAAACTTTCAGCCCTCTGCACTGTTTAAGACCACCAGAGCCCTTTTTGTGGCCTGGAACTTACTGGCAAAAAATATGAATCACTGATTCTGTTTCTCTCAACTTCAAGGGTTATGTTAAGATGTTAAATAAACCCAATTCATTAAAATAATTATTAACCCCTCTAAAACTAACCAAAAAAAGGAAACTGTAAGCAACCCAACTGTGATCTTTGAAAAAAAGATAATATCATCCTAGGAGCAGCCACAAAAAGTGCTGATGAGAGATGGCTTATAATTCAAGTGGTATAGCAGTTTTGCTCATGATTGCAATTACATTTAAATTCTGTGCTATCACTCTTTATATCTTGCAAGTACTGCTTCTTTTAGAATGCCCATGTTTAAAAAACAAACTGAAACAAAAAACATTGAACCAATCATAAAACCAGTAAAATGTTAAATAACATGTTTATTTAAAATGTTAAATAAAAATGTTAGTAAACTTAATTAAGACATACTTTATACCAATAAAGAGGTACTACCACCAAATGCCCAATTTCATTAGTAATAGCACGGCCTTCTTGTATATCACATCAAAGGAAGACTAAGCAAACTATGAAGATGGACCGATATTCTGGTTTGTAAAAGAAGTAACCATCCAGGGTAAGATGTTTAATAAACTGTTACTATTTAGTGTTTCTATTTAATAGGAAGGAATAAAGCCAGTACGTATAACATATATGCATCAAATAGTTCAATTATCTTAAGCTAATTTATAAGAACCCTGGATTTTTAGTTTACTATTCAGTGCAAATTCAAGTGTCCACGAGTTCAAGTATGACATTCATTGCACAGGATATGTGTTTGGGAATACCTAACTAACTACATACTACACTACTGCATCCAAACAAAATAGCTTCCAAACACCTGTATACACATACATCTAGGGAAGAACAGCAGTACCAAATGCAAACCCCAAATAATTCATAAACTAGCAAAATTGATTAAAATTAAGCTATCAGAATGGCTAATATATACAGTCTGTTCAGAATACAAACCTTGGTTGCAATTTGTTCTTTCTTTGTGCACATGAAATACAGGAAACTATGTAGGTTCAAATCAGCATGAAAGCATATGCAAAGAGACTATTTAAACAGAAAGGGTTTTCATCTACTATCAAGTGCTTGTGCAACATCTTATCTCTTTCTCTGCTTGCTGAAAGATTTGGTTTCTGATAAAGACTAACCAGCCCTACCAAGTATAGTAGAACTTCTAGTTTCTATTTGTCAATCATCAAGCAATAGAATGGGGAATAAGCTATTGTCTCCAAGAATTCATTTTACCCGTACAAGTAATGCACAGAATAACATTTACAACAATTTGAGAAACTTGGATTTCTAATCCAGTTTCAAGGTACACCTTTATGAACAGAATATGCAGTCAGAATGGAGGCCTATCACTTTTCATATTCAGTTATAATCTTGCACCTTTAAAAACAGTAAATAATAAAGTAAGATTCTGTTATATGAGTATAAATCTGGATACATATTTATCTTCTATTTACAATCATCTGAAACCCAGGTACAAAATTATCAGAAGAGGATGCTGAGCTTTATGTCAATTCAAATAGCTATGAGGAATGAGAAATCAACTTTTAAAGGGGAATCAAAGATGCATGCTTATTAAAACATGATTATTTTCTTAACCTATGCTGAACTGATCGGCTAGGTAAGTAATATATTTCCTAGATCACTGAGGATTAATTACTTGAAGTTACTAGTGATAAAATTTAAACTACTAAGAATAAATTCCCCAACATCTGAATTGTGAATTAATTTAAAGATGAAATGGGTATTCTTCCTCAGTATAATCAAGTGTCTTAATTAACAGAGAGGATTCACTAGAAAAGACCCTAGAAAAATTGAAGGCAAAAGGAAAAGGGGACAACAGAGGATGAGATGGTTAGATGGTGTCTTGGATGCAATAAATATGAATTTTGGTAACTTCTGGGAGGCCATGAAGGACAGGGAAACTTAGCATGTGGTCCATGTGGTCATGAAGGGTTAGACATGACTTAGCGATTGAACAACAACAAATAATCAAGTACATTGAGCATCATACTTCTCTCAACAGGTTCATTTTTAATTTCATAATGAGAAAGTTTGCTTATGTGAACTAATGGCCCTGAAAGAAATAGCTAATATTGGTCTTACATCCAAATTTACTTAGTGAATTTGTATAACCTTGTATGTTCTAAATCTTACCTATATCTTGGGCTTCTATTGATGAGCTGACCATGAATACCAAAAGCTTAAAATGACATAAAGTAAAAATAAATTTAATGGAAATCATAGATAGTTTAGGATGCTACTATTTTGTTAATTTTTACATTATAAGATAAGAGAAATGTTTACATTTATATGTGTACATTTTTATTTAATAAAGTTTAATGTATTCATATGTATTCATAAAGTTAATCAAAGGAACAGACGATGGCCTACTCTTCACAGGGACAGAAACATTCTTTTTTTTAATAAAACTAGAACACTCAAATCCTTCAAATCCCCCAAACCGAAGTAAAATTATGGAATGCATCAAGAGGGACATTTGAGTCATTCAGTCTAGGGATTTTAAACTGTTTGTTTGTTTGTTTATGGTTTATTCACCTTCATAGAGTGACTCTTGGCAGTCTTTTCTTAAGCATTTTATTTAGGAGAAGAGAATTACTGTTTTAAATTTAGAGACACAGCAGTGCTAAGATAAATGCCCCACTTTCTTTTTCTCTTCTCAGATCTAACATTATTGGACCTTGCTAACATTATTGTGAAATGAGATGTAAGAATTGCACTGTATATGTAAATATTGGATTAACACTCTAATTTATTTACAAAAATTGTAATCTGCCATAGGCCAGTCACATTAACTCAAGTCTTGGTATTTTTAATCCCTTATTCTCAACATCAATAAACTGATTCTACACATTGTTTAAAACTGGGGTGTCAAACTCGCGGCGTCACGTTGTCATCATGTAACATATCACGACTTTTTCCCCCTTTGCTAAACTGGGGGTGGGCTTGGCCAGCATGTGATGCATCTGGCTTGCGAGCCATGAGTTTGACACCCCTAGTTTAAAACATTAACAAGAAGAAAAACAGCAAGAGGCAAAAAGAAGGGTAGAATGACAAAACCGGATGGGAATAAAGGAAAACAACCCACATAGTCTAAAAGATGCTTCAATCAAAGGCCTGGACAAAGATCCACAGATTTTGATACTCAAGTTTAGAACCCAGTCCTGGAAGGCCAGAATTTAATAGATTCCAAAAGGGGGGGGGGGAATAGTATTGTGCTGTATATTAAGAAAATATATGCCTAGATGCAAATCACACAACTGAGCACAGAAATCCTGTTGATAGTGTTTGAATAAGAATAAAAGGACAGAAAAACAAAAGTGATTTTGTTCTGGAAGTTTATTATAAACCACCTAGGCAGACAGATCAGGTCTTTCTGCATCACGTAATGAAGCTTTCAAAGCAATATATATCAATGACAACAGAAAGAGTTTAGCTGCCCTGACGTGCTGGAAATCTTGCTATGCCAAAAGCTGCAACAAATTCTTGTCTTCCTTGCTGGCAATATCAGTCAAAAGGAAGAACAAGGAACCTGGAGATGTGCTATTATGGAGCTAATTCTCACCAGCAGGAAGATAATGATCAGGAAGATTATCTTTGAGTTCATGATATCAAAAGGAAAAAGAATAGGTGGATATACTGGATATAAGATGATCAGATTTTGATAAGCCTACACACAGGCATGATCCAATGGTGACAAATTCTGAAGAAGAAAAACAAGTCAGGGAAGGATGGAAATCTTGCAGTCCAAGATATAGATGGCATACCTGCAAACAATCTGTTCTAGAAGGAAAAGTATCTCCTCTCATTGGAAGATGCACGAGCTTTCTCAAAACGCTGAAGAAAAGGGGGATGTTTTCTTTCTTCACACACATATTAAAGCAGGGCGGTATAGTCAGAAAGGTATATCCCTGATTCTGATGAGTAGTCATCAGAAAATACAGATTATAACAGAAATCAGAACAAATGCTTTTTGACAAAGATAAAACAAAGAGGTCACAGATGTGAAGAGAAAGGGGTAATTTGGTAATGGTAATGGTGGAAAGGCAGATCATCTTAACTCTTATTTTGGAGTTGTCTTATTTTAAAAAGGATGTGAAACCTTTCCTGGCCATAACTGTGTTATTAACGGAGAAGGAGAGCTGTAGTTCAATACAACACTCAACTAATTTTAGCGAATTCAGGTCTCCAGGGCCAGATGAATTATATACTAAGTCAGTTGTTCTCAACCTGTGGTCCGTGGACCCTTGGGGGAGACAACGATTTCATCAGAGGGGGAGGTCTCCAAAGGCTTGAAGAAATGTTAAGATGTATATCTTAAGTCTTAGTGGTCCGTGGCCATGGCGTGTGGCCACAAAAGGTATTTAAAAGGGGTCCATGGTAAAGAAAAGGTTGAGAATCACTGTGCTAGGTTACTAAATAGACTAATGGAGGTGACTGAAATGCTGCTGACTGACAATTTCTGGAGAACGGATAACGTTCCAGAAGACTGGAGGAGAGTAAACGTTGTTCCTATCTTTAAAAGGTGGGTGGGGAGGAAGCCAACCCATGAAATTAGAAGTCTGTCATCTTGGCACCTAAACCTGATTATTTGTGAGCAATTATTTGGATGGGAATGCAACAATTAACAGGAGTCAGCATAGATTTATCACAAACAAGTCATGCCAGATTAAGCTTATATCAGTTTTTCGACAGAATTAATAGCTTCACAAATTTGTGATACATTGCAGACATAGTGTACCTTGATCTCAGCACAGCTTCTGACAAAGTACTTCATGATATCTTTATTAAGAAAATAATCTGAAATGGGAAAAAGCCAACTTTGGTCTTGTGGTTAAAGATGCTGAGCTAGAGCAGGAAAACCGAAGCCCCATGAAAGTCAGCTGGGTGACTTTGGGCCAGCCACGGTCTCTCAATTCTAAAATAGGAAAGTCAGAAGACATCTCAGAAGGATTTCTGGCAAATCATCTTTGACAATATTACCAAGAAAACTGCACTGACCTGCCCACCTTGTCTCTAAAACTGACTCCAAGGACCATAAAAATAACATTATTGGCGATAGATGATTACTGTTATGTAAATGTGTCACTGGCCAAATAACTGTGCCCAGAGAGTACTCAAAAGTGGTTCTACATAAGTAGAAGTAGGGGAGCAGTACTGAGTAGATTATCATACAGCTATTTGGCAACCTTATTCATGAAAAGGATGAAGACATGATCACTACTTTTGCAAATTACACAAAACTAGGAGGAATAGCTAGAAGAGGAAAAGAAGACTCAAAAAGTTCTTCTGTCTTAAATATTCAGGTGAAATAAAGATTTAAAGTGAGTAATATAAAGGTTTTCAGCTGCACAAAATAAATAAAAAGTATAAATACAAGATAGGGGGAGATCTGGCTTGGTACTAGTTTCTGTGGGGAAAAAAAGAATCTGGTGTTCTACTATGCCACAGGTTGAATATAAGCCAATGATTTTATGCAACTGCTTAAAGGGCAAATGCTATGCTAAACTGTTATTAGCAGGAGTAGAGAGTCCAGTTTATGGGAAGTACAACAACAACAACAAATATATATCATTGTTCCTGGTATATCAGGACCCATTAACATAAGATCAAGATTAAATCTTATGGGCCATTTAGTTGATTCCCAGACTTGATGCAGAAAACCAGAAACCAATGGTAAGCCCCCACCCACATGATCATAATCTGGGTGCTTGGAAAACTTTTCTGCTCACAACCAGCTGCCAAGTGCTTCTCAATCCTGTGATCACCATCTTACAATCTTCTCTGTTAGCTGACCCACTAAGTCAATGGAGAAGCCAGCAGGGAAAGTTTGGAGCTACTTGCCCAACAGACTTCCTCTTGTCTCTGGACATCAGCTAAAATAGCTGCCTGCTGGGGGGGGGGAGGGAATCTCAGCTCCACATAGTTGAGATGCTCTCCAATCAGGGCAGAGCTGTGAGAGCAAAAGGACTGCCTTCCAGGAGGGAATCTCTGCTTGGCATCAAGCTGAAATTTCCAACACAACAGGGACTTTCCCTCCCCTCCATTCCGGGGAGCAGGAGGAGGGGAAACCTTCATTGGGCTGCAGGTAAAAGGTAAAGGTTTCCCCTGGTTAGTCATATCTGACTCTACAGGGTGGTTCTCATCTCAGTTTCTTCGCCTAAGGGACCACCATTGTGTGAAGACCCTTCTGCGGTCGTGTGCCAGCATAACTATATGCCATGGTGCATGGAACGCTGTTACCTTCCCACCGAAATGGTACCTATTTATATACTTGCATTTGCATGTTTTCGAACTGATAGGTGGGCAGGAGCTGGGGCAAGTAACAGCAGCTCACCCCATTGTATACCGCTTGGGTCTCAAACCTGGACTGTCAACTTTCTACTAAGCTCAGCTTCTTTAACTGCTGAGCCATCGCAGGAACAGAGCTTAAATCTTCAGGATTTTATTTTAATTGCATTCCTGCTACCCAACAAAGGATTTTCCCCTAGAGGGCAGGGATTTTAGCTATGTTCTTACAGCCCAATGAAAGATTGCCCTCCCCCATGGACCTGCCCAGGACCTCCCCCTCCAAGCACCCCACATTTCTTACCTGGAACTCTTATCTGCTTAAAAGCCAGGAGATCATTTAACAAACATAACTCAGAGTGCTGGTATTGCAGTCACTGACGGAAGCAGTCACATGGGCATCTTGCTTAACAACCGCTTCACTCAAAGACCAAGATTCTGGTCCTAATTGGTGCTGTAAGTTGAGGACTACCCATAGCCAAGGAATGTTACTAAAATATTTGATACTTTGGCCTTTTTATGTATCACTTCCAGCCTCGTAGTAATAATCCAGAGGTTGTGTCACTCTTATTTACTTCCTCCTTCCCTTAGTTATGAATTTAATGTAATTAGTGACAATGAAAACAATGCATCTACTTTGTCTTCTTTGCCTCCCAAATGAGAATTCATCACCCCTTGCTATCTTGTGACATACTGAAGGTATGTCTCACTTTTTGCTCTAATTATAAATTGTACATAATAAACCTATCTTTAAAAACACATGCAAAGAGCAAATGAAATTGTTCATCCTTTAGCTAAAGAATCACCCTGATGATCAAATCATATCTTCTATTATACACTGTGAGAAGGAATCACAGGACTTGCCTAACATAAATTCACAGCTAATTTAGTTAATTAAAACCAAGTATTGCAAAATTACAGGCCATACTAGCTTTTTGTTGATAATAAGAAAAGCAGATGCAAAGATTAGATTAGAAACAATTTGAGGGGGGGGGAATGGGAAACCTGATGTCTTGTGATTGCAACTCCCAGAATTAACATTAACCATCATAATTCTGAGTGTTTATCTGAATATCTGGAGAGTGTCTTGTGAATCAGCACTATTAGACATTTTATTCAATGAAGTACGGTATTAGTACTGAAGGAGACAAAGAGCAGCACCTGCATAAACTAGATTTGTTAGTCCGTTTTATTATTCTTTTAATTAAGTAATTTGATTTTACATTTAGACTTTTAGCTAGGTGCATGTTTTTTCAAACAGTCCATTAGCATGACAAATCCTAGGGGAATTTTTCAAACCTGTTTCATTAAAGAGTTTTCCTCTCTCGTAATTCAACTGGTCAGGTCAGAGTTTTCACCCCTCCCCATACAGTACACACTTTCATTTACAATGGCTGGAATTTCATGAAAGCACCAAAAAAATATTAACCCTTAGTTTTCTGAGCAAATCTTAGAACTGAACAGAAGCGATCAAGTTAGTTTCCTGAAAGTTGTGTTAGACTGCAGCAATAAAAATAAATGAAACACAGTACCCTTTAATATTCCAGAAGATTCCATTATTTTTTAATTAAAGTAAGTTCACCCTTAGTGTAACATCTGGCTCATAGCTGATTGGCTAAGTACACAAAAATCCCTAACGACATGCTTCACAGATACGGCTGAAATAAGCCACCCACTTCTCACCAGATAACATCACATGCATTGAAATCTTTGTGCAATGCAGAAAATAATACCCCATGACCGGTTCGTCCTCCACGGGAGAAGGGAAGGGGGGGGGGAAGGAAACTGCTTTTGGCTGAATCATACCTTTGATTCGTCCAAAACAGTACTTACTACGCAACGTTTCAGCAAGACGCCGGTACGGAAAATGTGAAGCAGACCGCGATCAAAAGCTTCGCCGGCAATCGGTTACGGAAGTCCAGGATAGCAGAGGGCGTGTCTTTAAAATCATCTTTCACGGGGCGCACGGGGTTTACGCAAAAGAAACCCAGGTAGCTCCTGGACCCAGAAGAAGAATCGAGGCTGGAGGAACTGTAGGAGGAAAGGACGCCGTCCATAAACCGGGCCGTTCCATTAGCAAGCGAGTTCTGCCCGTTTCCCGCGTCGCCTTTGCGGGACGCGTCGTCGTCTTTCCCGGACAGGCGAACAACCCTTAGCAGGACGGGAATACCGGCTGGGAAAGTCGCGGCGTCCCTTCCCGGGAGTGCAAGCCGCCACGTCCTTGATCAGGGCAAGTCGCGTGGGAATAGCCGGTTCCAGGCAACGGCCGCAACTATTCAAACCACCTACGGCACCAGCGATTTCACCAGTGGAAGGAAATCTTTGTCTCCAACTGGGTCGCTTTTGGGTATTAATGCCAGGAAGCCTTGAGGCAACAAATTCCTTTTCCGTCAGTTCACACAACCTACTACATACGGATTAACAAACATTGCGTGCACATTGCAGATCACCAATGTCTGCACGACTAAACCACGTTAAAAAAAACCGGACGGAGAGGCCTGGTTGCCACAATACGTTTAGACACAAACTATCCATTGTAGCCTAGGCTAGCGCGCTGTGCAAATCCAGTCAAAATTTCACTCTCCCGCTAAGGAGCATGAGGGCTCTGACCGGGCCAATCGGACGCCATCATTTACAAGTGAACACTAACCAGGTGGCCAAACCAATACTCTACTCGAACCTGAGTTTCCCACAAGGTCTTTCTCACCTGCAAAGTTACTCGTTAGGGTCAGTTTTTCTACTTAGCATCCTCCAGTTTTAACACCAGTCTGGAAGCCGAAGCACACCTGGAGACGCCAGCGCCAGGAGAGCTTTGCTAAGGGTACCGCGAAAGCGGTTCTGGGACAGGACAGGGCGCACATCCCCGTCTCTTGGACGTCCCTCAATCCCACAGCTGCTCCCACCCAAGTCACGGATGTAGCCCGCACACCAGGTTAAGCTATAACCTTTGTTTAAGAGCGGATTGTTGACTTAAGGCTTTGCTTAGGAAGAGAATCCAGTTAGTCGTGCTTGATTAAGCAAAACCTAATTCAACGAATCGCTCATCTCGCTTCTCCCAGGATTTCGCCACCTGCTCCATCAATCCAGCATCCTACTCGTTGCCTGGGCCACTGGGGGGGGGGGGGATCGTACCGTCCCACCGAGGCGATCCCTACGCTGAAAATAGCTGGAAAGTCGGAAGAGCAGCCTGAAACTTGGCGATTTACAGCCTACCTCGCCCTCAGTAAGGAGAGGAATTAACCTGGCAGCGCCCGCTCTATACAGTACTGAAAAGGAGCCCTCCCACCAAGTTCCGCAGAGCTTACGCTGGGTCCGAAAGGAGAGGCACTGCGCTCACTTAGCCGCCCTGGGGGAGACGGACGCCTCCTTCCCGCGCCCGGCGCACCAGAAGGCAACCAGCAACTGCGCTAGAGAGAATAGAAGCGGCCGCGGTGCTTACTGCTCTGGCGCAGCCCATCCCTGCGCTGCCCTGCAGAATCCGCCCATTGGGATTGGCCGGAGTGAGTGACTCATTTTTTTTCCTGCTTACCTTCCCGGTCGTCTCCGCACGTGTTTCTTGGACGCCAAGTGTCCAGCAGCCTCTGCTCAGACTTCTTGGGCTGGTGGCCGAAGGGGAATCTTCGGGCACCGAAGTTTTTGAAATGACTGTTTTAATTACACTGTATTTTTCTCCCTCCGCTGCTCACACGGCTGCCATGCTCTACTCCAAGCGATCGTGTAGCATACGTCGTAGTAAATAAATGCTAATCTTGTCTACGGAAGATTCTCAGTCATCCAGGTCAAAGGAGATTTTTCAAGAGGCAACTGGATTTTCTTGTTTTTCTTTGAAGACGTTTGGCTTCTCAGCTCTCAAGAAGCTTCTTGGATGAGAAGGGAAACGTTTTCAAAGAAAAACAAAGTCCAGTTGCCTCTTGAAAAAGCACCTTTGGGTCAAATGCTAATCTTGTGAAACTATCAATAATACATATTCAAAATGCAGCATAAGGGCAAAAAAACCATGGCAAGCACTGCCACAATGGTGGAATGACTAAAAGGCAGGTTTTTAAATTATTTAAATTATTTAAAAACCAATCAATCAACAAAACAAGTTAATGGAATAGAGGATGGGAAAAAATTCCATAAAATTGATGCTGCCACTGAAAAGTCCCAGGCTCTAGAAAGTTCAGAGCAAACCTCAGGGTGGCTCACTTAACAGGTCTTTGTGCAATGTCCAGTTCCTATGCTACCATATATGGACAAAGCCTTCTAATTAAACACACATAAGCCACTTAGGGTATTCTTATATTATTCAGGCACTTCGAATTTAACTCAGATCTATTGGAAATCTAGGCTAGAATAGATGTGATATATTTCCGGCATGATATGTGTAACTTCCAAATCTAATTCATGGGCACTCCCCTACAGAGCATATAGCAGGAATTTTATTGTACATCCCCCCCTTTCCCTCTCTGAAGGAGATGGGTAGTTCAAAAATGTGTAAATAAATAAATAAATAACTAAATAAATAAATAAATAAATAAATAAATAAATAA
>JANHFL010000999.1:154105-171736 GCA_032468155.1 Oxyrhabdium leporinum
TTAAGAGATTTTTAGATGTAAACCGCCCCGAGTCCTTGGAATGGGGCGGTATATAAATTTAATAAAATGAAAATGAATGAAATAAATTGCTTGCCCCGCCCCGCCCCACCCCTCACTCCTTATCTCATCCCACCCACCTTGACCGATGCCTACAGTCATGCCTGTGGCATAGCTGCTGCTGCTCTCTGGTTCCCTTCCTTGCCTCAACCATGGCCCTTGCAGCCCAGCTGATCTCGGCCTGGTGAGTCTTCCTCCCTTAGCTGCCTCCCACACAGCCCAGCCTACTTGCCTGCCTTTGCTGCGGCCTACCTGATCTCTGCATAGGCAACTGGGTGTGTGGCTTACACTTGGCGTCCAGGCCAGAGAGGGTGGGGAAGGGAAGCGGCTGGGCTGCCGCTGCCTTTCATTGGGGTGCATGGAGCGAGACAGAGTTCCTCTTGCTGCCTCTTCTCCCCCCACCCTCGCCTGGCATGGCAGGGCTTCCTGCCCCTCACTTTTGCTGTAATTTGGGAGTGTGGCAGGTGGGGAAAGGTGGGGTGGGGGAGGAAGGGTATTCCAGACTCCCAGGCCTACTGGCTTCTTCCTGGCAGCTCTTGCTCTGCCTTTTGGTGCCAGTGGTCAAAGACGAGGTTTTTGTGGGCAGAAGAGTTTGCCAGCACCAGCCAGATGTCCTCGCTTCCCCCAAGTATTTTTTTGCCTATCTGATTTCCAGCTCCATCGCATTTCTCTGTCGCGTTTCTCGCCATCGTGTGCAGGGAAACAAAACTTTATGGGACTAAAAATAAAGTGCAATCAATCAATTTCAACTTCTTGTGAAAGAAAAAAAATCTCGTGAAGTTGGAATTGAATTTTTTTTTTTCAGTCCCAGAAACTTTTGTTTCCCTGTACACAATAGCAAAAAACACGATGGAGCTGGAATTCAGGTAGGCAAAGCAGTGCTTGAAGGAAGCAAGGGCATCTGGCTGGTGGTGGATGGAACAAGCTGTGGAATTGCAGTGGGGGAAAAAATGAATCTGCCCGTTATAGCCAGGACCACCCCCACTAAGCCCCCACTAAACAACAGCCGCGGTGGCTCCATTGTGCTATGCCTCCTCCTGCCGGGAAGTACACCCAGCCATGTGTGGCCTTTCCTCCAATGAGCTGTCTGTGTGCACATGGGGCACTTGGAGAGAGAGAGCAAGAGAGCTCTCCAACCTGTGTGTGTGTGTGTGTGTGTGTGAGAGAGAGAGAGAGAGAGAGGTGTGTGTGTGGAGGGAGGGAGCGATCCGTGCTTCAGCTGAGGCACCCAAACCTCTGGCAGCAGCAGGGGCAGCTTCTGAGCAGCATGATCCTCCCCTCCCCAGTCAGCCAGCTCCATCTGACCTACTCCCTGAGTCTTGCCGTTCTCGCCCCCCCCCAAATGGTGACAGGTTCTGCGGGACAACAGGGCCTCTCATTTTTGCCATGGCGCAGCATACACTTGCAACCTCTGCTTGTCTGCTTGCAAGCGGCGATCTTCTCTGCTACTCTTAGGATGCTGGTGCAGGCACCATGCATCAATTGGGGATGAGCAGGGAAGCTGCTGCACGCCACTCCCCCTCGCTTCCCCGAGTGCAGAGCCAAGGCTGTGCACTTCCTTGCCTGGCTGGCCACCGGCAAAGAGCCACGCAGCCAACAGCTGCTCAATGACCTGTGCAGCATCGCCCAGCCACTGGTGGGGACGGAGTGGCCAGCCCAATTCCAACGGGCTGGATGCGGGTGTGAAGGCCCTGGCTCCACAATGCTTCCTTGCTCAGTTGAAAACTTCGTTCAGCCTTCCAGAGTTCACTGCGCCGGGGCAGGAATAATTCCCGCAGACCCTGCCGCTTCCCTGCAGGGAGGATGATGCTGAGGAGGAAAACTGCAAGGTTTTGCGCCAGGTGGCTGGCCCTGCAGTGGCAGTTTGAATGGCCCGACTAAAGTTGTGCTCATCGCAAATCACCAATGTTGGCCTTGATGACTTCTGTGAAAGGCTTTTTGATATCCTTCCGCAGCTCCTTTTCAATCTCGCCTGCTTTCAGGACAATGGGACCCCGCACCGCGTACTCCACCGCGTTGGCCTGCCAGTTCATAGATTTCAACCTGAGAATCTTCTCACTTGGCACCTTCTCTTTCAACTGCAGCGTGGAGGCCTCGGCTGCAGTGCTGCTCCAACCAGCCAGCCCAAGCCCAAGCTGGGCTGGCTACTCCGTCTCCCCTGGCGGCTAAGTGATGCTGCGTGGGGCATTGAGTGGCTGTCGGCTGTGTGGCTCTTTGCCGGTGGCCAGCCAGGCAAGGAAGCGCACAGCTTCGGCTCTGCGCTCAGGGGAGTGGCATGACAGTGGCTTCCCTGCTCAGCCCCAACAAGCAGTGCATGGTTCCCCCTCCAGCGTCCCGAGAGAAGCAGAGAAGATCACCACTTGCAAGCAGACAAGCCGAGATAGCAAGCGTATGCCACGCTGTGGGAAAATTGTCATATTGTCCTGCAGAGCCTGCCGCTGCTTGAGCGGGAGGGGGCAAGGAGAATGGTGAGACTTAGCGAGTAGGTCAGGTAGAGCTGGCTGACTGGGGAGAGGGGAATTGTGCTGCTCAGAAGCCACTGCTACCGCTGCCTCCCCCCCCACACACACAGACGTTGAAGAGCTGGGAGGGGAGGGGCCAGGCGAGGCGCCCCTTAATGCGAGTGACTGTGAGTTGGCCACGGCCACCTAGTCACATGACACCCCCCAGCCATGGCCCCCAGCCACGCCCACCCCCCAGCCAGTCAGAGCAAAGAACCGGTTGTGAAATTATTTGAATCCCACCACTGGTTGGTAAGATATTTGCTAATCAGTAATTATGGATGGTATTAACTGCACTTTCCTAAACACAGAAAACATTGCACCATGCTACCAGAAATAAAACAGAAGCAGAAAAATCACATATATTTTAAAAAATAAATTGCATGATCAACTTTAGTGTTTTATTCAATTTTGTAATAGCGACTAGAATTATTTTAAAAACTTGCCCCTAGTTTGTAATATTACCCAGCTAAGATTTATAATAACATACAGCTCTGTGAAAAGTATTTTGTCATTTTAAATTTTGTAAGGTGATAAAGTTCATGCAACAGAATGCAGTCAGTGAATTTCCCTCCTGTGAATTGAAGTATATATCCATTTTCAAGAAAATGCAAAAAAAGGTAGGCCAGCACATTCTTTGAGCCTTGTTGCACAATGCTAGGAGAATGTCAAATCCCCCAAGGCCTCAAGGTAATTATGCATATTGACTAGGGAACATACAGACTTTATAATTTTGTGATTATCATGTAAATGACACTGTTCTCAGGACTCAAGATCTGAGTTTCAGTTTAGTAACTGGTTGCATCAAACCTGATTCCTCAAGTATGAAAAAAACTGAACTTCCACATTGTACAGCAAATAAATTATCATATATTCAAAAAACAACTTACCCTTTGGACAAGAGGATGCCAAGATGCAGGAATACATACACATGTGGTAATTTTATGAAAACAGGGAGGAGTGTTATGAGTTTTTCTCAGAATAATAACTAATCACCAAGTGTGAAAAACACAACTGACTCTGCTAAAATTCACTATAAAACAATTATGAGTTTAAATATAAATCTGCCTACTTGTAGTCACTCTCAAGATCATTGCTAGCAATTGCAGGAACTTTGTTTTCATAAAAGCCTGACTATCAGGTTGTTCATTTTTATAGCGTTATCAAAGGTATGTTGGAAGAAATATCCTTCTGCGTTCTGTTCCAAGTGGGGGAAAAGACACACAAAGAAGAAGCTAGGTGAAGGGGATGACCTCTGTCTTAATTCTGAATGGTGTGTCTCTTGTGTGTGTGCTTCTGTATGCAGCTACTTTTACAATACAGACAATACAAACATGCTGGACAAATTTCCCGCCCACCAGACGGAAGTCCAAGGTGTTCAGAACTTGCTGTGCCGGCCACTTTCAAATACAATCCTTACACGAGTACATTAAACTGATTGCTATATAAATGAGACAAGAAAGAAAACATTACAATGAATTTCCACCCTCTCCCCATAATCTTTCCGGCTGTCTTCTGGGGATTGAAGAGTCTTTTAGTCTTTTACTGGTACATCTCAGGGTCCTTTCTTTCATGTCTGCTGGGTGGCATTAGGCTTGGCTTGGCGGTAAGGGTATTCAGTCACGCTTGGAAAGGTCTGTTCCACTCTGGTTGCTGTGATCACTTTCAGTGGAGGATTGGATCCAAACCCAATTCCTGGCTCAAATGGATGGAAGGTTTCCACATGTTGCAGGGCTGAGACATAAGAACAAGGTCCCCTCCCCCTCAGGATAGCATCCTTTAGGTGAATATGTTTGCTCCCAACTTTTAGCTCGAGACAATGAACAGAAGTCACTCACCAGGCCATCTAACCTCCCAGTCTCCAAAGTGGAAAACATCAGGTTTTCAGCACTTTATGGAAGCCAGCAGGGTCAGGGCCAGTTTGATCTCAGAGTGTTCCAAACAGCAGACTTGCTCAGGATTTGGTTTGAAATGAAGTGGTGCCATTTGGCAAATTCCAGGAAAACTTGCTGATGATTACCAAATGAATGGGCCCAAACTGCCTGCTTGGTCATACTGCAGGAACTTGTCCAACTCTGCCTGTACATTAACAGGATTTCTAGCAACGGAAAGCCAGTGCCCATACCAGCAAGACTCTCTCCTTTGACTGATCCGTTTCCTTCTCCTTGCGGAGCAGAGAGATTAGAGAAAGGGGTTACAAGAGAGTAAGCAGGCACACAATGGGGAATACACTGGCCTGTTTGTGTAATGTGGTCATGGTGCTAGCACCAGTCCATTGCTTTCATTTACCATTTGTGAACTCTCTTATAATCCCTTCCTCTCCAATGAATATTAATACAAACAATTCCATTGTTGTTAATTACCTGAGAGATTCTACCAGTCATCTGAAGCAGTTGCACAAAGAATCAGACGATGGAAGTCCCACTCTTGAATGGGCATCAGTCTGAGAATTACTGCATATTCTGGAGAGCTAAACAATGCTCTGCATAGTTTCTTGCAAAATAGTGGCGGCAACATTTGTAATTGGGTTTAACCAGTGACTGGCCCATATTGGAACTACTGTCAAACCATGGCTTGTTGGGAATAACTGCTCCAACTTCAATTCCATGTGTTCAAGCCTTCTGAATATCCTGAACCTTTGCTGTCTGACTCGACTGGCAGACCAACTTTTCATGATACCTATGCTTTGTACCATGACTGGATTTTGATTTTAGCCTCTTTCTTATGCAAGCCCTTATATAAGCCCTTAAATTTTTGTAAATATTACTGCTGCATATTCTCCCCATTGTTTCTTGTAGTTATTCACAAAACCAAAGTAAACTGCTAGAAAATTAATGTGTGTGAATTCAGCCTGGAACAAGGCAAATTTCCAGTGACAATTTCATATATGCTCATTTTCTTTTTTGAATTTTTTTGAATTTTGCTTTGGTAGTTTCTCATATCCACCTCTCTCCAAACTAAATTCTTCATTCATCTGGCTTGCAGATTAGATTATAAATTATCTATAATTTCCAATGTACTTTGCATATAGAAAACCTCTAGAGACAGAAAAATTTTACATGTGAGTCAAATAGTTTTCCAGTCTTTCATGTTGCTCCCAAGACACCTCTTATTTATCAGTTTCCCATTTTTTTCCTCATAGATGGGCCATTTCCTGCAGAGGTAGAGGTTCTGCTCACAAGACAGAACTGCTCCTGTAAGGCATTGAGGAGAAAAAGATGTGATCATAAATACTTTAGCCGTATTCAAATTCAATAATTCTAATAGTAGTAGACAGCTGTGATTAGAACTACTGTTTACTGTAAGAGGAAGATAATCTATTCCCATTTTTTCTGCCCATTTCAAGTCTCTTGTTAAAAAAATCATTTTGATGGAATTGGAAATTTTATTTTACAGAAAAAGGAATATTCTGTTGATTCTGTTATCTCTAGTTGCATGACACAACTGACTTGAGAGTTTGGTTTAATGTTAGACCAACACAATCTAAGAATGCTTTTTTTTGTCACTTGTTACTTGACCCTCTATTCAGTTCTAAAGAACTTAAGAGGAACACATTGGACTTGGAGAAGAGATTACATACTCCACAGCAGATCTGGGCATTTTACGGCCCCCAGGCCACAACTGGCCCTTTGGGGTCTGGCCTGCATGGGGTCAATTGGAAATGAAATGTAAATAAGTGCACAGCAGAGGGTGGGAAAAGAAATTGAGTCAGGTCCAGCTCTGTGCAATTGCTGTGCACTTTCAGTTGGCTGGTGGCCACAGGAGGGCAAGGAGAGAAATGTTTTTCTGCGCCTGCACAGGGCTCGTTCCTAGAAACCTGAGGAGCTGAAGTGACAGAGTTTGAGGACATCAAATCAGGTTACATTGATTTGGCCAACCACTGCAGTCCCAGTTTCTCATGAGTCCCCTTGAGAAAATTAATTGCCCACCCCCTGCTCCAGAGACTGAAGCAAAGGTAGAATAGAATCTCAAAATAGCCCCACTTTGATTTGTTTGGTGCAAGATGAGACAAACAGGAACTTGGACAGGCATTCAAGATAAGGCTATTAATACCCTATTATAAGGAAGTAGCAATCCTGGAATCTCTATTATCTGTTTCATGACCTGGCCTACTTTAAAGAGACTGTCGTATTCTTAGATTTCCTGTAGAGAATGGAGTGAAAAGAAGGCTGCTTTATTGGGAGACTACTGTTTCTAACACTGTAAAGCAGTTTTTCAAGTATGAGTTTTAACTGTGTTTGTTTTGATTAACTGTAAGATAGAAAGATGTGCCCTGATCTCTTCCAAATACTGTTGACCAAATCAGGTTGGTTCCACTTTAGGGATGCATCTCACTCCCAAAACAAGAGCATACCTACAGATTCATCTGCACAAGTTGCTGTTGACTGTATTTTTGCTTCTTACAATAAGTTATCCCTTGGTCTTCCAGAAACCCGAAAGCTACATATTGCATATCAATGCATCTGAAAACTAATGGTAACAGCTTTATTATATGTCAGCAACTCTGCAATGTATGATGTCAAGTACAATGCAAAAAAGCAGTTTTATCCATCATTTCAACAGTATCTGACTAGATTAAGAGGCTGATGTCTTCTTAGAATCTTTTCTATCTAAAGACATTCCGTTATGTGAACTAGAGACCAAATGGATTTATTGGATTGCCCTTAAGAGAGAGGCAAATAGTTACATTTTCTATAAGCAACTTCTTCTATATTTTGGTCATTCTTAATTTGACAATTAATTGAAATTATTAGTCTTACACAAAGATATTCAGCTTTTATTCATATCCTATTTTTCCAACCATGAAAATATTACACATACACGAAGTGCAACTCTTTATAAGAAATCCTAAGACAAAAGATTTTGTCATATGAATGGGTATCAATGTAATTGAGGTCTATGGAAGAACAAAATATGAGCAGGTCCACTGTATTTTTTTTACAGAAGACAGCAAACACGTACAAAGAAATGCATTCTTACTTCATTGTAAATGAAAATGTAAACATGTTGGTTGGGTAAAATTTGCCAATGACAAAAGAGAAAAAAAGAAAGTGTTCATGAAGTCTTATGTTAGGAACCTGAAAGCCATAGCTGTATCTGGTCCTGATAGTCAATGTCTGTTAAAAATTTGGCATGATTATTTATCATTTTTATGTTAGCAGTCATTTAAGAATTCATCCAGCTTCACTATCACTGCTGCTCCATGCATCTTCATATGCAGAATTTAAGCACAGCTTAGAAGGCAACTAAAAAATAAAGGAAAAAAGGATTACAATTATGGAAAATTAATTTGCGAATGGGTTCTGTCTCTATAAATCCTCATGACTGCCAGCACTGGAAATAATTCTGCTATATGATTGTGCAGCTCTATGGAAATAATTATATATAGGTAAAGGCGGGCTTATGACCAAGACTGCTAAGAACTACTCATGTTAGCTGAAAGTAAAATCCTTCTTGTTTGCTTTAAAGTCCTTTCCTTAAGAACAGCAGCTAAAAAACTACAAACAAGTCATGCTTCAAGCAATATTTTCCATTCTGCATGTGTTTTATCCCATACCTTAACTTGTTCAGCACACTGAAAGGATAAGAAATAGAAGCCATGCCCTTGTCTGGAATGTAAAGGACACACATTTCTAAATATTGAGCCTGTCTCCCTTGCCTTAGTACAAATATAATAAACCTATAGAATCAATCCAGTCACATCTCAAATCAGTACAAGATGAGACAACAACTTGCCATAAGGAGTTGTAATTAGCTATCATCCCATTAGTGACAAGTTCTTGTTGTTTAGTAGAAAAGCAGACAAGCATTTCTTCCTTTCATGTCCTTATCTATAAATTCTCCAGTTCCAACTTTGCTACAGTTAAAGTCGTTTACCTTTTCAGAATGACCATCATCAGGTTCTGATTCCCTCAAATATGGCACCCAGGCAAGAATATTGCCATCTCTGCCACTGCTATAAAGTTCCTGCCATTAAGAAACAAACAAAATAATGTTAAGTATTACTGAATAAGGAAAGAGGCTAGTCTGACACTATCCTTGCATCTGGGCTGACAGGGAAATGTTATTCCGAAATAAGGTCCAATAAGCTCAACAAGATTTCCTTCATAATAAGCAGATTTTGTGTTATCCTAACTTACAACTGTACAAAGCAAAAAAGAACTAAGAGGATTGGTTTGATCCAGAAACTATATAAAGGCCTGTATAAGCCAAGAATAGGCTATCTAAAAAATTGTAATATGTATGGCTAAACAATTTAGAAGGCATCCTTCTCTTATCTCACCACTGTTTAATGGAAATATAAGCAAAGGCCTTTTGGTACCTTTTTCCAGGCTTTGAAACACTTGGCTAAAGAAAGTACAGCTAACTTCTCTGTTATCCTGCTGTAGACAGTACTGCAGGCTACTCCTGCTGCCAGCTGCCTATAATTTGGCAGTTTGAGTCTCACTAGGCTCAAGGTTGACTCAGCCTTCCATCCCTCCAAGGTTGGTAAAATGAGGACCCAGATTGTTGGGGGCAATATGCTGACTCTTGGAGAGGACTGTAAAGCCGTATATAAGTAAGTGCTTTTGCTATCAGTGTATGAAGTGGCTTGAGTGCTAGGTTGGGTAATCAGTTATATATATATATATATTAAAAAATATCAATTTTTAAATTCTAATACTTGTTTTTTAAATATTATTACTATTAGCTAACTTGTGATGTTTGTTGGTGAAAAGATTATACGTAAAGCTAATAAATTTGAAATATATTTGTAATGAATTAAAATAAATTAAAATAAACATGGTCATTTATTCATTTCTGCCTTGAGGTTGCAGAGACCCCCAGGTTATATTGGATTACAACTTGAATCACTTCTAGAATTATAAAATGTGTAGTCCATTACTGAAGGACCTAAGCTAGGGGAAAATGATCATTCCATTTAAAGAAAGAATTTTTTAATGACTAATGAGACAGACCTTTCAAGCTATGACCACAAAACAAGTTCAGAATACCGATATTATTTCTCAAACACCATAGATGTTGGCCTTGAAGGATAAACCATACAGGAATCTTAATCAATATTACAAAGAATTTTAATTACAATCCCCCCCCCCATTATTTCCTTCACTTAGGTGTGTCTCCTCTGAGCCCTTTGTCCTGCCCTCTATCCAGCTGTGGGCTATGCTGTCACTTTATCTCTCTACTCTCTTTGCTATGCTTCTACCATTTCAATAGAGCAGCTGCAACAGTTTTTAAATATGTTTTCTTAAGGACTGTTCTTGGCTGTAGAAATGATGGGATAAGACACTTCCAAAAAAGCCATCCTATGACAAATCACATTTATTTCTAAATTAGCATCTTTATTCTACTTTTTATAAAATAATCTAAAAATACGTTCTGTGGATCCTGAAAAAACCTGAAATGCTGCAAAAACTAAAATTTCAATTGGGGAAATGTAGATGCATGAAAAGCCACAGCATCATTAAAATTGATCCCCATCTTGAATTAACTGTGTCCCAGCCTTTCATTTTCCAGAATGTTTAAAATGTGTGACCAGAAATTGCATTATATGGTTTACATTCTATACAAAGTTTTTAGAAATGCTCCTTCTATCAACATTTTCTAATCTACATGAATAATAAGTAAGCTTAAGATGTTGATCTCCAATGACATGCAAAGTTAATGTCATCTCAATGCAATGCAAAAACACAATTTAACATTTATAAAGATTTCATGAATGGTGTTCAACCTGCATAAGGCACTTATTACAATAAGTCAAGTGTCACTATGATTATTTAAAGCATATTCAAAAATTCAGTTGTCTAGACAAAATGGCTATAAGACCAAAGCTTATAATTTTTCATTATACATTTGCCTAACTGAAAACCTCACCTTAATTTGTGTACTAGCATTATTATAATGCTGACATGCTAGACTACTCTAAAGACAGGAAGCTGCTTTAAATCAGATCAGGCTGTTAGGCCATCTACTGTAGTTCAGTATTAGTCGATCTGATTAGGAACATTCAATGGGATCTCAAGCATAAGTCTTTTGTTTTCTTTTGTAACTTCAAAGGTAGAATCTGGGTCCTTCAATATGTTAGTTTAAAATCATAAAGATCCTGCAATCCCATAATTTGAGGTAGAGTTGGGGTGAAAAGATGGAGCTGAGTTTACTGGCCGGATGCCCTTCCTGATGCCAAATGGAGTTCGCAGCAAATATTTTTTTTCTTTGCACCCTAGGAGAAAAACACCTGTCACTACCTAGGATTGAACTCTCAACTTTCTGAGCGGGAGGCACCACTAGGCCACCATGCAGCTCTCAGCTGAATCCCTCAATATACCAGTTGAATTTCCTAATATAACCTCTTAAATACATAGCAGAAAAATTCTTGCTGCTGCTAATGGGAAGGGATAATCTTAAAGAAATACGTCATCATTTGTCTATTAACCATAATCGCTCAACTGAAATCCCATGTATAGAAATAGTCATTCTCTTACTATACTTTACCTGCTAGAGAAACAACATGGAGACACTGTCATAAAGACAGTGCATCATATTCAACCTCAAAGTGAAAAATTGAAAGGCTTTGCCTTCTTAATCTGAAGCTCACTTGAACTCTACTGCATATTATCCTTACAGGGACCATGTACTCAATATAGCTCGAGTTTTAAGGAAAACTTGTTTAGTGTCATGCTTAAATAACCTAAAATTCTCCAGGGGGCTTCACTTACCTGAAAATTAGGTTGAAAGACACAGCAGTCGACCAAACTATAATGTCCCCTAAGCATAGTTATTAGGTCTCCTGAATAAATTGTGTAAACAGCAACAGTGCTACTGCATGGGACAAATGCAAATTCAGAGCTGCAGCCATGTGATACAGTAAACCTGAGTCCTTTTTTACTTTCATTGCTCACCTTCCCATAATTTACCTGTAAAGATATAAGATAAAAAATTTAGCCCAATTTCATAAAGCAAGTGTCCAATGGTTTGTTAAATTTTTTAAAGTTATTTCCTATAACTTTACTATTGAATATATTCTGCTGTAAAGAATACAGTCCTTTCCTACTCCACAATAGCATTTATCCAATTTTAGACTTGAATAACTCAGAACAACTTTATAACTCTTCAAAAGAGAGAGGTAGCCTTTTGGTAACTGAAGGCCACAATGGATAAGAGTGATACCCAGAGCAGGAAGAAAAATCAAATAGATAATTTTGTGTCTTTTTTTTGGGTGTGTGTGGGAATTCTCCCTCCCCTCTTTTTTGTGACAGAGACCATTTCACAATTTTCTCTGTTAATTATTCTTGGACTTATGAAACATATGCGTTACCATTTATTAACTCACTTGATCTTGTAAACTAAAATTACACTAGTATTCTCTAACACTGATGTAAATCTCTTATGCATGATAATTCTCAGCAACATTCAGCAAACCCAATTTTGAATCTATAGGAACCTGGATACCAATGGTTCTCCAAGTTTTAAGTTTTGTCACCCAGTGTAAAACCTTGCATTATCATTATGTATGGAGGATTATTATATCACTTGCATTAGGATTGTTCTAAAGTTTCAAATATTGGAGATTACATCTGATAAAAAGTTATTAGTATTGTAAACAGCATGTGGTTTCCTTTTTTAAAATAGCAATTCACTACAGTTGCATTACAGTTTATATTATTAAGAATATCATTCCCTCTTATTACCACATCTGTGAAATTCAAGAATTCTTTTTCTCTGCAAATAGAATGTGTGTGAATAAATATATATGAAATATTATGAATATTGGAATGACCAGAATGTCCTTTATGGTACAACTTATTCATAATATGTAGGATGAAGATACGATAATGATTTCCTATAACTTGTATATATATACTATGTTGTTAAGTATGTTAAATCTGCTGGTAAAATTATGGCATAATTACATTTGGTTTAATCAAAATCTTTGGTGTCTATTTAACTTTTTTCCCCTGTATCCCAAGAGACTAAACTAAAGTGTATACATTTAAATGGCACACAGCACAAATAAGGCTGTAATCATATATATGGCTACCTGAAAATTCCCACTTAAGTCAATGGGGCTTACTACTAAGTAGATACTGATAGGCTCAAAATATAAACATTAATAATTATTTTGAGGGTGCATTCTATGTATGTTTATTTGGAAGTTCTGAATGTTAACTTTTGGAACCAACAGCAGATATTACTAATGTGGGAAAGGCAAATCAGAAATGTTAGAGTGTTGGGTTTTATTATATATTATATGTAAATCCCTACAGTGAGGAACCTTTTGACATCTTGTAATGATGTTTGCAGGGTATTTTTCCCCTGATAAAGCAATTCAGATCTGCTTAGATCTAAACTAAACAATGGATAATACCAGCGAGAAGAATTGACAGAAGAAATTTATTTCAATTACCAATGATGCAAATAAGAAGCTTGGAGGTATATAACTTCTTTGGATAAGCACCCATCTTGGAATACTAAAGAACATTTGCCTAAATCCATATTAGAAATCTTTCTTTGTCAGAGGAACATGTTCCAGCCCTTTTAGGAAGAATAAAGCTTTTGTTTAAACAAGGGTCATTAACTATCATCGCTGTACATTTCTGACCAATCTCAAATCAAACCTTTTTGAATCAAGTCTTAGACTATGTGGTGACATCAAAATCTCACGTTTTCTTGGCTGAAGTTAATTACCTGGATCCATTTTAATTCAGACATATGTCAAGTTTCGGAATAAATATTTTAATTTTTTTTTCTTAACATCAATTGAAATTAGTCTTCTTGTATCTTAAGAACATTATGCTTATTTTATATACTGGGATGACAGAGAACAGGACAGGTTTTCATCTTCTTCTATCAGGCACTCCTCCCAAAACTTAAAATAAGTTATATGCCTACCTCAATATTTTCTTCCCAAAGCTAAACAATCTCAGTTATTTCAAGCTCTCTTCATAAGACTTATCCAACTTCCTAATCACCTTCATTAACTTTTGTTTTAGCTTCTGAAAGTGTCAGAGCTAAAAATGGACAAATGAAAAGTGAAGGAGAACAATTACTTCCTTGTCTACACTCATTTGTAATTAGTTTTTTAGAATAAAAGATAATGTCAAAAGAATACATTCTTATCAGATGACAAATATATATATATATATATATTTACATTACAACTGTTAGTAAACCCAGAGATGTCCATGGGTGAATTAGACAAAAGAAGAGTGCACTACTCACTTCATAACAAGTGGCCTTTCTAGGACTGAATTAACATGCAGAGTTTAACTAAAAACTAAGTGGAAGTTGGCATGCAGAATTTTTTTTTCCTTGTGCAGCCTTCCAGATAGTTTTCAGGCATAAGAACTAAGTTTTTAAAGACAATTTAAAATGAAATGCATATTTTCATTAATTGGGAAAAAAGGGTTCTTATAATGCACATCAACTTAGAGCACTTTGGCAACACAAAGGAAGGTTAAAATGCAACTGCTCTTTCTACAAGTAGTAGCTAAGAAAAGAACAGCATTAGTCAGGAGTGTTTACTAAAGCTTAATAATTTACTATCACACTAAAAAGTGTGGACTACGGCATACAATAGAGATAATCTTGCAACTAGTTCTCTTTTATGTACAACAAAAATATTTTAAGAATGTAAAATTGGAGGGGAATGAAAAGATTAATGAACTGATAAAGAATACTTTAGTCTATATATTTAGCAGAATGGAGAGTAAAATAAAAAGTGTCTATCATGGACTTTATTACTTTAAATATTATATCCATTACAATATCTATTTTGAATGCAAGCTTGTGCAAAAGTAGGTCTGACAGTAGAAAATTACCCTCATCCTATTGTCCCAATACTATTTTTCCTCCTGAGTGCAAGTAAATGTTGTGCTGGGAAATACTGAAAAACTATTATCTAATGTCTCAAGATAATGGGGCATTTGACATAACAGAGGTTCAATTCAGCCTCCTAACCTCCAGAAAAGTCACAGGAAGCCCTCTGGAAATGTGGCAGTGTAACCAAAAAGGGATCAAAAATGTTCAGCATGTAGTGTAGTGTGTGCACTTATGTGTGTTATATGCAATTTGCTTGGTTTTAGGAAGGCCTTTGTGAGGCAAACTGCTCCCCTTCTCTAAACCTAAAATGCCTCAAAGTACTACTTTTCTTAACACTGTTAGGCTGTTTTTTATTGAGTTGTTAGGCTAAGAAAGGGAGTTTGAATGTTTGTCTCCTATCTCTACCCATAGAACATTGAAAAAGAAAAAAATGAGCTGTAATTTGCTCCCAAACCAGTGATTTGAAGCTATTTTGAAGAGTTGTTTGGGGGGAAGATGTTAAGGGTGGATGCTGAGAGTTTTCTAAAAATTAAAATTTAGCTATTTTGCCGTGAGTGTTCAGTGAAATGATCTTAGCGGATGGGATATTATGAAGGCATAGGGCCTACTCCCTATGGGGCTAGACGTGGTATAGGGTATTCTTTTATCTTGTCCTATTCAGGATTGTAATTGTAGGGTGATGCGATATTTAGAATAGTTGGAAGCATGCACTCCAAAGCCATCATCATTCCAGACCATTGTTAAATGAACAGTCGTAAGTCAAGGACTACCTGTATTCTATCTGCCAGCTGATAATTAGTAGAAAAGTGTACAGAGCATAGTGAACTGGGAGGATAAAGGAGTACCACATTTTAACTAAGCACCCCTCATGGGTTCTATGCTGATTCCTCCTGCAGTGACTGGCTGACTCTGAATTTCAAAGATTCTTGTTAATTAAAATTTGCCTTAGACAGACTTAGATCATATAGTCAGTACTCTTCTACTGGATAGTGACTCTTACGGAAGGTTTCAAAAAGGGACAATTAGTAGTATAACCACTTTGAAAAGCCAATGGTTGCATTTGGTGCGCTTTCTGCCCACCCTGACAAAATTTTATTTAGTCACATTTTTCTTGTCCCAAAGGTGCTTTTTCAAAAAGTAATTGGACTTTGTTTTCATTAGTCCATCAAAGTCAACTGAATACTTATACTGAATATAGTGTACGTGTAATAGAAGATATGGCAAGTTATGACAAGCATAATTGCCATATTGTTGTGACTGAGACAATTATCCAACAACTGGCTGACGATATCTTTTTAACTACCGTATCTCATTTTTTGATTGAAAACCAACCTTCTGGCAGCTTCTAAGGTGTGGCAATGGGAAAAAGTTTTACTAAATTGCAAAACCGAAGTTTATCTCCAAGTATCATTTACACAGTGATATGCAGTATTATATTAACTGCTATGGATAAATCAACTATATTAGTATAGACATTAACATACAGTATAAGAAAAGAATACTGCCTTTTAAATATAGAGCTTTATTAAACTACACTTTTATTACAAAACACAGAGTTGCCCAGCCAGATGTCCCAAGACTACCTGTGGCTTTCTATAGTGTTGGACAGTGATCCCTAAGCTTTCCAAAAGTTAATTAATTTGAATGTTATTGAATGAAATATATGAGGAATTCTTAACTGTATTTAACTAAATGAAAGTTAAAATGTAAAGTTAATTCATATCCAGGACCTGTTCATTTCTTGAAGTGTGGTCAGCAAACGTTTATTGGAAAATCAAATTCAGCCCTTAGCCCCCACTCCCCCCAAATTGTGCACCCCTAAGAAACCAACTTGGTCAACACTGTAAGATCCCTCGGTTATATTATTAAATATTTTGGTGGAGCTTAAACTTACAACTCATTGAGTACTAACAGTTAAAGAGTGTTACTAAAATAAACACTGACAATTTACAAAAACTTTGAAACAAATTTAGAATATCTTATTTTACAAAATGCGTCAAAAGATTAGTCGGGGAAAAAAAAGACAAGGAGGTGACGGCTGGAGGCTTCTGGCACCGCTTTTTGCCGGAGCGAAGGGCCTGCGGTCATCACCTCTTTGCCGGCCAGAACCGAGCTGGGAGCAGTCGCAGCCTGTCCCTTTATGATTCCCCCCCCGCAGTGGCAGCCGGAGGCAGGCAAGCTCCGGGGTCAGGCAGGGTGGCCTCTGCTTAGGCACCACGGAGCTCACCATTGGGCTCAGTGGGGTGGACTGCTACATTGCAAAGAAGAGGCTGGCGCGAGGGAGCTACAAGGAGCAGCAGAAAAGGAAAAGCCCTCTTCCCTCGCGCCGGCCACTCCGTTGCCCGTTTCGCCATTGCAGCCCCACGCCACGGAGCTTTCACCCCGCACCCCCCAGATGCCCTCACTTTTCCCCAATTCTCCAAGCATTTCTTTGCCTACCTTATTTCCAGCTCCATCGCGTTTCTCCTTCTTGAAATTCACTCAATGAATTCCAACTTCGCGAAATCTTTTCCTTTTGCGAGAAGTTGGAATTGATTGAACTTTTTTTAAAAGGGAAACTTTCGTTTCCCTGCACACGATGGCGAGAAGGAGAAAATAACGCAATGGAGCTGGAAATAAGGCAGGCAAAGAAATGCCTGGGGAATTGGGGGAAAACGAGGGTATCTGGGTGGTGGTGGGTGGGGAAAAGTCTTCTGCCCACAAAGAGAAGAATGGAAGAACCTGCTTCCCTTCCCCGCAAAGAAGGCAGGTAAACATGGCGGGGCCGCATGCGGAATGTAGTAGGGAAGGAAGGAAGACAGTGTGGAAGGCAGGGAAAGGAAGCTCCAGGGACCATGCGGGAGCAGCTAGCTAGGCCACGCAAGGACGTAGCACCGGTGGGAAGCGAAGCAAGCAGCAGGCAAGCTCCGGGGACCGTGGGAGGGGGGCGCAGCTAGGTGGGACACAGCGCCGGTGGGAAGCGAAGCAAACAGCGGCAGCCGCTTACTTACCCAGGCAGGCAAGCAGATCAGGAGCAGTTGGGGCACAGGCATGTCCTCGTGGAAAGGCAGGCAGAGACACTGTGGTGACTAACTGCTTGATAAACTTATATAGGCTGCTAAGCCTATGCTGGGGTGGGGAAGCGAGATGAATAGTGATTGGGCGAGTGGCGGGCAGGCAGGCAGGACAGGGTGAGCAGGGGGCGGGGCGAGCGGTGAGCGGGCAGGCAGGGGCGGGGCCAGCCAGAGGTGATATTTGCTGGTTCTCCAAACCA
>JANHFL010000999.1:171836-192269 GCA_032468155.1 Oxyrhabdium leporinum
GGGGCGGGGCGAGCGGTGAGCGGGCAGGCAGGGGCGGGGCCAGCCAGAGGTGATATTTGCTGGTTCTCCAAACCAATGAAAATTTTCCCTACCGATTCATGTGAACCGGTGCAACCCGGTTAGATTTCACCTCTGACACAGGTTTATCGAAAGTAAACCATATCAATTCAACACAATCTCCTTTTTCAACAAAGTGACTAGTTTAGCTGACATAATGTGGCAGACACTGTGTAACTCAAGTTTTATGTTTGGGTAGGAAAATAAGAGAATATAAGAGAAGATGTACTGGGTAACAACACATGAAAAAGAGATTTGAGCTTTTTGGCGATTCACAAGATGAAAATGAGTTCATGGTTTGAGGTAGCTGCAAAAAGAGCAAGTGATGGTTTCCAGGCTGTATTATATCAAGAGTAGTGTCAAAATCAAGAGCAAACAGTTCCGATCATATTTTAGGAAAGACATTGAGAAATTGGAGCATGCCTGGAGGAAAACAACTAAGATGAGGAACATGAAGAGATATAGTTACAAACTATTGGAGAATAAAATCCTTAGCACAGGGTTAAAAAGTCTGTGGGAGACAGGATAGCTGTCTTCCAGGGTCTGAAGGACTGTCATGTAGAAGATGGGGCAGAACTATTCAGAGTTCTTCCAGAAGATATGAAAAGAAACTGTGCAATTAAATCAATAATTGGACTAAGGAAAACAGTTCTAATAATAAATTATTCAATAGATTATATGAAAAGGTGAGTCTCTCCTTTGTGAAAACTGTTTAATCAGAAGGTGAATGGCCAACTGGAATGGGCAAGTGGTTGGGTTAGAAGAGCTCCAAGTTACTTTCCAGCCCTCATAGTTTATGAATTTATATATAAGCTTTCAAAGCATATATGGTTCTGGATTAGAAATACTCTGCTTAAAGGAAGCAACATATCTATTTCTACAGCAGTTTCCACACAACAGATGTCTACCATACTTTGCATTATTAAGAAACAGCATAGCTAAGTATAGTTTGACTATGATGAATTTGACAGTTGATACGCTCTTCATTATAAAACCTTTTCCTCTTCTCCTATAGGTAATATTCTACAGTATTTGCCTCATACATATTGGCTAAACACTAATCCTCCAAGTAAGATTCAGGATAGGGAGCACAGTCAGGATATATCCTTGAGTGTCCATATTCCGCCCCAAAACCTGTTCAGACATTATTTAACATACTTTTGTAAACTGCTTCCATAAACTGGTTGTGTTAACTAATGCATGATATTATGAATATGTTTATTTATATTTTTTGAGATAAGCGCTTAAGGCCATGCAAATTACAGATTCCTAATGCAAAGCAAGTTCTCTTATAAGTATCTCAAAGAGGCTGGAAAGGGAGAGCCTATAAGACTTAAGTGCAGGCTAGTAAGGTAATAGTTTTTTAATTTAAATTTTATGGCCATCATTCAATATGCTGAATCCCGTTAATTACCATAAGAAACAGGTCTAATTATGCTGGGTTCTTTTTAAAATCTCATTATGTTTCCATTCCATTATTTCCCTAGTGTTCTCTTCCTCAAATTCACATAATTACACTTTTTCTAAGCTCAGTGTAAGCTTCACTATTTTGTGTCCAATTCTGTAACATTAAAAGATACATTTATGTCCATTATGTAAGAAATACCCATCTTGCCACGCAATCTCACAATTTATGAGCTGAGATAAAGAAAGGAAGAAAGCAGCAAAAATATTACCTCGATAACAGAATTTCAATACACAGGATTTCTAAAAAAACAACTCTGGACGCATTAGATATCTGGATGATCAATGGCATATAATTTTAATCCAAAACCTGAGCTGCCTTTTCTGTAGTCATAATCACTCAGTTCCAGTTCTTATTATTTCAAGTTTTTATTTTATTTATTTATATCTCACCTTTATAATTTTTACAAATAACTCAAGGCACTGGACATATCCAACACATCTTCCCACTCCTATTTATCCTCCTATATTGATGGAGATAAAGCACCAAGATTGTTTTAAAAGACTGGAAATATAAACAATTTCTAAGCACATATTTCTTACTAGTGTGTTCTCTCCAGTTGAACTATTCCAGAGTCTCATGCGATCATCTGTACCAATTGTCAAAAGGTAAAGCCCATCACTGGTAAAACATAAGCCATTGACTCTTCCATTATGGGCAGTATTTACTATAAGGAAAATATGCAAAATTTGAAATTATATACAGCAACATATATAGTCTGGTATTGCAAAAAGAATTATTATATCATGAAAACAGTGTGTTTTGAAATTTTAAACATTATAGAAAAATATCCTGTTATATAACAACATTTATTATGGAAAAGGTAAGTACTGTACTTAAGGATTTACTGGTAGCATTATTAGAATAATGTCTAATTGAGACACCAATGTCATTTTATTTTCCTTTTCGAAAGAAAAAGGGAGAAGGATCAGGTAAAAAAACCCCATTACTAGATGAAATATTTGATTGAGCAATTTATTAAATAGTAGCCAATATTTTTAATTTGATTTGTTTTATTATGGAATGTGGCTGTCCATTTTGGAGATCATCTGGTTTAACTCCCTGACCAATGCAATACTTCTCTGCAGCAAAACTAAGGGCAGCTTATTGTTCCCTTGCTCATTAACAACACCAGTATGCTTGAATATTTTTTCTGAAGTAAGATGATGTTATGCCACCTTATTTTCAGAGTCATGTATATATTCTCCTGGCATATTTACTAGCATGCCACACCATAGAAACGGGGTGGGGTGGGGTGAAGCAGAAAGACATATCCATACTATTCCCCGATTAAAATTAATGAGTTAAGACTAGGGAAAGCTACTTGCATCCTAGGAAAGATATGAAGATGAACAGGATTCCTATAATCCTGGATTATTTTTGTAGTTAACAAATAGACACCTGGGGTTAAACCAGCTGACTAACCCCTTTAAAATTCTAAAGTTTCAGTGTGGGAGATTTCAACAGACTGTTCATTTCAACACAATGAAATCATATTTAATTATTTACTGAATCATTCTAAATTACTAGCAATCTTAATTAGGGATTTAAAACAACTAAGAAAAAAACTTTTTTTGGGTTAAAAGTTGTAGTCTCTTGAGAGAATATATAATATATTGCTGTCATATGCTAACCATGGATAAAACAAAAGCTATTTTAAATGGTCATGAAATATTTCATATAGCAGTTAGTATTGATACTGTCATCTATCCTGGGCTATATAATAGTATGATTCCCTTTTAATATGAACTTAGAATAAAAATGTAATATTGATATATGAAATATATTACTTGCTTCAGAAGCTGCTTTTGACTTCTCCCCATTATGTTGATCAAGAGTGAGTAGACAGGCAGATGCTCTCCTTACATCCCACAATTTCACTCTACTGTCAGCACTAAAAGAAAAACAAAACTCTGAGGTGATTTATGAGCAATACAAATTAACTTTCAACAGTTTCATAATGATTATTTTATTTTCAACTATTTTTTTCTTAACTTGAGTATATTTACATGTTATTTTATAATTGCAGAAAATGACCTCCAAGTTTCTTTTTGAACCACATTCTAATTAACCCCTCCCCTCCCCAAGATATTCTGAAAACAAACTCTAAAACTTTCTCCTCAAAACAACTGCTGACTCCAGGTAATCTTCAACCAGTTACCCCCACCTGTGAACACATGACTATATTTCAATAATTTGGCAACTGGCTTGCATTATGACCGATCCCACTGACACATGACTGCAATTGTGACTCTTTTTTTGCTAGTTTCCAGTACTTTTTGTTGGGAAAATTGATTTGCTTAATGACCACCAATTCAGTCTTATAACCACATGCTTTATTTAACGACCACTATAAAAATGGTTGAAGAATTGGGTCTGGTTATGTGGGTGCCTCTGCTTATGACCACAATGATGTACAACTGAAATTCCAATCCCAATGATGATCATAAGTCAAGGATTTTGTGTACAAGAGCCGCAGTGGCGCAGTGGTTAGACTGCAGCATTGCAGGCTACTTCTGCTGGCTGCTGGCTGCCTGCAATTTGGCAGTTCGAATCTCACCAGGCTCAAGGTTGACTCATTCTTCCAGCCTTCCGAGATGGATAAAATGAGGACCTGACTGTTGGGGGAAATATGCTGACTCTGTAAACCGCTTAGAGAGGGCTGTAAAGTGGTATATAAGTCTAAGTGCTATTGCTATTTTAAACTCTTATGAAAGTCAACAAAAATCAGTTATTGTGAAAGGTAAGACTTGTCTTCTTAATGGCTTTTTAAAAATCTTAGAACCTACCAAAACCATCAAGTTAGGTGTGAGGAAGGTTTTAGTTTACTTCAGGACTTTTAACATACTCCTAAGTGTGCTTTTTAAAAATAGTAATTTTATTAAAAATTGTAACTACAATGATAAAGAATATAAAATATAAAAAGTAAAAGTAGAAGATGAAGAAAAAGTCAATAGAAACTACTGAAAAGAAAAATAATCAAGAAAAAGAAATATATAAAGAAATGACTTTCCCTTCATCACAAGTATAGACAATTTTAGTAACTTATCATGTCTTAAAATAGAAATGATATTTGCTTCCCATATTTCATCTCTCATCTATAAATAAATCCTTAAACCTTGTTGTTCACTCCTAGGCAGCAAAAGTCCATTAAGGGTTACCAGAGATAACATATTTACTTTAACCTTGATCAGATAAACCAACTTTATATTCCTTCATCTTAAACTTTAGTTCCTTCAAATGTCGTAAAATACATTTCTTTTCATTTTTTTTCTTTGTCCCTTCTTACAAAATTCTTCAAAGCTTTAACCAGCCTCTTTTGTGAATCCAATATAGGAAGATTATCCAGATAACTCACTTGGGTTTGTTATTTATTTTAATGTTATTTTAATTATTAAGACCCAAGTCAGGTTCTTTTGTCCAACAAACCATTTTTTCCATATCATCCTTAAAGCTTTTCATTAATTCCATTTTCAAATCTGTCTCAATTTTGTCATGTTCCACTTCTATAACATCTTTTAAACAAAGTCTATCTATAGAGGCAGATACTCTTAAAATTAACTTGTGGGCCCATTATACAAAAATATCTTTTAATATGTCCAAAGTTAAGATATTTTACTACATTCTATATTAATAAGTCAACTTTAAATGTTATTCACCTTTATCTGTGATCTTTAGATCCTTTTAAACCCCTCTAGTGCCCAACCTCCAAAGTCCCCTCCGTTCTGTATTTTTTAAAGAACATGAAAGTATTTTCCCATAGGATTCTCATAATTCTAAAACCCTTTGTTTGTAACTATTTCTTTTGCTAAGTTTTGAAGGCAAGTCACTGGTGCCCTAAACGTTGAGGATGCAAAGATTCCTAATAGTTGAAAAGCAGTTGACAAGCAATTTCCGAAAGTGATTAGAAAAGATACGTGGGGACTTCCTGTGAATGCCATGTGTAGCTGATATCCTTCTAGTAGCAGGACCACATTTGCAAGAATTGTGGTGGATGCAGGAGCCGGGCTTTTAAAATTTCTCTGGAGGAAGGAGAGATTGTTGAGTTTATCCACTTCACTCTGGACAGCCAATCCTCATGAGTAGATCACAAAAACTGCTGTTTTTCAATCAGCTTATTATGAGATGAGTGGCTAGGAGCTGTGATTCCATCAAGCTCATACTTATAAAACCACATTTGATGGACATGAATCTTGATCAATTTCTTAATGACTCTTTGCATTTTTTTTTACTGGAGTTTTACTGGGGAGAGAGATCTGCCTGGCAAAGTTTTGTATTCATTAAGTGAGTCCTTATTTCTTATGTAATATGATGTAAATTTGATTTTAAAAGCCTTTGAATATACGTTTTGTATTATGCAGTAAAAAGGTACTTAGAATTTTGGATAGTTACCAGATTAAGAGTCAAGATAGATTTGGAATTTGACTTCATTAGAATAAATTTTATCATAAAAAATGGTCATTATTTACAATTTTTATGATAAGGGGACCTTGAAGATTGGGCACTAGAGGGAACTAAGGGATAAAAAGATGAAGCAAATATTTCTCTGTCAAACCTTTTAATAAGACAAATAAACTTCATAATGGATGCAGCATGCTGTAATGAAGCTATAGAAAAAGTAGAGCTTGCAATGAATAATTTTGAAATTATCTAGAAAGGGGATTTAAATATAAGCAATAAGACTATAGAGAAAGATACAGCCATACAAGTGGAACTGATGATGACTTATTCCATAATGGGTATGTACAACTATTAAACCAGGAAATAACTTTTTTATTATACAAAATAACAATGTTGAAGTTTTGAAAAAACTGTGACTCCAAAAATGGATGAATGGAAAATGAGATCCTTACTGAAGGGATTAAAAAATAAAATTCTTAAAACTCTCAGGAACTGTACTGGGTACAAAATGTGTTGAATTTTGGAAAGCAGCAGTTTATTTCTTTTATTTCTTTTTCTAGAAGAATTCTAATGGGACATTTATTACCTAATTAATTAAATAAATGAATAAAAAGACACTTGATCACAAATTTGTCATTATTTAATGAATATGCATTGCTGATATTTCAAAAAAGTTAAGTTTGAAAAGAACACAGAGACTATTAAAATATTCATTCAGCAATAATAAAGTAATTTTTTGACTTAATCCTAATTTTACATTTCAATGCCAAGACTTATATTCATGGTTTAAAAGTATTTCTCTGATTTTAAATTTGTGTTTTTTTTTTAATCAACTTAGGAAATGCTGCCAACCTGGGCATTTAAGGTCAGAGGTAGGAGACATGGTGGCATGAAGTGATAATTACATAAATGCCATGACTTATATACTTGGGTCAGGTAATTGAAGGGAGCATGTAATCAGGGCAGTTGCATGATTATGTCACTGTGTAATTTGTGCAAGATGTAATTTTTACATCACTGCACTTTGTATGGATGCCACTGTCAAAGAAATTTAGAATAGGTTTTTAAAATACTGACTGACTTTAATAAACACTGCTTTATTTTATTGGTTTTTTTTTACCTTCCAGTTGCTAAAATAAATTCATAACGTGGTGACCAAGATACTGCTAGAATTTCTTGAGTGTGACCTAAAAATACAAAAGCATAATAATATTTTTTGTTTATTAAGACTAGTTTAACATTGTTTTCTATTATTCTCCTCTTACATAAATTATATTGTAAATTTTTGTACTTTAATACTATTGTAATTTAAAAAAATAGTAACCTAAATTTGCATTTTTGTAACAAAATGAAAACTTTGTAAATTGCAAGATTCATGCAAATAATAGAAATAACTTCATTTTTAAATTAACATGTATAAACTAATTATATAAACACTAATTATCACTCATCAGTTTATAAGAACTAGTTTTCTGAAGACACTATTGGGACCACAGAATACGCAGAGTGAAACTTCGTGTTATTTTATATATCAACATTAAATTCAGATGTAATTCTGGTAATGAAGGAAAAGTAGAATTTGTGATAACATGTACAGGTATAGCAGAATTAAAAAGTATAGTTATTAGAAGGAACTATGCCATTACAGGCTGAAGATGCAACAATTTTCAATGTTAACAGGATTTTATAAGATTGGCATCCAAAATGGCATTCCTTACTTACATCTTGAAACAATACAGGTAAATTATATAGCTCCAAGATTCTAAATCTAGTCCATAATGCATTAAGTCTGAATTCTTGCCAGCTATCAAGCTGTCACTTTTCACACCACAGATTCTGAGCTGATACCAGAAGGTAGATTCCAGATACGATACCTGAGATTATAATAGAGGAAGGTCACTAAATAATAACTGTAAACTCCTTGACAATGGTAAATGGGAACAGGGCAGGACAAAGGGCAGAAAGAATGAAAAAGAGAGTGCCCTACTAGAGAAATCACTCCTGCTCATTACTTGTTTTCTGGAATAAAAACATTGTTTCATGGCTTACCTGAATTAGTTTACGATTAAAAATATAATTTTAATTCACCAGGTGTAATCTAAAGCACTTGGACAAATATTACCAAGACAGTTTCTCAACTTGTTTAGAAAACTACAAGTTTACATTTCAATGATATAAAGCTGAAGGAAATCAGCTTAAGTAGACATCAGCATTTTTTATAATTATCAATAATATATCTTCAGGCCAACAAGATCAGAAAAATATTAAGGAAGAAAGCCGTTCTCACTGTGTTTCTTTGACAACTGGCACTAAACACATGTGTCCTATTACTTACAAAGAAAATATTATTCAGTGCAGTTCTTTACACAGTGTGGTATACTGAAAGTAGTTATTGTCTAACATTTATGTTTCAGAGTAAGAAATACCCTGTAGAATGTGAGAACAAGATCCAGACTTGAAGTCACAAAGCTGTACTTTGGAGCTTTTGGTACCAACTGTAACAGAAAAAGACAAAAACACATTACAGAAAACAAAGTAAGCATTGCATGTTGATATAAAAATATATACAAAATGCTGCTATAAAATATACAAAATAGATAGCAGTTTTCATATCTTTAAACTTCACATAGGTTTATTAGAGAATTACTTTTCGGATAATTACATTTTACATCAGCACACAGCATCTTTTTCATAAACAAGAACAAGAAAGAAAACATACATTTTCTTTTATAAAAAGGGAGTATGTATATTATAATAAAGGAAAAATGTATACAGTATCTGTAGAGCAAAACTGTATATACATCACCCTATACAGAGTTTCAGTTGGATAACCCTTAATGCTAACATAACACTTTCCTTATTCATGAGATGCTCTTGTTTTCTAACTCAAAATTTAGCCACAATGCCTGGTAAATCATGTTACATTTAATTAGTGGCGTAAGTTCATTGAAACATAATTCAGATCACCTCTTTTTGACTAAGTAAATAATGTGAACTATGAATATCCTTAAAAATTTGGTGATGGAGGAGAGAGAAATGATAGAAGAGTCAGATAAGTGGCCCCATCATGTAAAAAATATGACTGAAATTTTTATTTTAAAATGATTATTTGCTATGCGTAAGTATCAGACTGGCCAAGATATCTTTTAATAGTACAATTTGTGCATGTTTATTTAAAAAAAGCCCCAATGTGTTCACAAAAGCATGGTAAATATCTAGAAAATACATTACACAATAAGGTTATGTACTATTCAGGTATTCTTTCTCAAAAGTAAAAGTTTGTAGAGACCAATAATTATAAACAGAAACCAACAATAGCCCTACTGAAATTATGCCACACATTTGTAACTCTAAATTATGTTATGTTACAATCTTGAATATAGAAAATAATTATTTAAAAAATAAAAGACAGTTAAAATATGATTATTATATTCAAAATATATTTAAAATTAATGCAAACCTGCAATTAAGCAATGTCTTGTAGCAACAGGAGACATATGATGGCTATATACTGTCCCATCAAAATGAAATTCATCAGCAGGCTGTTAATTGAAAAATAATACATTATTAAATACTTGGACCAATTCAAATCTTAACCAGAAGCAATAGATAGTTATTATTTATAACACATTAGCAAATATAGTGTCATGTTTTAATCCTGCATATGCCATCAATATAATACAAGGATACATGTACTTATAATTACAAAATTAAACAGCTTCTACTTCAACATTTTTAATCCTGTTTTCAACTACAAAAGAAAAAAAAAGAAAATAACCCCTACCATTCCACATTTATATTAAGTTTAGCCCCCACCTACACCTTAGTTACTTTTTCTATTTTTATATATTCACAAATTTTTACAGTTTATAATTGTTATACATTTATATTTTTCACAAATTTCAGTTATAAAATTATTAAATTTCAGTACTATTAATATCTGCAAAATTGAACTTTAAATTTTAAACACCTGTTATTTTACATAAGACATTAAATAACATTTATTCCTTATTCATACAAACTTGTGCATAAAATAACATTGCAATAAAATAATTAATTACTTTCTATTATCATTTTAATGCAACCTTTGAACGTGGTGCCCTTTAACCATAGATACATTTATCTGGCTTTAAAGTTGATAGGTTCAAATGAAAATCCAAGTGATTTCTTGCTTTTGTGAGAAAACAATGGCTGCACTGAGATTTGATTCAACTTGATGCAACACTGAAAATGCAGTAAGATTTTTTCCACAATTTTGAAGAGGTAGAGGACATCTCCATAGTCTCTGAAGTTAAAAATATCTACCTTAAGATCTGCTTTGAATTGTCATTGTAACATCATTCCAAAATTTCCTTTTAATTTATAATTTCTACATTATATACATTTACTTTGAATGGATTCATCATGTATCCCATTTCTCTCTCTCTCTCTTTTTTCTCTCTCTCCTCCCCTCCCTTTTTCCCACAATAGCTATCCCTTCTCAAAGTAGTTCCATCCTTTTTTGATTCCTCCTTTTATGGTATTTTTGCAAAGAGGAAGATGAGTGTGTAGTTTGTATGTGTTGAGGCGACTGATTTACATGGTTAATGTGGCCATTTTATAAATTACTAATTATTAATTCAATTAATTGTTATTAATTCAAGTAATGTAATCAATACTTTCAGCCATCTTGTGCCCTTTTTGGGAATGTGACTTCTTGCAGATATATATGTGTATAAATATATATAATACATACACAGATATATACACATGCCCAAATTTATTGTATAATATATGACTTCTAGACGAGGAAGGTATCTGGGGTCTTCTAGATATAATCTGTCTTTGAAATAGCATGAACCATTCCAAGAATGCATGGATTAACCAACTCCAGGAGAAAAACAAAAAAATCCAAGAACAACCCACTCTATTTGCATATCTCCAGGTTATACTAGCAACATCAAACAATTCTATGAATCTTGTAAAACATAAATTCTAAAAATATATACCCGCGTCTCTAAAATGTGCAGCTCTTCTTACTTGGCTTGTAGATTCCAACTACTAATACCTACTTGGCAAGATTATGTCAAACTACAAATTATCATCATATTTAGATGACATACTAAATATGCTGTGCCAAACCAGACAGTTATTGATGTACAGATAAGACTCAATAATTCCTCTGTAAAACTGTTTCTGAGTTGACACAAGAAGAACATTCTTGGTTATATCTGTTTAACGTTTCTAATCTTAGGTGTCCATTTCAAGTCCTTGGCAATAATAGAACTTAGAAACTTCAAGGTCTCCACTGTTGATACTATATGTTGCCTAATATTGTAAGAGGTGGTAGGAGAGCTTCTTCTAAAATCTACTATCATCTCTACAGTTTTAAGAGTGTTCAGCTCCAAATTGTTCTGGCTGCACCACAGAGCCAGTAGATCTACCTCTTGTCTATATGCAGATTCATCATCATCTCGAATGAGAACAATGACTGTTGTATCACCTACAAACTTCAGCACTTGAACAGAGGGATCCTTCAAGATGCAGTCATTGGTATATAGAGAGAAGAGCAATGAAGGGAGCACATAGCCTTTGGGGCGGCTCCTGTGCTAATTGAATGGGTGTTCTATGTGATTTTCCCTAGTTTCACCTGCTGCTTCCGATTGGTTAGAAAGCTTCTAACCCATTTACAAGTGTGGTCAGGACCGTCAGGCTGAATCAGGAATAATTATGTTGAATGCTGAGCTGAAGTACAAAAGGACCCTTACATAGTTCTTTGGTGATTCAAGATGTTAAGATGTAGTGCAGTGTCATATTGATAGCATCATTTGCTGATCTATTTGTATGGTTGACAAATTGCAAGGGGTCTAGCAGCAGATATGTGATGGCTTTCAGACGAGCCAACACTAACCTTTTGAAGGTTTTCATAACTATGGATGCCAGAGCCACTGGTCTGTAGTCATTCAACTCTGATGGAGGGTTTCTTGGGCACCAGAATGATAGTAGGGCGTTAGGGATAACCAGTGAGGCTGATTTGATGCCAAACATGTTATTGAGAATATCATTTTTAAAAAGTATTTATTTTAAAAAAAGCAGGAAATATTTTAGCTGACTACTACAAAGTTGACTGGAATATCACCCTAGATGTCTGCTCCACAGCAACCTTGACTGTCCTTGGTTTGCGGAATCATATATAATAGAATATAGAGTAAATTATTCAGTTACACCAAATGTGGCATGTTGCGTGGACATTTTCTCTGTCTAAGCTCATTCAACATAACGAGCCAAAATGTAGCTTGTGGTTTAACTTATCATGCTTGTTATTTTAGTTACTGTGGTTCGTAAACTACAATTTAATGTGAGTAACCCTGCTTTAATAAACAATGGTTATATAATCTATGATTTATCGCAATGTATAAACCCGGGTCTGACATTTACAAGTAATGTAACTTATTAATTTAAAAGCTACTTTTCCATGATCAACTATTTAACTTTCCATATCAAGTACAGACTCTTTGCTGGTCTGTGATACTACATCAACTCTTGAGACAGATTATACATTAGGCTTGATTGTATTGTGTGTTCACTTAAGTTGCTGTACAAAAATCAGCCAATCCCTTATAAAAACAAGGATGTGTTAAAATACTACTGATTCTCTTTCATATAAATATCAAATTATTAAGAAAACATACCTGTAAAGTATTTGTATCCCATATTTTCAGTGTTTTATCAAATGAACTTGAGGTAAACATGCCAGTATCATGAGGATACCACTGAACAGTCTCTACGCTGTATTTATGAACACTAGGATGGTTCCTATAATGCAGTCATAGAAAAGTAAAATTGACAAGGATGATTTCCTGTAATAATACTCAACAAATTTGAATATGTTAATTCTTTCAAGACCTAAGTAGCAAACCTCTTGTAGGAAGAGCTAAAATCAGTTCAAACAGGAAAGAAATATTAAAACAGCTCAAATACTATACTAACTGTAATTTTACCTTGGTTTACTTTAATGTAACCGAGCAGAACCTAAGCTGGCTCTGCCACCTACTGGGTAAATGTTCAATCACACATTAAAAAAAAATACAATACAAAAGCCTTCCAAAGAAGATCTACAAGAAGGCCATCTCTCTTAACCAGCAGTTTTCAATCTGTATCACCTCACAGCACACATTATAAAGGTAGGACTTCCACTTCTTGAAACTGGAAATCCTTTGGCATCACAAAAAGAATGGAGGCAGTCCAGCTGGTGATGTCACAGAGATAGGTTTCTAGCTGAGGTAGCATACTTGCAAACCTATTGCGGCAAACCAATGTGTTGCAGCACAATAGTTGATAACTAAATTTTACTCTAAATCAAAGTGTGCAAAATTAGGAGCCATTAGGGCAAACTTGGAAACAATGAACCAATGCAGATGAGACCAAAATTTATTGCTCTGTACTAGCTCTGAAGCAAAGATATGTTCTAAATATATTAAAAGAAACATAAATATTGTTTTCTTTACTGGCTCTCTATGGATTACAAAAATAAAAAATATGTACAATCCTACAAAACAACGTACATGATAAAAGTCTGGAGACGATGTCTGGTGAGATTCTAGGATCGCCACCCCGTTACTCTTAGAATCTAGTAACTTTCACGTGGTTGGATTTATGTTGATGATGATATGCCATCTAGTTGGTGTTGACTTTTAGTAATCACATAGATAAGATGTTTTCCATGACAACTACATTAGTATTCCTGCCTCTATGTGAGTTAGATTGGCTGGAGGGAGATTGGCTGATTTAAAGTTGCAAGCCAAAGCATCAAGGTTAGAGAAAACTGCCCCAAGTATAATTAATTGCTCCAAGAGAAAGAGAAGCTACTCTGGGCAGATAAAACAAAGTATAATAAAACAAAGTATATTAAAACAAAGTATAATAAATTTTTCCTCCTGCTTTTTAAATTTATTCGCCTGTGAGAATTTATTTTTCTTAAGTGTCCTCCCCCCCGAATATTGTATATTAGTTTTGTATTTCTACCTCAAAATGACAGGAAAAGTATATCACCAATTTTGGCAGTTCTTTCCAGAGACTGCAGAAAATTATTCAGGGATGATTACTTGACTCTCCATGACATCAGACTGGCAATCCTTTCCATCAGAGTATCAGACTGCTTTATGCCAACCTTCATCTGAACTCAGATGAGTCTGCACAAGTTACCAAAATGCCTTTATTTTTATACTCTTTAGGACAAACTGTATATCTGAATAATTAAAAACTGTAACAAGTAGTCCTTGACTTAATAATAGTGCATTTATTAACCAAAGTTACAACAGCACTGAAAAAAGTGACTTATGATCATTTTTCACACTTGCGACCGTTGCAGCACCCCCATGGTCACATGATGAAAATTCAGACGTTTGGAAACTGACTCATATTTATGATGGTTGCAGTGTCCTGGATCATGTGATCACCTTTTGCGACTGTCTGACAAGCAAAATCAATGGAGAAGCCAGATTCACTTAACAACCATATTACTATCTTAACTGCAGTGATTCACTTAACAACTGTGGTAAGAGTGGTTGCAAAATGGGGCAAAACTCACTTGACAAATGTTTCACTTAGGAACATCAATTTTGGACTCAATTATGAGGACTACCTGTAATGGTGACATGTGGGAAGTAGTTGTTAAAAGTTTCTTATTACAATAATCACTCCCTTACATTTTATTTTTTTATATATCTATTGCATTCCTTGCTTTGTCTATGGGCCTCCATTTTATATAACTAATTTCCTTTGGAACCTTGAACTGGATTTAAACCAATCTTGCAACTTAATGGCAACTACAAAGAATTTTAGGTTTTCCCCTAAACGTTTAAAAAAGGGTGAAAAAATGAAATAAAAAACTGTAAATTTGGTCTAGCAAACAATCCCTAAAGGACAGTTGAAGATCAATCTTGTTGACCTTGGTATAAGATCATACTATTAGAAATACGTGCTAACTATGTTATATAGCACAGATTGTGCTAACAACAGTTTCTTAAATAATGTTTCATTTATTTTGTTGACAAAATACGAGTTAGCAGTGAACTATAAATATCTAATATAGGTAACATATTCATAAAAAGTTTTTAAATATACACACCTTCCCACAGAACAAATCACTTTGCAGGTATAGCATGGCATTCTGCTAAAGTTCTCAAGGTCATACAATACAATAGTACCGTCAGAACCACCTGATAACATACTGTAAGAAAACAAGTTATGAATCAATTCAGATGTTATAAGTTTTACTCCTTCCCACCAAACGCGTAATTTTATCTTTTAAAAACAGTTGAAAATTAGTTTATTTAAAAATACTAGAACATTTTAATATAAAATATTATTTTTGATATATTAATTTCAAATTGATTTCTTGTTTTAGAATACCATTTTATGTGCTATGTCAACTCCCCTCCAAATAAAAAATATTTAGACTGAAATATCTGAATAATGATTTTATAATAAAGTATTCTTGATATAGTTTAAAAGTTGTTCTAAAACAAAACAATTTTCTTAGAAATTTTTATTGTCATATCTGCAAATATTTTAAGGCACAACACAATTCTTCACACTTACCCGCGTTCACATGACATGCTAAGATAGTGAATCTAGTGAAGAAAGCATGGGTGTACTACATTCCTACCAACAACTGCTCCTGGCCCAATCCTATGTAGACCTTTATCCTAGTTTCAGTTTTACCTAAGCCTTGATGTTCTGTCCAAATACGGAGTAGCAATTATTTCTATTAAATTGACTGTCTCTGGTTTGGAAATGGCTCAGTTAATGCTTATTTTGTTATTCGTCCAGATTCCATTTTCACTAGCCAGACAAAAAACTAACCCACAACTAATTTTGTATTGATCCCTCTAGGTGGTGGCACATACCTATACAGTAAGTAATAAATAAGCTACCAACACAAGAATGTTTAGAAAATGCACCCAGGGCTGTTTGAGGGGAACATATGGGATTAATCAAAAGGACTTCTGAACAAAAGCAGGAGCAATAACACTTAGATTTATATACCATTTCATTGTGTGTGTGTGTGTGTGTGTGTACACACACACACACACATAAAATGAAACAAAATAAATATATATTTATTCTGGAGTAGGCATTTGAAAACTGTTTATTATGATTTCAAAATTGTTCAGTTTGTCTGGCATTCTTTCATTATGCTACAAGGAAACTTTCTGAAATTTCATGGATTCATGAAATTTGAGAAAATGCTTCTATGAAAAAAAAAGTTACCATGAATTTAAAAATGTAAATATTTTCAAATCGGTTCAGTAAAATACATTTCATTACAAAGCATAATAAAATATACATACTATCGATTTTCAACAGGTTCAATATCCAAGGTATTAATTCCACTTCCATGAATTCTTTCAACATCTTTGTTCTTATTTAACTCCAAGCTTAATACCCTTTAAAAAAGGAAGCTATTATAAGCAAAATTAAAATTATATAATATTTTGTTATTGAAATGCCATCAAATTCTTCAGTCCACTACATTTATCACTTACAGTATCTTTTGTAGTCAATTTCAAAATTTGGAAAGCTGACATACTACATGTCAGTAGTGTAAGTCATTTGTATCTAAATTATGCATTCAAACGTAAGCACAGATAGGTAAAAAACACTTCAATCCAAGCAAATAAAGCAACAATATTTATGTATTGTATTTCTATCTATCAAATAGCATTTCCATTTTTTAAAGTGAATTACTTCATTGTCTCTATTCTATGCAAGCTTTATAAATTATGAATAAAATGAATCTTTTTAAAAAATCTTACTGATTTGGCAAAATTAGAATTTGTTTTTTTAATTTAAAACATTTATGTTACAAATTTGGTAAAAATAAAAGTAGGCTTAAGATGCTATGAATGATTCAAGATGATGGAGAATTTTAAAAATAGCATACCTCTTTTTGTATAAAAGGATTTTATCCATATAATTTTAGGATTTACAAAGAAATTATCTACATTTCACCTTTTAACACTGTGCCAGTTAGTACATATAAAACTGATTGTTCAATTCTATGTATTAAATACAATGTACTCTTTCTCCAGAAGCAAAATTAGAAAATAATGAAAATAAGAAAAGAAGTGGAAAATAATGAGCCATAAATTTCTCTTGAACATTAGGAGAAAGTAGACATAAATTAGTGAAACTGAGTGCCTTGGGATTTGGTGAACCAAATTTTGCTGGAATCATTGATATAAATGTTGGATGCTCTTCTCTTAAAAATGATATAACCTCATTTTATGTGGCAAATTATTAATTGAATAGACATTAGAAATTCATTCCTGGATCTGTAATTCCATAAATGTATTGCATATTACACTCTGCAAGTTGATAGCCATTCCACATATAATGGCATATTGTTACTTCTTATTCATTCCTCAAATGAAATTGACACAATTATAAAATATAATCTTCTTTATTCTTTTTTTCTCTTATACAAATATTTAACTAATTAATTCATCTAAATTTCAAATACATATTGATTTGTGTAATACACTATTTCCTACATCAATACAGATAGAACCTTGGTCAATGTCTTCAATATTTTTTGTCAATTTTTTTAGTATAGCTAGAAATCCACACTTACACAAAAGAGGTCAACCCTATAATTTCAAATGATGCTTGGACTGTCATTCCTATTACTATTTTTACAGAATACATTATTTAGAAAATAGTTCTCAATACCTACAATGTCAATTTCTTTCAAAGTAAGTTGCAATCCTAGATGCATTTGCTAGTTGTGGTCATTCAATGACCGATTAAAACAGATTTCCTTCTAAAGGAATTACAAGGATATTGTGTTTCTATTTGTGAGCTGCAGCATTATATTCACCATGTAATTTTTTCCCTTTAATCAATTAATTACATCAGTATTGTTTCATCCTTTCTCAAAGCTTAGAACAGTATTTTTGAGACTTATTTACCAAATAACCTTAGAAGTTGTGATCACACAAATGGTTCTCTTCCAAACATTTACAAACTGCATACTTAATGCAGGGGGGACCGGACATAATCATATAAGGTTTTTAACTTTTCATTATAAGGCTGCATAAATTACATGAGCACACATTCATAGGTCGTTTTATGTACCTTTTCCCATCCAAATGCCATTCTTGAATCTGCAGCTAGACTGAACTAGGAGCATCAGTTCCTAATTGCAGAATAAAACAAATCCCCCCCTGAAATAAAACTGAAAATGAGCCTAGTTACAGGCTAAATATTTGTAGTGTATATTGGAGGGGATCCTTTGAGAGCTGCGTGCGATGAAATTCCACTTTAATGTATGCCAATTAGTGTGCATTCAAACTAACAATAAAGTTACTCTAAGTTCTATGTACAACCAAGGATGCTTGATCATGGGCACATTCATACGGATGAAGCTTTCTTGCATATTGTGCCCATACAAGTCTTCCACTTTCTAGGAATGGCACTAGAAAGGGCGTTTCGGCCCCCCCCACACACAGTGAATCCAGCTCATGATCAGTCTTGCTTGCTCATTTGTATACTTGCAAGGAAGGTTAATCAGTGCTATCTCCTTTCCTGCAATTCTTTTCCAGGTGACGCTTTTCCGATTTATTACTCAGATGGTATTATTGTTGTTATCAGGGCCTACTAGCAAAGAGAGGTACCTGAAGTAGTGTCCCAAATGTGCTTTTTCAAGAGGCAACTGGACTTCCTGGTTTTTCCTTGAAGCCATTTCGCTTCTCATCCAAGAAGCTTCTTCAGCTCTGACCGAATGGAGGGGAATGGAAGGATTTATATTCCTTGCAGTCAGAGCTGAAGAAGCTTCTTGAATGAGAAGCGAAACGGCTTCAAGGAAAAACCGGTTGCCTCTTGAAAAAGCACCTTTGGGACAACCACGACCTGGATGCTCTCCACAGACACTTGAAGTAGGGATTAAGGCATCAGCTGGAAATTCGGAATGTTATGCGTTCTAGTCCCACCGTAAACCCAAAGCTAGCCGGGTGGCCTTGGACCACTCCCTCTCTCAGCTCTAGGAAGGAGATTGGCAAACCACTGCTGAAATCTTCCTAAGAAGACTGTGGGGACCTGCCCAGGGAGTCGCCAGGAATCAACACTGACTTGAAGGCCACGATCGTGTATCCAAGAGAGCCACTCCACGAACCCGGGTCTGAGGCGTTTATTCTGATGCTGAGGCTGTGCAGGACCCTTCGTGATCACGTGGGGCCTGAGGAGATTAAACGCAGTCCGGCTAGTAGGAACGCGGCTTTACCTCTTCGTAGCCTCCGTCCGTCGGAGCCTCAGCGGGTCATCTACACCTGCCTGACGAGCGAAAAGAAAACCCAGCATGGCCGGAGAAGAAGAACCCGCAACGGCGACGCCACCAGGCCGCGAAATTATCTCGCGCCCGCTGGCTCAAAGCGTCGCTCTCTCAGCCAATAAGAAACCTTGGTATTGGAACGTCATTGGTCAGGAAAGAACCGACTCAGAATGCCTCAGCGTCGAACGCGTCAGGTTCAGGAGACTAGAGAAACGTTTAAGAAAGAGGCGGAAAAGCGGCTTCTCCTTTAGTACTTGTAGTGTAAATTCGAAATACTTGCATTCTCCCAAAATGCTGTCCAGAAGATAGTTTTTCACAGGAATGTTATTAACAGAGAGCCATTCAGCCGTTAGTAAATTGGGGTTTTAACATGAAATAACCTTTTTTTTTCTTTTTTCTTTTAGAAATGCAGGATGTGTTTTCTTCAATTTTATTATCTCTAATAAACAGGACGGACGTTCTGGGCCTGAGGGAGATATGGGCGTGGCTTCCGACGGATAGGGCCGGGGGAGGATTTACCTCAGCGCGGCTCGTGTGCCGTTGCCGTTTGGGGAGAGGGAGCCGCTATTGTGGTTTGCGGCCTCGCAGCGCCCTTCGTCTGGCATGAGCGGCGTCTGGCGGTTCGTGCGCTTGCTAAAGCAGCGCTTTATCGGGCCCGGGAGCGAGTACGTGGGCATCGACCACTTTGGAAACAAGTATTATCGGATCCCGCAGCATAAAACTTGGGCAGGTGAGCGAAACGAGATGGTCGCCCGCGGTCGATCGTATTTACGCTCCACTTCGTCTCTGGTTTTATCCAAGCCGGGGTTTCCTTAATCGTGGTTTATAAAAATTATCATTGACTGGCGCCCCGCAGCTGGACAGGCAATAAACTATGATTCGTGAATTACAATGGCTATACCCGATATATACTGAGCTAAAACTGAGAGGGATCTTGGAGTCCTAGTGGACAATCACTTAAATATGAGCCAGCAGTTTGCTGCAGCTGTCAAAAAAGCCAACACAAGTTCTAGGCTGCGTTAACAGAGGGATAGAGTCAAGATCACGTGAAGTGTTAATACCACTTTAAAATGCCTTAGTAAGGCCACACTTGGAATACTCCATCCAGTTTTGGTCGCCACGATGTTGAGACTCTAGAAAGAGTGCAGAGAAGAGCAACAAAGATGATTAGGGGACTGGAGGCTAAAACACATAAAGA
>JANHFL010001001.1:0-24734 GCA_032468155.1 Oxyrhabdium leporinum
CCCCCCCCCCCCCCCCCCCCCCCCCCCCCCCCCCCGTGCCAATGAGATGCCTTGGCCATCATCTCAAAGGGCAGGGTTGAGAAAGGCTGCTCTGTCCTGTCAGAGATCTTTCTCTTTGTGATCTCTTTGGTGGTCTGACCGGCTTCTGGCCGCTTTGAATTGTGAGACTGAGGAAAAGCATGAAATCTGGATATCGTTGAGAAGGGTATCTTTTGAGGCTTTTTTTGGTGCCGCCAAAGATTTTGGAGAGAGGACTGCTAAATAAAAAAGTTTTTGAACCTCCTTTTTCCAGCTTTGGTGCATTTGTATGATACTTTCTACAGACAGACAAGCTTGGAGCAGCGTGGCTTCCCCCTCTGCAGTATATGGGGTAGAAGAGAAAAACAGTATTTGCAGATGTTTTAAGACTGCAATATAAAACAGCCAGACTGAATCAGGCCAAGAACATCAAATACCCATGGTTATTGCCATGTTTTCCAAATTAGTGGAAACTTGGAAGTCAGCAGCTGTTGGCAAAATCAAGGCATTAACTTTCCAAGAAAGTGCCATGTTAGTGCCGTACCAATAGCGAGTTGAAGTCCACACATCAAAGTGTCCAAGTTCGAAAAACACTCATTTAAAAAGTCCACATTGGTATGGGTGCAATAACATCTTCCTGCACATGTAGAATTTGAAGCTTTCACTCTATTGGATTTGTATAATCTGTTTAAAACCTGAATTGGTATCACGGTCGGACCCATTGATTTTATATACTGATGTGAAGTAGTAGTTCTTTAATCCATCTCAAATCTTTCACTGTCATTGAACATCCCTAGATTCTCATTTTACAAGACAAAGGAAATACCTTCATTTGAATTACTTTCTTCTCATGAAGCATACTTTGTATATCACCATGTCTGTTCTTCTCTTGCCATTTATTTCTAAATAAAATAACTCTAAAACATTTGTAACTTTTCTTGGTAGGGCACGTAACTCCCATAAATACTCCATTCTTTAAAGGTTAACAAATGTTATTAAAGCACAAACTGGATAATTATTCCACACCTGTACATATATGAAGTGTCATCTAAGGAGACAGGTATGCTAACAGATGTGGAGAGGAAAATTATAAATATCAAGCTCAAATAGAGTTATAAAAGAAAGAATGTAATAGAAACACCGTGCTTTTAAATAATGAAACAAGCATTCTATCATTGCAGTGAAGAAGCTTAAAGGGTAGAACTGCATGTAATTTATACCAAATTGATAGAAGGAAGAAACGCCTCCTGGTTTTATGTCTTGTTTGTGCAACTATGGCTTATGAAAATTGGTGCACAGCTCTTGGCATTTTATCATGAAAGGGAATTTAAATTGCTTGCATTCTAGATAATAAATCTGCAGATATTTTTAAGGTTGGGTTTTTTAAAAGATCCAAACCTCACTGAGTTCCTTAATAGAATTCTTCCCTCCTTCCTTCATTATCTCTTTTGAAAGATGTTCAAAGGAGGGTAGGTAGGTAGGTGAAGGTATCTAGAATCCCAGCGCTTGAGGTAGGAATCGGAAGCACTGACTGAGGGCCCCAACAGCAGCTAAAAGTTATGGATCTGTAGTCCAAGTCATGGCCCATTAGGAAGATACACCATTTGGAAGATGAATGGATAATCACCAGGAAGAAACCTATCTGGCTGGCAAGAAATAGCAAAACATTTCAGTAAGGATAGAAATGTCTCAGTGAGGAGATATATTTACCAGCTCAGTAATATAATATATTGTCATTTTATGACCAAGAGATGATGAAGAATTTTTTGTAAATGCTCACAAGCAAAGGAAGATGCTCCATAAGGATAACTGATTTTCCCCTTAGAGTTCACCTGCACACACTGCAGTTCTCCATCCTGAAAGGTATGGTGACCAAACAGGAAAACAAAGATGAAATCAGATAAAGCTATGATGAAATGCAATAAACTTACAGGTGATCATGACCGAGTTACATCTAGGTCTGAGATTCACAGGATGGCACTCCTCTGGTGAGAACGTCGTTCCTGCAGGTGTCCCATCAAAACCGAAGGAATATTCTAGCACATTCAGCAACCTTTCTCAATCTGGTTATGCCCAGGCTTTAGTGCCTAGAATCTAGACATTGAATGCACTCGGTTGGGAAGACTGGAAAATAACATATATGTGGAAGAAAGTTTTGTGTTTCACTGGAAAGAAGTGTGGGATGAATGTTACTGAGCAAAGAAATAGATGAAATTACAGTATGTTCTTTCTACAGTATGTGCTGCTAAAGAACATGGCTGTGGTCCACTAAAATATTTGCTTTGCTTTCTAGCTTGGACAGCTTTGCTTTCTGAGGCTGTGTGCTCTGTGTCTGCTATGCTTCTGGGAGATCTCTCAGATCTGTACAAGGAATCTGGGGCTTCAGATGATGGCTAAAGTTGGCAACCAGGGAAGAGAAGGTAGACCTGATCGTTTTTTGCAGTTGCCACCATGAGGTGCTGCTGATACATCAGCAGGGCAACTAAAAAAAGTTATGCGCTATATTTTCCCATTAAGAACTATTCCATCGGAACCACAAGGGGCTGCTCTTAATGCAAGAAATAGGCAAGATGTTACTGGGTGTATCTTCTTTGATGGTGGACAAAGATGGCCTTAAGCTTGTTCTCACAGTTTCAGTGTTATTGTCAGTTATCCTGAATAGGTAGAGAGGGGGAAAGACAGAGAGAGAGGGAAAGAGAGAGACAAAGAGAAAGAGGGAGATAGAGAGACAGAGAGAGGGAGAGACAGAGGGAGAGGTAGGGAGAGAGAGACAGAAAGAGGGAGAGAGAGATGGAAAGAGACAGAGAGAGAGAGAGAGAGAGAAAGAGACAGAGAGATTGATTTTCTCAATGCTGGGTAGGTAGTATGTTCTGGGCCTAATTGGCTGAACTGATCCTCTGGCAGGCCTGCTATGATAGCTTGCATAATTTCTGGCATGATCTTAGACGGTGTGCTTATCCCAAAGCCAAAATGCTCCTTTAAGACAATCCAGGTTCCTGTCATGGACATGATTGTAAAGGTCTACATAATAGGCCATACTTGGCTATGGATGCCTACTGAAATGTACCTGAGGGCATCCTTAGCAGAGAGATGGACCCTAATCCTGGAAGATAAGATGCTGCCTAGAAGGACAGGAGAGTCAGTCCTTCAGCTCACCTTTCCTATCCAGGCTCCTGAAAATGCTGCCATTGATTGCCTCCTCTTGCCTGCCACTTCCATGGGTGAGCTTTGCACCTTTGGCTCAGGTGACACATCTGTTTCTTTGCAAAGCGCCTGGCTGACCAGTAGGCAGGGCCGTCTCACAGCTGCCGCTCTGCCAGCCTTAGCAACTTCAGTGAAGCTTCAGCAGTGAGGTGGGGCAGGGCTGAGCCCTAGCAGGTCTGAGGCTCTGGGCTGCTTTCAATTTCTTTTTTTTCATACCCATCATGTTCTGTTGGAGCTTGCAGGGCAGGCACTGGGTTCAGCTGCAGCTGGGGTGGGCAAGGCACCAGCAGGCTACTGGCAAAGTCAAGGCACATTCTACCCAACAGCAAAAAGAAGGTATGACTTAGGTGGGTGAAAGTAATTTAACTATTTCTGAAGGCAGACATTTCCTGGGTCATCTTGAGGGAAGCCGGCTATGACTCTGGGGCTATGGAGAGTGGGGGAAATCCCCGTGTTTCTCCTTTGCTAGCCAACCCGCAGATAACGAAGGGGTGCTGAATACGGGAGATTTGGCTATGGACAATTTGGGGGCATGGAACAGGTTTCTAAGATCCAACACCCAGAAACAGATTAATTGTAATGCTTATCTTGGCACTGGAAGCTCTTAATCTCTCACAGTTCCACCCTTTTAGAGGATCCTCCCTAGCTTTGTTTTTTATGCTATTCCTTCTTTGCCTTTTAGCAAGCGCAAGACCAGCCATTACTAATCAGTAAACCTACAGTATCACTGCACAAAGGACTAGTTCAATGCCTTTTGATGCCTCTCATCTTTTTAACACATCACAATTAGTCATGTGTTTCGCATGATATGTGTAATTAGTGGCTCTGGGGTGAGAAAGTGTTGAGTTCCACAACCATTATCATATGAAAGCCCCGAGAAACAATTCCAAATAAGGCCACGTAATTCTGCTCTGAACCGAAAACTGCAAGGAAAATGACTATTGCCTTAAGAAACCCTCCACAAATATTAGCCTTGACCGGCCTCGTGGGATCTGCCGGTTAACCTTTACTGGGTGGATCAGAAACACACCTGGAATGTCTTGAGAATGGGATATGGGTGTTGGTGAGACTTTCAAAGGCACCCTTGGCTGTTACCCTGATGGGAAGTTTCTCAGACAAGGTGGAGCTCCATCATCCAGGCACACCTGCTCAAATCTTCTCTTCCCCAGCCCTCCTTCTCCACCCAATCCGCGCAGGCAGCTCTTGGCACAAGGAGCTGTGTTAGCAAAGCTGCAGCTGCTCGGTGGCCTGTGGGACAAGAACACACCCCACACCACCACCCCGCCGTTCCTCCACCCTGCCCAAACTGCTGAGTAGTGGCTTTTCCTGCGAGGCCAAGTCCCCTTTCAGTCGTCTCAAGAAAAAGCAGCGCAGCTCGCTTTGAGCTTCTGGACTGGCAACCTTGAAGTGCTGCTGTGGGGTTTCCCCCCCACCTTTTCTTTTGCAAAATTTGGCCAGTCAACTCCACACTACTCCCTAACTCTTCGAAGCCTCTTAGCGTTGCAGCTGTGTAAATGTATAGAGGTACTCCTTGTGGTACTTACGACCACAACTGAGCCCAAAATGTATGTCGTTAAGTGACATATTTTGTCAAGTGAGTTTTGCCCCATTTTACGACATTTCTTGCCTAAGCTGCTAAGTGAATCACTGCAGTTGATAAGTTAGTAACACAATCATTAAGTGAATCTGGCTTCCCCATTGACTTTGCTCATCAGAAAGTGGCAGAAGGGGATCACTGGGACACTGGAACCGTCATAAATATGAACCAGTTGCCAAGCATCTGAATTTTGATCACACAATCATAGGGATGCTGGAAAAGTCACAATTGTGAAAAACGGTCACAAGTCACCTTTTTCAATGCCATTGTAACTTTGAACGGTCACGAAATGAACTGTTGTAAGTCGAGGACTAGCTGTATATCGCTTCTTAAAAAAGGAAAGTGCTCTCAGCTTACAAATGTCTATAGAGATTCTCAGTCACCCAAGTCATGGTTGTCCCAAGAGGCAACTGGACTTTCTGGTTTTTCTTTGAAGACGTTTCGCTTCTCATCCAAGAAGCTTCTTCATCTGTGACGTTTCTGTGGGTGGGTGACTTTTTTTGACACAAACCAACCCTGGTAGACACTCCTGATGTTTCTTAAATCCTGAGAGAAGTCATGACAGCTAGGAATTCTGGTTGATTTTCTTTACAGTACTTCCATTTTGGGGGCATTTTCAAATGCATTTCTGAGCTCATCTATTATACTGTTCCTGTACACTTCAATTTGATGTACGTATTGGCCTTTTTCCCCCTTTTTCTTTTACTTAAAGTGGTCACTCCCATTTTGAAAAGAAGGCAGTGTATCAGGAGAGAGAGGTTGGTGGCGGGCCTGGAGCTTTTTTGTTACTGTAAACGTCCTCCACTCAACGGCCATTTCGAGACAGTTGAATTGTTTTAGGGCAAATAACATCGGTGTGGACAACACTGAGAAATCACAGAAATCACAAACTCGAGCATATTCAGTGGAGCATAAATACATTGTGATTGAAGAACAATAAACATAGTCACAGTGCACGGGCCGAAAAGTGCAAATAGCACATAGGATAGAATGACTATTAGCAGTACAGTAGGGGGAATAGCCCTCCCTCTTCACAGTATTGATCCAGCTTTGCCCATTCCTAGTAACTATTGATTTATTGAAAATTAATCACGCCAAAGCAAATGATATATGGATAAATTAATAGTAACCTGAAAGTATGAGATGAATATAACTGATTAATCTAAATCCTCAATCTTCTTTGAAATATCACTGACCAAACAGACCTCTTTCCATAATGCTTTTATAGTTCAAAAGCGCTTTTCTTTACCTGCCACTGTAAGTGCAAATACCAAGCATGGATCATGATTAGCTTAAGTGGCTAATTGATTTAATCTCCCATCCCTGTTTTTCACTCTCTCCTTATCAGGAGAAATGCCATCGCAATTTGTGAATTAAGAATGGACACTTTTTACATTTTCTTATAGGTGTCATTACAGCAGGACTTGGAGTGGAAGTGCAGAGGTTTCATGAAGCAAAATTACCTTGAGTATCTTAAGGGTCCCCAACCCCTGGTCCGTGAACTGGCACCAATCCGTGGCATGAGAGCAACCGCCCCATCTGTGGTATGAAGGCAAAACCACGCCCCCTCCAGTCTACGGAAAAAAATTTCTGTGTGGAACTGGAGAAATGCCCAAAATAGCAATAGCACTTACACTTACATACCGCTTCACAGCGCTTTACAGCCCTCTCTAAGCAGTTTACAGAGTCAGCCTATTGACGCCAACAATTTGGGTCCTCATTTTACCCACCTCAGAAGGAGCCTGGTGAGATTTGAACTGCCAAATTGCAGGCAGCTGGCAGTCAGCAGAAGGAGGCTGCAGTACTGCACTCTAACCATTGCGCCACAGTGGCTGAAAAGGTTGAGGGGGGCCCTGTCTTAAGTCATTTCAAAGTCTAGAACAGTAGTTTTCTTCCTTTTCTTCACCACGAACGTTTTGTGGCCATGGATCACGGCCAGGGACCACCAAGACTTAACTCAAGATTGAAATCATATCCTTTCCTCAAAGCTTTGTGGACCCCCTGTGAGAATTACTCTACGACATAATTAGACCACCCCATCCATAGTCCTGCCTTCAATCTCTTAGCTCACAGCTGCATTGTCTTTAGGGGAAGTTTTACCTTGGCAGAGAAGACAGAACACTGGCCTAGCAACTGGATCGTTCCAAATAAGCGTGATCAAACTGAACATTACAGATGAGTGAAAGTTGTCAAGATGGCTTCACTTGCCCATTCAGATTCCACCAGGAGGGTTGGAATTCCCTCTGAAAGCAGAGGATCTAACGGGTTAAGTTGTGACTAAGTGTTGAGGTCCCACTGACAACCCCAGGATGGAGACTAGGATGCGCTGTGCCTGGAGTGTTGCAAACAGGGCAAACAGGTTTGGGCTTGAGCAGCCCTGCCTCCCACGGCATTACATCAGACAAAGAGAGACCAAGGGTGTACTCCCAGGAGAGTCAGTTTCAGAAAAATGCCAAAAGTCTCCCTGCACTTACATCACTAAAGAGACACCTCAGCAATCTGGAGCAAGCACTGAGGTCATTTTTCCAATTAGGGTGTGCTTGTGACTGGGAGTGCTGGCAAGAAAGAAGGAACAAGTGTGAGTATCTTCAGGGATGCCGGAGCAAAGAGGATGGTGGTTTTGGCACATCAGTTAAGGATGATGGATCTCAAACCCTGGACAGACCCAAAGAGTCTCCTGCATGCTTCATGAGCAAGGTCTTTGTCTACACTGACATCAGGTGTGTCTGATTTATAGGAAATCTTCTAGCCCTAGTCTCCTAAATCCATGTTTTGTTTCTATTAGCCACATGCTAGATACGGATATTTGCTAGGGATCTCCAAAACTGTGCCATAAGTAGCCTTCATTTTCTGGAGCCCTCATAACAGACATGAATATGTGCTATGGGAGTCCTACCACAAATCATGCATCATTCACAAATAAGAGGCTGTCATCGACTGCAGGAAAGGGCCTTGCTCAGTTACCCAGCAGGAAAAAGTCCCGGGTCCCTGGTCCCACCAGGTGGAAAATGATTATTGCCAGATGCTTCTTTACTAGCTCCAGTTTCACCGCAGACATCTGAAAGACCAAGACTTCATCCTTGGTGCCTCTAACAGATGGGAAACATCCTCCCTTGCCTGGGACCAGTGAAACAGCTCCACTGAAACCAGCATTAAGGCAGCTCCTGATTTTCCCAAGAGATAGCTATTCCAGCTTGCTGATTACCCACACTGGTTCTACCACAACAATTTTGCCAAAATGAGAAATCGGGGATTAGACATAAATGCCCATTAAAAAAAAATCTCTGCAGTTGCTCCTCAGACATTCCCAACAGGTGGGAGCAGTTAAAGATGGCCTGGAACTCAGTTCTTTCATTTTGTTGTCACAACAGAAAATTTGTTCAGAAGAAATCAAGGGGGAAAGGGAGCCATCTTCATCTTGGGCAGGCTCTGTTCCTGCTCAAAATCCCCCCAGGGCTGCTGTCTCCTGTGTTCCCCTGCCAGGAACCTGCAAATTAGACCCCAAGCACACCCTGTTCCTGCTTCTGGCTCTTCTGCGGGCTTTTAGGGTGAATCTCTTGGCCAGAGCAATTTCAAAGAGCTGTTGTAAAGCAGAACTGAGGGCTGGGACAAGTACCACTGGTTTCTCAGGCTGGGAAAGCGTAATGGGATCCTCCATTGAAAAAAAAATATGTCAGAAGTCAGAAGACTCTGCGCTGCACTTTGAAATGTTTGCCAAGGAAAATAGGCTGTGGCACACCTGGCCCATACTGAAGCATGTGGGGGTGGGGGGAGAGCCGCCGTTCCCTGGCAGCCAAATGAGTGTCTGGGTGGAAATAAGGCTGGTCTCCTGAAGCTTCAGTGAAATGTGGAAAAATTGCGGAGGAAAACAAAATTGCCTTTCTGATTCTCCACAGGATTCTTGACCGGACGAAAGGTAGTGCGCGATCCGCACCCTCCACTCCCATCACTGCTGCTGCCTGCAGCCATGCAACCTAATTGTCTGGGCCTGGTTTGGTTGCTTTCCCAAAATCTCACGGAGCCAGGATGCCTCCTTGCCTGGTTGGAAGCAGAACGCAAGTCTGCACTCGCTCTCTTCCAACACATGTACACTGCATCGCTTTGCGGTATGTCCCACAGTGTATGGGGTCTTTGAAATGTTCTGGGGGACAGCAGGACCAAGCCACGGAACAGCCTGCTGAACAATTTCTGCCCCGTTTCTGGATTAAAAAAAATGGTCTCAAGGCCGAGTTGAGGTTCTGTCTGCTGGTCCTCCAAGATAGGCAAGAAATGGGCATGGAAGGGATTCTAGGGTGTTCTTTCTTCTGTAGGGTGGTAGAATAACAAAGTCTTGAAAGCCTTTTTAATTTCCCCCCCCTTCCTATGCCCCATCTTAGGCTAAAGAAAATCAAGGTGGGGTTGTCCTGAGTTTTATGAGAAGTTTTATATCAAAATGTATTTCGTTCTTTATACTGTTTCCATCTTCCCTTAAAACATTAGCAGATTCCATAATGGACTGAGAGTCAGTGTCTCCATTAGATAATTGACAGTCAAGCTGAAACGAAGTTAATAAAGTGAGAATAGGAAATCGGGGGGGTGGGGGTGGGGGTTGTAAGCTTTTTACTTAAAGCTTCCTCAAAACCCCCAAATAACTTACCCAGACCTAATCTACATATCAAAGGATAAGGTCTGTAACCACAGAGTTAATTAAATTAGGCAGAACTGCATGTACACAAGAACGTACCTACACACACTCAAGTGTCACCCTAAAATCAGTACATAGACACTTCCACATCCAGGACAAGCTCCCCTATTTAACTGTGTTGCTGTGCCCCATTTCGCTGCGGCTGCCCCGAAAGGCAAACTCTTTGCTTTTAGGAATAAACATTTCTTCTTTCTTCACAGCTGTCTCATTTTTATTTATTCTTGCACAACCCCGGCTCGAGTTGGAATCTCAATTTATTCTTCTCCTCACACTTTCTTTGTCATACTCCCCCTTTTCTTCAAGAGTAAATAATATTTTCTTCAAGTCCCCCCCCTCCCCCCATAACAGCTCATTCCTTCCTTCCTTATCCTGAAGGTCAACTCTAAATTCCTTTTTTTTTCCTACTGCAGGGTTGGGGTTTCCCACGTTGGCTGGGGAATTCTGAGAATTGAGGTCTACATGTTTTAAAATTGCCAAGAAACCCTGCTCTTCTGTATCTCTCTTTGAATTAGTAGTAAACGACGCCAGCATCGGCTGTTCACATTGCCAATCCTTGTCCCACTTCTAGCGGTGCTCGGACTTCCTTCCTGGGTCATAGATGCCAAATCTAACCAATCTTACTCCCGTTGAGATTTTGGAATTAAGGATATTCCCCGGGAATGTGGGAGCATTTGGCACATTTTTACGGTGGAAAAGTATTTGATGCAGGAACTCGGAAGCCCACTGCACCACAAACGGCTCTTTCTGTCCAGTATTCAGTTGCAATTCATTTGTGCCGTTGAATACGGCACCAATGCTAATCTGGTGACTGCCAGTGCCAATCTTTGGCCCAGATTGCATCAGCCCTCCTCCGCTTCTCCCCATCAAATTACAGGCTCTCTTGTGCCTGTACACTCACCCTGACTAAACTACAGTGATTGTATCAGCAGTCTTGATCTACCTGCATCACCTACAAAGCATCAGTTGCCACATCCCTTCCTATCTCACAGACTGATTCTGAAGCAAGAAGAGCAGAGAGAGAAATAAGTAGGTCTAGTCTAGCTTTCCCCATTCTGACACCTTCCCAGGTCTGGGAATTCAGCTCCCATAATTCCTAATCAAGGCTGGACCAGATGATGATGATGTAACACTAGAAGAGACTATTTGCAGCTCAGGGCTGAACTGCGGGGTCCTTGGTGCTCTCTGAGCTTGGTGACGATGGGTTCCAAGTGTCCCCAGCCCCTTTTCATAGGCTAGAAAAAGGCTTAGCTACACATTGCACTAACACACTTTTTCTGGGAAGCAGCCCCTGGATGGAAAGTGCCAATTATTCTTATGCACATCCATTATGGCAATTGTAGTTTTCCAAGGGAAGAGAAAATTGAGTGCTAGTTTAACCATACAAGCCTTCTGGGGTAGTGCAAGGGAACAGAAAAACATCTGCATTGCCTTGAAAGCCCCACAAGGAAGGGCATTTTCCCAATAATATGAAAGAGGCAACAGTCTGTCAGGTTGTAATGAAAACAAAAATATTGGGTAAAAGAATCTAATGTACTATTTTGTTGGGGGGGGGGGGGGATTGGATCGTTCTTTCTTAGTTTCCAAGTAAGGATATGAAGAACTACCGTAAGTGAAATCTCTGCAAGGCTTAGTACATCTTATCTTGTCCTTAAAATCTCCTAAGCTCCCACAATTACAAATATTATCCAAATGGGGCTTTGGAGAGTCTCCAAACAGATGCTGGTGCATACCCCCTACAAATCCCAGGTTTATACTCTGTTCCAAAATATGGGAAAGACTTGTAAAGCTGCCTTTTATCAGATGAAGCTATCTCTGCATCTGGGATTGGTGCGGATCTGTGGTTAGAGGTGTATTTTGATATTACTACTGGTTATTAATCCTTCATTAAATTAAAACTTGGAGTGTTTTACAAATTAAACTTTGGATTGTCTACACATTCACAATACTGGTTCTGCCAATAAACCTTTATAACTGTGAGAACCCAACTTGAAAATATATTAAAAAGTAAGCTAAGCTAAGCTAAAAGTAAGCTAAACTAAACTAAATTACCAGTTCTTCTCTATTACTACAAGTAGCAGCAGTTCAACAGTAAGTTAAATAATTGTTTAATGTTAATGTTTGCATTATAGATTGTGCAACATTTTTCAAAGGCCTATAAAATATTAATATTCTAGACAAACTGCAGAATTTTCATTGGCACAGAACTGGGGCTAATTTAGTGAAGAATTATGGGCGTGGTATTTTGACACCAGGTGCTCAAAATCCATCTTGAACATTGAAAAATTATGCCATCTGAATGAATGGAAGAGAATTGGCAGAGCAGGATGGAAGTCTGAGCGGGAAGCAAAGGGCTAATTTAAAGCCCGAGAAACTTTTCCATAGTCCCCCACCTAATTTTTTCGCTGCAACCTCAGGCCTCCCTCTGTAGTCAGGCACACCTCCCTCTCTTGCTGGCTGAGACGAGTTTGTAGCCGCAGGTAGATGACTGGATTTTGCTCCAATTAAGTGGTCAAGTTGAAACTCGTGAGAAATCCCAACGCAGTTGAAACTGTTGAGCTCCACCCAGGTTTTAAGAGAAATTAAATGGGAAATGGGCCAGTTCAGAAACTGTTCAGCAATCCCGCTTCCCAGAGAAACAGCAGAAAGTGGGTGTGGAGCCCTTTTGGTATGTACTACATTTTTTGATTCAAGTTTTTTTCCCCCCTGAGCCGCAAGGCTTTAGCTTTTGCTTGGAACTGCATTAATCAACCTGTTTTTTGATTCATTCCCCCATTTGGGATGCATCTTTGAGTCTGTTACAGCCCAGCTAGTTTGCATAGATGTCATTTCTTAATTCCTAACTGAAGTGCCCGGGCCTTCAAAGGCTCACAGCGCTTTCATTTGCCTGAATCAAAGGACAATATGATGCGCCTCTCTAGTCCGCGTACAGGAAGTGATTGGAGCTCAGCATTGGCTATGGATCTGTATCTACAATTCCACCAGCCAACGGGTTCATCTATTTTAGGACCGCTTAGTCTTTCACCAGAGAAGAACCGTTAAAAAGCATTTGTAGCCATCACAACCTTCCAGAATTTGCCTCCACCCCCGCCCGGAGGCAGCCATCTCATTGTGCCTAAGGAGAGGGTTGGCCCACATATCTAGCAAGAATTCCTCCACCCTAATGACCCCAGTTGGGCTATTTCAAGATAGTCCAGTCTTGTACTATACCTCAATCCACACATTTTTTTGAAATGGCAAGAACAAACCACGGACCTCTATCCCACTTAATATGGATAATAAATAGAAGTGTGCAGATCATGCTCTACCCAACTGTTCCCTAAGAGCAATGATGGGAAAGAATTCAAAGTAAGGACAGTAATTCTGCTGGGGGTGGGGGTGGGGCGTTTCCAATCGGTAATAACCCCTCTGCTCTGGGTCACGCAACCGGGAAGGAGGATCACTTACAACGGAGAAGACAGCAATTTACAAGCTGTTGCCCAATTGTCTTTCCCTTAAGGAAGCACTGGGGGGGATTTTTCTGAAAAAATTTTTCTCTCTATTCTCTAGAGCTCCCAACCCATTTCTGAACTGGATGGCTTTTTCACCAATTTCTCCCTCTAGTGCAAACTGGATCCCTTTCTATCCAGTTTCTGAAGAGCTATTCTTTTGATGAAGACAGTCAAACCCATCCCAAACCCGTTTACATGACTTCTAACACTCCACTAGCTAGCAAATACAAAAAGTACACATAGCACAACATACAACAGATTATAAACGTAAGAAATATAAGAATAAACTTGTCTGTTTTCTGCAATGATAGCAGTGTTTCTTTTATTTTATTTTATTGTACCAGCTCTTTAGTCAAATGAATTTTAGTAGCTAAATTTTTGTAGAAGTAGATGGTAAAGGAAGGAGTAGAATCTGCCTGCTAAACTTCTTTTTCACAGGTTGCTGTTAAAAGCATCGGTTCAGGGCTTGGAAGAAAGCTTATTTAATTTAAAGAAACTGTCCTTTTCATTAGCAATTCACCCCAAAGCAGGTATTATTATTATTATTTTTACATGTATTTGTTAGATTTTAATCTCACCTTTTCTCTGAGAGCTCAAGGTAGCTAATAAGGAGGATGTCCATTTTATGCACACAGAGGTCCCACAGAGCAGAACTGGCCCAAAGTCACCAAGGGAGCTTCTGTGGTTGAGAAGTGACTGGGCCATGAGCTGTTGCCCAGTCCTGGTGTACCATCTTAACCACTATCCCTCTCTGGAAATATAACACTGCAGGCATCACTTCAAGCAGTTTCTCAAAGCTGACCTAACTGAAAGGAATCTAACCTGTTTTCTTCTTCTCTCTCCAATTCCCAGGGACATCCTTGGGGTGTGGTTCGAAAATTCAAGATGGTGTCCCAACAGCTAACCGAAACTCTGATAAAGGAGATATATTTGTAGGTCAGGGTTGACATGAGGGGTCCTTGGTGCTCTCTGAGCTTGGTTGTTTTCTTGCAGACGTTTCATTACCCAAACTAGCTAACATCATCAAGACTAGCACTGATGATGTTATCTAGTTTGGGTAATGAAAAATCTGAAAGAAAATAATCCACCTCAGAGAGCACTGTGGACTCCTCAGCTGAAGTTTTGCTTGCTTTGTGAGCGCTCACCACATGTAGAAAAACAGGCCGAGCTTTGATTTCCCAACAGCTGCCTCCTGACTTTTATCACTCCAGCAGCTGCCCGTCTGGACCATACCATGAAGATGTCCCTGGAAAGAAACCAAATTGCTCTCAAAGTCAGGAGCAAGAAATGGAAAAAGTCATTCTGCTCCCATGCAGACTGGGTCCTGCCCACTGTGCTTCCCTACTTGCCAACTGTTGGCCTTCCCATGCCTCAAATAGCATAATTCCTGCCCATCAAGATGTGCCATAGCTAGCTTAGAACAATATGTAAACCAGCTGATACAGGCAGAGAAATCAAGATGATACTGGATGAAGTTTATCTTATCTGAAACACCATGGGAGGGGACATTGCTTTAATCTATGTAATTGCACAGGTCAAGAAGTCAGATAAGAACACCATTTCCCAGTCCAGCAATATATACGTAGCTGAGAAATCTGAAATTTCGATCTCTATCTATAGGGGAGCCCTTCAGCAATCCCTTTGCGTCTTTTTATCCTCTTCTCACCCGGTTTATGGATAAACTCAAAACCCACTTCATTAAATTAAATTGAGAAGAGGTTGACTCCAGAAGAACTAAGCAGGGCACCACCCAGAACCTTAAAGATTATATTTAAATAAATAAGAGGATGGTGCATCCTACAGACCAACAGTTTGTAGATTCCTTCAGTTTCCTGTCCTGCACCTGTGAGTTGATTACTGATTCAGTTGCAACACCAATGATCATTTATCTTGTCCATATGTTTCATTCAGCCCAACAAGAGCCTTGCAATAATAGAATAACAGACCCACGTAAAGGACAGTTATTGCACTGAGTCAGCAGGTGTATCCTTGTGAAACTTTCCCTACTCATTTTCTCTGTGCAATTAAGAATCTTCAGTGAGCAAAGGCATACTTTTTTCAATCAGCCATGAGATGGTTGAGAGGTAGGGTGAGACTATCATCATTTTCTCCAACGGCGTCTTTTGAAAAAAATGTAAGATAGTTAAATAAGATCTTTGGATACTTAGATACTTTCAAAAAGTGAAGTTAGCCTGTTTCTGATCGTGAATTCCAGAAATTCAGAGGCAGAGAAGATGGCCAGTGTTTGTGTGGTTCTACAGAGATCAGAAGAGTGAGAAAGATGAAATAAGGGAAGGATCATTTGAGAATGTCACGTTATTTTCCAGACCCTTTTCATATTGGTAAGGTTTATGCAGAAGACCTCCTTAGTACATATGCACCCATTAAACACCAGGTTTCCCAAGTTCTAGAACAAAGGTGAATCACCTTTTCAGTTACAAGGATTATATAAATTGATATATGTATATGTTACTCCCAAACAAACATTTGCAACATTTTATCCCATCTGGACTCCTTGCTAGAACTCACCTTATCTCCTTCCTTGTATCCTCAAGCACCTGTCCTGCCTTTATGGTTCTTCTTAATAATGTAGCAGGTGCACATTTTCTCCAGCCTGCCGGAATAATACCAGAACGTTCACTGCTTTCTTGTATCAAGCCACCCCATTGGCTCATCTAATTCAGGTTGGCTGAGGAATTCTGGGAGTTGGAGTTTACAAGTCTTAAAGTTGCCAAGTTTGGAGACCCCTGATCTCATTCAAAACCATTCACAACCTTTTAAGAGGAAAGAAATTTCCCAGGCTGCCTGGAGATGTTAGGGAGTAGACTTGGGAACTTTTGCATGTAATCCTGAGACATCAAGATGAAATGTCCCAGTTCTTAACTGCCTGAAGTGAGGCACGCCCTTTCCAGTTTCACACAAGCCAAAGCTGCCAACATTGTCTGTGTGTCTGTGTGCATTTTATAAAGCAACTGTGTAAAGAAAGGAAATAAAGACTGAGAATGCTAACATTCCAGAAGTTTCTCTTGCAAATTGAGGGGGAAAAAATCCCTTGCCCTAGATAGAGGTGGCGAAGTTTCTTCAAGCTTGTCTTAGGTCACCATAGGGATTGGGCTCGTTTCTTCTCATAGGATCACAAGCACCTGAAGGTCTTCAGACCTGTTCCCAAATAAATATGTGAGGCTAGCTTGCCACTTCACTACATGGTAGTTAGTTGGGTAAGGGGTTTTGTTCTTGACCTCAAAAATAAGCGTAGTATGGAAACATCAAGCACAGGTGAAATTTTTGCTTTCTTCACTTGGTCTGCTAGTGTCCTAGCCTATGTATGGGCAGCCGAAGTAAAAATACAGTTGCCTCATTTCATCATGTAGTTCTGAAATTGGATGTTCAAAAATGGATGGTGCATGGAAGATTTCTAAGAATGAAGTGAAAGCTGCATTTTTCTAAAGTAGTGAAATTAAAACTAACCTTGATAATTCGTACAGGTGTTGGGGAATAATATTCTTCAAGGATTCTTCCATAATAAAAGATAAATTTTCTCTTAAGAGGAGTTAGTCTACAATGATCATCTTAAGACAGGAAAGTGTCTTAAATTAAATCAGACTGTTGCCCCATCTAGATCAATTAACTCCTGGGAATGGGAACATTTTTATTATGCTTTATATATTTTTTATCTTGCTTGTTATATATATATACATATTGTTATATATTGTTATAAAAAAGCCCTCTTTGTTGGCCGATTCACCAGGGACTGATAGAGGAGTTATTCCCTGCTCTACTTAGAGGTTCAAGGACAGAACATGGGACTTCTTGCATGCCAAATATGTGTCCTCCCATAGCCCACCAGCTAGGAACAAAAAATCACTCAAAGACCACTCTTTGGCATGAAAGGTGGATGCTCTTCGAGGTCTCAAATAGATCTTGAGATCTACCTGGAAGTGCTAAGGAAATTAAGCAAGAGACATATATATACTTTTCTGACACTTTCTGTTTGCTGAACAATCAAGAAGAAAACTAATTACATTCTTAGTCACAGTTTTTTTACGAAGATCAATAGGCTTTCCTGGTGTTTAAAATAAACCAAATGTGACCCAAAAGAGCACACATAGTCATATAACATCCCAATATTCTCTAGTGCAAAGGGTTCGTTTGGATGTAAAAAAAATCCTGATCACACCCAGTCCAAAAAAGAAAAGAAAGCATCCATGAGTGGGATTTGATGCACGGTCATGTGTTTCCTGAATAAGGGAGAAGCATTTGTGGTCCTGGAAAATGCAAGCATGTGCTTTTCTCTTGGAGAAGGGAGATGCATCCTTTTCCACCCAGATCAAAATACTCCTATCCTTAAAGCCATTCCTTAGGGCTGCGCTGCTTCACAACTCCGCCCTTTTCTTTTCCTTTCACTGATGAAACTACACAATGCTGCTGTTGCTTCAGACATACTGTTCTCCCACCTCCACCCCTAAAGCCTGCAGGAGAACCATGGATTTCAGAAGAACAGGGAAATGTCTAACATGCATCAACCTGCTCACCATACCTTTTGCTTCGACTTGTGTTCCTACCTCTGAAATGGCTCTAAGAGGGTCACATTCTCCCTCTTACCTGGAAACAACCAGACATGGAACTGAAGACCAGAACTACGAAAGGCAGGCATAAACGTGAATTTTTATTGGGGAAGAGTATTGCAGCAAACCACCACAGTAACAACACAGTAACAAGAGGCTCCCTTGAGATTGCTAGCTTTAACCCTTTAGAAGAAATCCTCCCTCCCACATTCACACAAAGGCCCTGTTCCCAACTTCTGGCCCGGAGTGAGAAAACCCCACAGAACAAAAGCATTGGAGAAAGCAAAGACAAGTATTCTTGTTTAACTTGGTTCAGCTACTGTTTTGGTATCTTTGCCATGCAAAATAATGTTGAAGCTTTTGGGTTTTAGTTTTGTTCAGTTAAACATACAAATTATATATATATAATCTATATATATATATCCCATACCAGGAGAACACTTGTATTAACCAGATGCTGTACCAAACACAAGAGTTTATGAGGGAAAAAAGACAAAACCCCAAGCAAGGAGTTCCAGGCTGCGGTGAATCTAGCAGATGTCACATACCAGGAAGAACGGGGCCCAAGGACCAAGGTAATCCCAAAGCTGTCACATGAGGACGAGTGGATAAATGCTTAAGTCCTTTATGAATCCATCCCCTTTTGCTGTCAAAATCCCGTTGAAACTTTCAGGAACTGGAGATGCGTCTTATAAAAAATACCATGTGTTGGAAAAGAACAAAAGAGGAAGGGAGATGTGGAGCTACCATCATTCTATTGTCTAAAAAGTTCAGTTCTTTGGCTCTTCACCCGCTTCTCCACCTTCTTCTCCCGAGCACTCTGCTGTCCACAATGTGAGATTGTCCCTGAGAAGTTGCATGATGAGAGTGCTGTCTTTGTAGGAGTCTTCACTGAGCGTGTGGAGGTCACCCATGGCTTCATCGAAGGTGGTCTTGGCCAGCTTGATTGCCTCTTCTGGAGCATTGGCAATTTCATAATGGAACACGGAGAAGTTAAGAGCCAGGCCCAGGCGGATAGGATTTGTGGGTTGCATCTCCTGCTTGCTGATGTCCATTGCCTCTTGGTAAGCTTTTCGGGCATTGTCAATGATCTGCTTTCGGTCATCCCCAGCGGCCACCTCAGCCAGGTAACGGAAGTAGTCGCCTTTCATTTTTAAATAGAACACTTTGCTTTCTGGGTCGCTAGCTTTCTGAATGAGATGCTTGTCTAAGAGCCCCAAGACCACATTGCAAACGTTCTTCAGCTCTTTCTCAATGTTCTCCCGATATTCATTGACCAGCTGAGCTTTGTCATCTCCTTCCTCCGTCTTGTGCTCAATGCTGGAGACGACCCGCCACGCCGATCTCTGACAGCCGACTACATTCTTGTAGGCAACCGAGAGCAGATTGCGTTCTTCGTTAGAGAGTTCGGCTCCATCCTCTACTACTGCCTTCATGAAATCAGCCATATCCTCATAACGCTCAGCCTGTTCAGCTAGCTTGGCTTTCTGTACTAGGTGATTCCTGGCCATTGTGAATAGGCAGCGACAGGGAGTGCTGGGCAAGGAGGCCGACTTGGAGAGGAATCAGGCAGCTGCTAGCAAAGCTGTCGGAATCTCTGCTGAGTTTAGCTGCTGGGATCAGCTTTTGGCTTGGCGTCTCAGCCTGAAGGAAGAACAAGGCGTGGTGAAGAAGCTCTCCATGAACCCTTCCCCCACTTCCTTTCGTGCAGCCTCTCCTTAAAAGGAGTTGCAGTGATTCACCTTGGAGCCAGAGGGTGAGTGAGTGAATGCATACCTGCCCAGGATGTGGAAATGCAGCCTTTTGGGAACTTCTTGAGCAAGAGGTTGCTTGTCTAGATAGAAGCTTTGGCAAAACGATGAACCAGAGTATGACAGGACTATCCTTCCCCTCCAGGGGGCAGCACATATACAGTATTTCTTTAATCTGAGCTGATCTTTGCATGCCAGTATTCTAGGGAATCTGACAATAAAATTACTCATCTTAAATGATATTGCTTATGAAACGGCTTTCTTTCTAAAATTAAGGAACCATGTATATAATGGAACATAAGAGTCCATAAAGTTCAAAGAAATACAGTTAATGGGAATAGTAAGATATTCAGTTACAGACCTGAAGTATTTTTTAACCTCATGGGTGAATTCAAATTATTGGCTCAAATTTAAAACAGAAAAGCATGTAAAAAAAAACCCAGTGCTGTATCTAACAATTACTTCACCAGAACCAGGGCAATATTCTTTGGAGTGGACTTTTCTGAGTATCTCTGTGTTGCATGAACATCTGTACAGATCTGCTACAGTCTCAAGTGATGATCCATATATATGAAAGACTAGCACCAGATCAAATTTATCACACGCAAAATCTCTCCTCCTTATAGGTAGTCCTTGACCTATGCACCTTCATTTAGTGACCATTTGAAGTTACAATGACACAGAAAAAAGTGACAACCGCTTTCCACACTTACGACGGTTGCAACATCCCATGGTCATATGATCAAAACTTTGGGTGCTTGGCAACTGGCAACTGTTTATGACTGTCCTGGGGTCATGTGATTTGTAACTTTCCAGCTGGCGTCTGACAAGCAAAGTCAATGGGGGAAGCCAGTTTCATTGAACAACTGCTGTGATTTGCTCAACAACTGTGGCAAAAGGTCATAAAATGGAGCAAATCTTGCTTAACCACTGCCTTGCTTAGCAAAAGAAAGTTTGGGCTAAATTATGGTTATAAGATGAGGACTATCTGTATTCATGTATTTCTAAATACCTCCCCAAGAAAATTATGTTACACAACATCAGACTGCTATAAATGGCTGATCCACTTCAAGGGAAGCGATGATCATTCCAGTATATAAAAGTGTCACAGTAAGATGGTCAAGAACTATTTCTATTGCTACAGAAGTGAGGGTCATGAATAATAGCTCAAAATTGCAGCTACTATAAGTGTAAATATACCTTTCAAAAATGGACTGATTTTCCCATAAAATACAGAGAATTAGACTGGATGATTCTTGTGGCCCCTTTCCACTCCGCAAGTCTATCTTCAGGTTGCAGCAATCTCTCATTTTCACGTTATTTGTTATCTGATCCTTTGACTATGGGGATTTGGAGAGATAAGATAAAAATATATAATTCAGTATAGTCTCAGTTTAATTTGTTGTTCAAAAACCCATAGTAAGTTGCATATATAAGATTGTATAACTGTTGGTATATTTGATAAGAAATGCTTATTGTCCTATACCATAATATTGTTGTTGTTCTTTGGGGGGGGGGGGTTTTCCCTTGTTTCTCTTCTTTCCTTTTTTTAAAAAAAATGTACATCTTGGTATTCTAGGAGGTATCTTGTTTGAATAGTTTAGACTGAAATGTGTAAGTAGTGAATTGCATTGGTACCCCTGATGTTGTTTAGATAAAACAATTACAAGGGATGTGGGAACTGAATATTAGATCTTCACTATGCAAAACATGTGCTCTAGAATTGAACTGCGGCCCTTCATGACTCAACGGCAACTTATTTCTCAATTTAAAGGATTTGAATGTTAAAATGTGAGTCACACCAAGCCACGCTATTTGTTCAATAACTCACTATCATGCTTTCCCCAACCCGGCACCATCCAGATGTGTCCAGACAACAATGGCTGTGCTGGCTCGGATTTCTGGGAGACGCATTCCCAATTCATCTGGAAGGTGCCTGGTTAGCAAACATTGATCTATTTTTCAGATCCCAAGGGAGAGAGATTTTCAGCCCTGAGGGTCTTCTCTTGTAATATTGTGGTTCTGTTATGCAATCATGACTATCCCTTCCTCCCTCTGTGAATATTCAGTTTAGGGGGAAGGAGGATACGCTCATAACTCAAGAAGCAATAAGACAAAGTGAGATGTTTGCTACCACTCAGATATCATGTATTATGAAGCTGGCAAGTTCAAAAAAAAAAAGAACTCCTTGGATTTCTAGAAAGAGCATTAAGGTGATGTAACACCTACCAAAGTCATTCTCCTATACAATTTATAGCTGGTGTAATCAAGCTGAAGTTACTCTGAGTCTCTTTCTTACACCTCCCTTCACCTCTAGATTCAAGAATAAGGGATTGTTTCCTTAAATGTCCAACTGCCCTGCCCATGTTCCCTAGGTCTGTTGAGCATTTCATTGCATCAGAAAAAACAGTGTGAAGCTAAACAGATAAGTGATGTGATGGTAAAGGATGGTATCTTAAGATAGCAAAGATTTTTAAATCATAATGAGGTTAATAATTTGTAGAATAGGGCCTTTATGTAGAGTCTTTGGGATAGAAGCCTAAGGGACCACCCAAGAAGAAATAAAAGTGAAAAGGCCCCAAAAAAGTTCAGCATTGGCTTAGTATAGTTGATTGCAATTGAAGTGGGACAGAAACCTGTTGAAAAAATGAATTTGATTTCAAAATAAATATGTCTTGACCCTTAAAAAGCCTCCCCATAAGAAGGGCCAGAGTTTAAATTACCTAATTACTCAGCTACTCAAAGTCAAAGAAAGATGTTCCATGTTCCACTAACAACAAACATTTTCCCCCCAAATGTCCAAAGCTAAATTATTGGCAACTATTTGCATTCACTACTTTTAAATAATAGACCTGTCTATCTGTCCATCCATATACCTGTATGGACATTGCACTACAAAAGATTTTAACCAATGTTTTCTGCACCTTCTCTGTAAGGAAAAAAATAAATACTTCGGGCTCAGAATTCAAGCTGCTTTCTAAGGAAAAGAACTTCTCATTTCTACCGAGATTTCCATAAAGAAAGGGGTAGGGGAAGAATGTAATACTATGACAAATTGCTTCCAAGCACAGCCTTAGGTGAAATCTATCTGCTTACAATGTGCAAGGGATGGGCGAGGCTGATAACTCAGCTGATCCAGTTTGAGAGGAAAGTGTTCCATCAGAGTGACTCACGGCAGATCTACACTTGGAAGATGAGCAAACCCTGTCCCTGCATCGTAATTCTTAGTGTCTTAAGTAAGTGATTGAGATTTGCACTTTGATGAGTTGTCCCACCAGAGGGTGAGGAGGAGACAGCAGGAATACCTTTGGAAGGAAAGAGTTGAAGGCTTCTAATATATCTGGCCACCTCCAATGGCCTTTCAGGAAACATCTTTTCTATAAGGAATGACCAAATTCACAGATGGATGGAAACGGAGGGACCATGAGACAATAGTTCTCCAGCTTAACTTGAAAAAACTGCACTGTACAACATCCCACGGATGGCTATATGCATTCTGTTAAAGATTTCCAGAAGGACAAAGCCCATAAGATGGGCAACTCATGGTCCATATATTGTGATTATGGTCAGCTTTCTATATTATCAAGATAGGTATTGTTAATATTAGCAATATTATAACACAACACTGTCACTAAAAGCCTTTGCGGCAACTGTAATACGCAATGCTGGCGTTCAGTTGGCGTTGATGCAGCAGCAATGTAGCCAAGTCACAACTATGTTTGCAGTCAGTAAAGGCTATAGGGCTAGGCAACAATTCATCAGAAGCAGGGGGAATAGAAGTCACCAGACCAGCCAGTTACTATCAAGTGAATTAAAGTTATGGTCTTATCACTGGTCCCAAAATAAGAGTCAATTGCTGTTTTGTCAGCTTTCAACCAGGCAAGGGGTGTGTATTAATACTACCGAGTCTTTTCTTCCGACAGCAAAAATCTTGCGACAAGTAAAACCCCAACAGTAGCTTTTCAAAGCCAGCCTTACAATTTTGCAGTATTAGAACCACTTACCTGATTTTCTCTGCGATGATCCCCTCTTTTCTCATCTGCATCATGCAGGAAAATGCTTATAAAATTTCAAGATGACACTCAGCTACAGTATATGTCCTTGATGGCAACCATCCCCCCCCAAAAAAAAACCCCCCACCCTATCTGCATTAAACCTATCAGGTTCAGCAACATGGTGGAAAAATAGGTTTCACTGGAAAGTCCTGTTTTAGCCCATCAGCATTTTCATTCTGGCCTTGGGGAACAGCTGAAAATATTGCAAGCCCAATTGCTGGTGCCTGAATTACAATTTGAAAATAATATTTAATATTGTTTATACGAAGCTAAGCTTGTGATCCAGAAACAGCAGCAACTTGGGGAAAAAACCCTGCACAGTAGGGCCTATAATGTTGCTTCTTATATGGTTGTGAGAATCAAGACTAGCACTGTGAATCCTGAGGGTCACCAGATATTGCTAAACTACAACATCTAGCAGTCAATCTTGCATATGGGTAGTCCTCAACTTACAGCAGGCAAGGCAGGATTCACTTAATGACATTTCATTTAACAACTGCAGTGCCCAAAAATATAAGATCAGGTGCGGCTCACTTAACTGCCTTGCTTAGAAACTCTGGTCCAATTGGGATTGTAAGTCAAGAACTACCTGTATACATTCCCTGCAAGTCAACCTCTACATGGGAATTGCTGACAGGGGTACTATTTAATCTTCGTTCCTGAGATCAAGGCGAGGCTTTTGATGTGCTGTATTAAAATGAGGCCTTTAGGCACTCCGTTTCCTTGGCTATTTTGGTTTCTCCCTTCTGCAGCTGAAGAAAGGGGCAGAAGAGATTGGAAGCTGGACAGGATCTGTGCCTTCCCCACCCCAAGAAAAACCCCAACAGTTGTCATTTGGAACACTCTAGGGTTTTTTCTTACATTTTTTTTCTCCAGCTTGGATAAAAAAAAAAAAGGGGGGGGGAGAAAAAAGAAGTGAGTTAGGAAGTAACAGCCTCCTTTTAGGGCTGGGCCAGGCAGACTGTAAAGGTAGCACTAAACATGAACCCACCTATTCCCAGTTTTATGCTGCTAACCACTAGAGAGGTGACTAAGATGATAGCCGGGTCATTGGTATGATACGTACAGAGACTTTCGGAAATTCTGTTTGTTAGGTCAACCTTGTAGCCCACTTACTACAGTGTGAAGATGTCCCACTTACCATTTGCTGAGGACAGTCCTCCCAATGGGTCTTCTATCTTGGAATCAGGCATCTACTGAGGCAGGGTGGAGCCAAGCCAAGATCTTCTAGCAAAAAAGCAGTGTTTTCCTGAGAAAAGTGGAAGATAACCTCCCATCTCAACAACCCGTGGTACATAATGAGCCACGGTGGCGCAGTGGTTAGAGTGCAGTACTGCAGGCTACTTCTGCTGACTGCCGGCTGCCTGCAATT
>JANHFL010001001.1:24834-41178 GCA_032468155.1 Oxyrhabdium leporinum
CATGACCTGGATGACTGAGAATCTTCACTGACAATGGATAGAAACTAATCAAGGAGAGAAGCAACCTAGAACTAAGGAGAAATTTCCACACAGTGAGAAGAATTAATCAGTGGAATGACTTGCCTCCAGAGGTTGTGGGTGCTCCCATCACTGGAGATATTTAAGAGATTGGACAACCGTTTGTCTGACATGGTATAGGACTTCCTACCTAAGGCAAAGGGTTGGACTAGAAGACCTTCGAGGTCCCTTCCAACTCTGTTATTCTGTTAGAAGTGATTTTAGCTTGATGTTACCTCTGTCAAATCAGCTGTTGCTTTCAGATCTTGGTTTGCAAACCGGTTTAGAACTAGGAATTGTCTGAGTTTAGCCTGCTCAGGAAATGGTACCCTGGAAACCATTTTAGGGCTGGATCAACGTTATTTTGCTTCACTTTTTGTTTTTGTTTTTGTTGAAGGTTGCTTTTCCCATTAGTTGGAATTCATTTCATTTTAACTTCTCCCCATCTGGTTTTCCATTGCAATATCCTGACAGCTTGGGACGCTGATTAGAAAGTGTTTATCTAATTGATTGGGAGAGGGTGACAACTTTCCTAAATCAACCAATGGAACAGCTTGCCTTCAGACATCATGGGAGCTTCATCACTTGAGACTTTCAAGAAGAGATTGGACTGTCATTTGTCAGAAATGATGTAGGGCCTCCTGCTTGGGTGGGGGGTTGGACTAGATGACCTGCAAGGTCCCTTCCAACTGTGTTAATCTGTAATCTGTAAATCTTGCATATAACTTCTTGGATACCTCTAACACAAAATGGAAGCTTTGGAGTTAGAACACTGAAAAGCCCAAGAATCCTACATTTTATAAATTTTATAAATTTTTTAATATTTGGGATGTGTTTGTTGGTTATCTGTTACAGGAAAAACCTATCCTTGCCCCCGAGCCTCTAATAATGGACAATTTGGACCCATTAATGGAGCAACTAAACAGTTGGAATTTCCCAATCTTTGATTTGGTAGACAAAATTGGCAAGAGATGTGGTCGGATTTTAAGTCAGGTAAGAAATTGGATGTTGTATAAGATTCACCCCAGAGTTCTGCTTTTTATAACGCGTCCTTCTGGAGTTCACCGATTCTAATCCAGAGCGATTTGAATACAGAGTTGTGTTTCTTTCTGTTCTAGTGTTAAGTGGGAATCAACTATTATAGTTTTCTGATTCGTACAAACCCAGCCAGTGTGGCTCCTCTGATAAGCCATAATTAAAATCCTAGCTGGGTCATAGGTTAGGAACTCAGGTGGAAAGTTTCTATTGCTATATGCCAGGAAGGAAAAATAGAGCTAACCTAGGTTCATGGTTAGGAAATAAGCATTGCCCAAACACCAAGAATTAGATCTGGGCCTTGTAAGAAGGATTTTGAGAAACAAAATATATTTTGAAAAGAAAGCTGTAGAGGTTATTAACACTGGAGAAGAAGAGACTTGTTAGTTTATGATAGCAGAAACGAGGAATGTAATAGCACCTTTTCTAACCAACACATTTCAAAGGTGCTAAAAAATTTTTCCAACTAAAATGTGTTTGTTGGAAAAGGCGCTACCAGACTTTTTCTGAAATGATGGTTTCAAATCGGTTTTGAAAAGAAAATAGCCCACACACTACCACGGGAAACCTTTGGCTCTAACACAGGCAAATGTGCAAAAAGAATTTTCTTTTTTCATGCAAAAAATGGTCAGCAGGAAGAGTAAACCCTAGCTTCGTTCTGCTTGATGGCAAGCTGTGTGCTTAGATAATGCCTTAATTTTCACTTAGTGTTAGCCTAATAACGCCCCTGGAGGGATGCAACAAGTTTTGCCGAGAAAGGATAGAATGGAAGGTTGCCACTAAAAAGATTAAAGCCAGACTTCCATTGAAAAATAAAGTTAAATTTCACTGCACTTTCTCGCAGAACAAGAGAAAATAGCAGCTTCTTGGCCAGCGGGTTTCCAGATTCCAGGAAAACCTGCTGGAATGAAATTCAGAGAAGTGGCGGCTACAGAATTTGGTTAAAGACAGGAGGGTGATTTGTTTGGCTTAGTTCCCTAGGAAATTTGTTTGACTCGGAGGAAGCCGACAACCTTAATCAAGAAATTAGAACTTGGTCATCAGCTGCAACTCACCAACAATATTTGGTGTGCCTCATTTGTACCAATAATAGTTCAAAACTTGCACGATCATCACACCTGGTGGGTGTGTTTATAGTCCAGGTGAGATCTCGGGTAGGAAGGTACAAGCTGCAAGATCCTCATGTTGAGTGTGAGAGAGAGAGTGAGAGGCAGTTTGGTCTAGTGGTTAAGGCACTAGGCTAGAAAGCAAGAGACCGCGAGTTCAAGTCCTGCCTTAGCTACGAAAGCCAGCTGGATGACCTTGAGCCAGTCACACTGACCCGGTCTGCTCTGACCCAGCCTTCACAAGCCCCACTCAACAGCCTACTCATGAGGAAAAACCCTTTTTCATTTAGAAAGGCAGGAATTCACGGCATTCACTGACACAGATCCAGGTCACACATCCGAAGGTGATTCACAAGCCATAACAGTCTCTGCGTTCCCCACAGGGGAGCCTCAGTTAGCACTTCAATCCCAACACAAACAGTCGTGACCAACCATGGTTAGCGGCAAGGAATCTGCTGGAGGGAACTCTTCTGGAGCATGAACAGGCAACCACGCCTCCCACACCCCTCCTCCTTATATCCCAGCCAGGGAGGGGCTTGTTAATGTCTCCTTTTTTTCCTGGGTAGCTGGCCCTCAGTCCTGCGTTGCTCTCCTCTCCGCACCTCTCTGCGCATATGTGCATCTGGGACAGGCCCCAGCTGTTCCTCCCCCTCCCTCAGCTGAGGGCCCAAAAACAGCTATCTCTCCACCTGAGCATGAATAGATGGGCCCTGCTCTGTAACTGGCTCTGAGACCCCCTGCTCCTCAGAGCCTTCCGCCGGCTCCAATGCAAACCCAGGCACCCCCCTCTATCTCCTCTGACTCGACTGCCATCTCTGCTGGCAGTCGACAAACTACAACACAGCCCAACCCTCCTCACAGGGTTGTTGTTGTGGGGAAGATAGGTGGAGGAAGATGTGTTGGATACGTTCACTGCCTTCAGTTATTTGTAAAAATAATAAAAACGGGATATAAATGTATAAGATTCTGGACCTCTCGAGAGGCAAGTTGGTTTAAGATTTGTGGACCACTTGCAGTCCCAAGTTGTCTATCCTGTTATCAAGACCATTTTACAAACCACAAAGCTAGGTTTGTGCATTACTGTGTATCGTCCCAAAACAAAGCCCAGACATTAGGTTTCGTACAGGTAGTCCTCAATTTACGACCGCAATTGGGCCCCAAATGTATGTTGTTGAGTGAGAAATTTGTTAAGTGAGTTTGCCTCCATTTCATGACTTTTCTTGCCACATTTGTTAAGTGAACCAATGCGGTTGTTAAGTGAATCGGGCTTTCCCACTGACTTTCCTTTTTAGAAGGTCACGAAAGAGGATCACAAGACCCCGGGACACTGCAACTGTCATAAATGTGAGTCAGTTGTCAAGCATCTAAATGTCAATCACATGACCTTGGGGATGCTGCCATGGTCAGAAGTATAAAAAACGGTCATAAGTCACTTTTTTTCAGTGCCATTGTACCTTTGAACGGTCACTAAATAAACTTGTAAGTCGAGGACTAGCTGTACAGTGTGTCTCTGGAACAACTATAGCAAAGGGTGCTATGTCTGTGAAGCCATTTTTAATCTGCTTTAAATCATTTCAATCAGTTAAATTTACCTGTGCTATGGTTGTTAAACCATCTTTTATTTATTCCATCAGGGGGGCAGGCCTAGAACCAAATGTGGTATATTCTATATGGGGTGGTGGTGGTGGTGGTTTGTCCCTCAACTTAACAACTACAATTGGGCCCAGAATTTTTGTTGCCAAGCAAGGCAGTTGTTAAGTGAGCCATGTCCAATTTTGCCATGGTGGTGAAGAGAATCCCTGCAGTTGTTAAGTGAATGATGCAGTCGTTAAGTGAATCCAGCTTCCTCTATTGATTTTGCTCGTTGGAAGCCAGCTGGAAAGGTCACAAATGGCGATTACATGATTCCAGGATTCTTCAACCGTCCTGGTTGCCAAGTACCCAAATTTTGAATAATGAATGGGTGCTGTGAGTCACTTTTTTCAGTGCCATTGTAACTTTGAACCCTTGCCAAACAAATGGTTGTAAGTCAAGGTATGGACTACCCGTATATAATTGCAACCATCAATTTTTTGTCTTCCTTAAATTGAACAAGGTTTCTACCAGAAGTTTTACAGATAGAAGGCAGAGAAAATACTGTTCCTAAATGGAGCAAAGGCTGGTGTCAGACAGAAGAAATCAGGAGGCAAGGGAGTTTAAATGACTACAGGTTTATTGCATGCTAACACTCTCTCCAAGAATCTGAACTACTAACTACTATAGCTACTGGGAGCGACGGTGGCGCAGTGGTTAGAGTGCAGTACTGCAGGCTACTTCTGCTGACTGCCGGCTGCCTGCAATTTGGCAGTTCAATTCTCGCTGACTCAAGGTTGACTCAGCCTTCCATCCTTCCGAGGTGGGTAAAATGAGGACCCAGATTGTTGGGGGAAATCTGCTGACTCGGTAAACCCCTTAGAGAGGACTGTAAAGCACTGTAAAATGGTATATAAGTCTAAGTGTTATTGCTATAATGGCCATGGCTTGGAAGTGATAATCTGCTTGGCCTAGCAGCCAGCACCTGTTTGCAGTTTGGGTTGTGAGAGGCACCAGGACACTGGCTTCAATAGTAGTTCCTTTTTGCTTTAAGTGGGTTGACCAACCATAAGATGTGAAGCCTTGAAATCGATTACAATTATGGCTCAATGTATACAAATGGACTTGACTCTTCTACTCCTGTAGCAATGCAACAATGGCCACTATTTTGGAGGAATCCCTATGGGCTCTTCATATATTTTTTTAAAAAGTGTATTTCATTTTACAGTAGAATATGACTTGGTATAAATAAGGCTTCGAGACACAGCCACCTTTTTCCTTTCTTCTATCCTTTGAATGATCAAATCAGTACATATGCTGTGATTTGATACAAAATTCAGCAAACAGATTTCTCAAAAGCTACCTCTTCAACATTTATTTAGTACTTGCAAGCACTGATGCTACCTAGCTGGGTTATGAAACACCTGCAGGAAAACAACCAAGCTCAGAGAGCACCAACGACCTCACGGTTCAACCCTGAGTTTCAATTTTTTTCTATTAGTGTAGTTGCAAGTTAGTACAAATTCATTAGCTTGTATGCCAAGAAAGAAAAGAAAAACTTGATTGCCACCTAAAGATGAATTACTGTAAGCTTACTGGTCAACAGATCAACAATAATTCTAGAAAATGTATGTGGTTGTACTCAGGATAGTCCAATTCTGTCAGACATTTCTTGACTTCCAGCTTCAAAGAACACTTATCTAACAACTTGGCTATACAAATGACAAACTATTTGCTGCCACCTAGTGGTTAACATATTGATAGAATATATTGGAACATTGATATATAGGTGGTCCTCAGCTTACAACAGTTCATTTAGTGACTCTTCAAAGTTACAATAGCCTTGAAAAAAGCTACTTGTCACGGTTTTTCACACTTACAACAATGGCAGCATCCCCATGGTCACCTGACCAAAATTTGGATGCTTGGAAACTGGTTCATATTTATGATGGCTGAAGTGTCCTGGGGTCCTCTTTTGCAACCTTCTAAGAAGGAAAGTCAACAGGAAAATCGGATTCACTAAACCACCATGCTACTAATTTAACAACTGCAGTGCTTCGCTTTATCAACTGTGACAACATAGGTCGTAAAATGGGGCAAAATTCACTTAACATTTCACTTAGCAACATAAACTTTGGGTTCAATTGTGGTCATAAGTCAAGGACTACCTGTACTTCAATATATTGGAAATATATTGATTTCCAGAGAAGTGGAAATCAATAGAAAAAAAAGAGGAAAAAATTATATACTCAAAAATGAAAAGGTTTGACACTACCCACAATAGAGGATTGGTTGGTGAAGATGATGGAACTTTTGAAGATGGCTAAAGTAACCTTTATATCATGTGCATGCTGTTGTATTAAGACCTAGATATATTTCTCAGCAAACCATTTTAATGCATCACTTTTTATTATATCATGGTTTTTTTAATTTAAATATTGAGTTTTATTATTTTGTGATACCGAATCACTCAGAGAACAATGTGTTGAGTAGTGTAAGTAATTTCAGATTGGGAGAAACAGGTAAGTGTTCCTTGAATAGTGATAAATGAAACCTGCAGTGTTCCAGAGTATTCTAAGTAATAGTGCCTATTATGAATTTTCATACCTGTGACTATCCCAACAATATTTGAAATGAAAACAAGACAATTCTTTCTGGATCCGCCTGCCCGCCATGCATTCAGCGATGACCAGTCTGCTCTCTCTAGAAAGTCCAGGAAGAGGAGCTGAAGAAAACATCACTTTTTTAAAAAATCAGACACACCTCTTAAACAGAGAAATGTTCAATCTTATTAGGGCGAATGACAGCTCCTGTCAAAAAACAGCTGTTTGGGAACACTGTCTAGGAACTACAGTAACCGCTTAGCGGTGGGGAAACAGCAATTGTGATCTTGATCATCTGGGGCAGGCATTCTGATTGGGAAGCAGATGTTAAATCATTTCTATCCCAAATCATCGGTTGTTGGATGTAGAGTTTCTAGCTTGTATCATTACCCAGAACACATCCATCCCTTGAAGTATAACCACTTACTGACCACATAGCAGGCAGGAGAATTAAATCTTTACCTTGATGTCCTAAAGTCCTGAATAACACTGTATGTAGATGAGTTCTAATAACAGCAATGACTGAGCATAGTATTTGTCCTATCGAGAATGGAAAACATTCCGAGGGCTAGTGGCTGATCTTTTTTTAAAACTGTAAAGCCCATCTTTTCCCAAAATAGCAGTCAGAGAGAAAGTTAGCTAACATATGTCATTATGTTCCTCTCCTCTTCACAATCTGAATTTAAATTTGTACACAGAACAATATACAGGACTGAGTACAGTTGGCAAGGCCCTGTAAGCTTAAGTGTAAAGCAACTGACCAAAGAACTTTGCTCCCATGTTCTATATAAAGCACACAACTGGAGGCATGCACCTCAGGTCTGGATTTTTCCAAACGATTTTCAGGGCTGTATATACTCTGCTTTAGGGAAACTCAACACTGTATTTCAACAATACCTCAAATTCCTAGCCTGCCACACAAGAACTGCCAGATTCTCTTGGATTAGTATAATAGCTTTCACATTTTTGGATTTAGGCTTACATATCACAATAATCCACATCTTCCTTACTGTATGGTTAATTTATTAAATAAGCTATGTTTGGCTTCATTGAGCAAGATGAAAGCAATTCAAAAATTATTTGGCTGGGTTCACTGCTAACATTAAACTGGAACCAATGCATGAATGTTGCTTTATGAGCAATCCGTCTCCAGATGGCCACTCTATAACATTTGCATGACACAGTGTGAATTGTAATTAATCATAGTTTAAGCAGGCATCCAAAATACATATACCTTATACCAACGGGTTTCAACTATTGTTGACTGTTCCATTTTGATGACAGCCACTGCAAGTAGTTCTTGACTTACAGCCACAATTGAGGCCAACATTTCTGTTGCTAGGTAAAACAGTTAAGTGAGTTTTGCTCCATTGTACGACCTTTCTTGTCACAATTGTTAACTGAATCGATGTAGTCACTGACACAATTATTTAATGAATCTAGCTTCCCCATTGACTTTGCTTGTCAGATCACAAAAGGAGTAACCATCATAAACACATGCCAGTTGCCAAGCATCTGAATTCTGATCATGTGATCATGGGGATGCTGCAATGGTTGCGTAAAAAATGGTTATAAGTGACTTTTTCAGTGTTGTAATGGTCATTAAATGAATGATTATAAGTCAAGGACTACCTGAATTTGCTGATTTTCCATTTTTCTTTGCAAATGCACACAAAGGCCACAAAACTCCATACTTAGAGATGATGTACATGGGATGAATAAGGGATGAATAAACTTAAGCCTTCTCCCAGGGCCCTTGCTTTCAAATGGAGCCACAATGGATGAAAAAGAACAGTAGAACTACAGGAATGGTTCCAGTTTGCTTCACATTCTAGGACTGGGCTGCTCAATCATAAGACAACCTAAATTAAATCTATAGCTATTCATAAAGTTTTGAGATTTGGGCATCATGGCAAATAAAACTGTAGAGATCGAACATGTCCTGCAAATGCGAGCACAAACTTTCTAAAGGTCAAATTCAATTCTAAATTACATGGGGCATTTTCACAGATGAAAGAGATTTCCCACTCTGTCTAGAAGATGGTTAGACTCTATTTGTTAAAACAATGAGATTATACCGGTAGAGGAATGTAGAATGTGCATCTATCTCCACACTTTCTCCTTGTGCATAGCAACTTCATTTTTAGAATGATGCACAGGAATCTGGCACCTGCAAAACCACATAGACAGAGACATACAACAATCTATTACGCTATTACATTCCTATGTCAGCGTGAAAAGGGGAACTAACAAATGACATGCGTAGATGGATATGGAAAATATGTTTCAATGGATTTGATACAGAAACCAGAGAGTCAGGGAGTAAGACAGGAGAAGTTTTATTGTTACAAAAGTGAAAGGCATAAATGGATTTCAAATCCCAGAAAAATACGGTCAGAGGTCAAAGAAGTTTGGTTCTGTTGTCTAGAGGGAATTAATCAGGAGAAGTTTGTGCCCTGTACAAAGGTGTTAGATTTTCAGCTCTATTTCCCAAGCAGCATGGTGAACGGAATGATGAGAGCTGAAGTCCAACATCTTTGCAGAGAACCTCAAGTTGGGAAAGGCTGGAATAAGCCTTTCTATAAACCCCTGTTCTGATTTACATCTTGTCCGTCCTAGAAATCATGTGCAATAGGTGAAGCAAGAAAAGAATTCTGATCAGAAACTGTTACGTAATACTACAAAACACTAGTGTCAATAGATTGGGAGAGAGGGGAGAAGCGGAAGAGAAGAAAAAGGTAGAGAAAAATCTAAACCACTTCTAAAACTCAAGTTCAATTACCAGTATAAACACTAAATTAACTATACTCAAAGGAGTACACATACCCCTTTCTCATCTCTACAGTTTTTAAAAAAGTTTTCAATTCAGACTCTGCACAATCTTGCCCTGCTGGCTATAGCAGCTTGAATTTCAGCAGGGTAGGTCTAGGTAATTGATCCAGCCCAAACTATCCTCTCGTGATAGTTTGGGGCACCACAGACCCAAACACTTATGTAGCAGAGCTGTGAATCATACTGTGCTTAATACAGAAGGAAACACACGTCACGCAAACACACACGCACATTTTGCATCTAGATTTTGCAGAATAGAAAGGAGGCAAGTTGACTTATTGTACATAAGTTTATAAAGTTGCATAATTCTCATTTTGTAAAGACGGCGAGTGCTAGATCTCCACCTTGAGTCACTGGAAATCTAGGTTCATCTTACTTCTGAGATTTCAGCAGAAACTGCATAGACACTTGCAAGCGTACCTTCCAAATAATAATGTTTAGAATTCGCTTGGGAAAAAAAAAAGCAAAATAAAAAGCATACAGTCCCAGAAAGTTCTAGATCCCTTATCCCGTATTTTTTCTGTTTCTATAGAATCATGCAAGCCACACACGTACAGACACACAAACACACGCATACACAGTCCTGAATACTGGCTCACAGTGCATTGCGTTGTTTTTGAAAAGTTGCTAATTTTGACCAGCTGCATCACGTTTGGCGCAAGCATAGTGTGCTTTGGAAACACTGATTCTAGACAACAGAACTGGATTGGGATCGGTGTCACTGGTTAGTACAAGGTACCAACCTAGAAAACTCTATAAATCGCCCGAGAATTCTGAAGGCTTGGGACATCCCTGTCCCAGGACTGAAATGCAGGAGCCAAAAGAACTTCCTCTAATTGCACTCACAGCAGATGAATTGATTTGTATGGCTTTAAGCTTCAAACCCCAGGGGCAGCAGGAGCACCTCCACTCCAGCCTTGAGGGCTTGGCATAGCTTTTTCCTTGTGCACGGTGGCATCTCCCTATTTTTGCTGGGACAAAGAAATTGATGCAGCAATAGAAAAATTAGATAGCCCTGGAGGGTTGAGAGGCACAGGCGGTGGCAACGGCTGTATTTTCAGATATTTGACAGGGGTCTCTTGGGTTCGCCTTGAGTTTTGCCACGAGGCGCAGAGGGTCCTCAAAAGATCTTTTGTGCCCTGGACATACTGGATGTTCCCAAGAAGTGGGGGGGATTGGGAGAGGGAAAGGGAAGAAGAAAAGAGAGGATTAGTAAATGAAAGCAGCAGTGAAAGAAGGATCATCACAGGCCTAGCATTTGCAGGCAAGCTAGAGAAAAGGAAGGTACAGGAACAGGAAAGTTAGTACAATACAGGTAAATCTGGAATACGTCTTTTAAAAAAGGGAGCTTTTGCTCCAAAACACTTGGATGAAGAAAACTCTCAGGAGGGGAAATATTAGATGCACCCAGCAAAGAAAAGGGAGGATGAAGAAAACAAAATAAAAGGTTCCTGAAGAATGTTACATGGACATATAAGTATAAGAGAACAAAAGACAAAAAAAAATACCTTCCCCTGTGATGAAACAGTAAAATTCAGATATATGCCAAATACGACACATACTCCCAAACCTTTTCATGACCACCCATAGCATCCATTGTAACAATAAATTCTAGTACATTAGAAATGAGAAATCATGCCCAGAAGTTGATGGGAGCTCTTAAATCACATATGATATGGATGATCTAATGGGTTTGGATATGCATATAATCAACTTTCATTAGACATGCAAGAATATGTGAATGACAGCCGCCTTTAGACTACTCCAATCACACAATGACATATTTAAACATGCTGGGCTGGCTGTACATTGAGGTCACATGAAAACATGTAGCACCAAGTTCTGTATGTGTGGAATGAAGCCTCGACTGTGGTTCTGGGTTGTTTTTTTCCAGCTGGGAATTAGGCAGATGGCTAAAGGTCAAGAATTCTTCCTTTGTTTTGCCCTATGTAGAAATCTGTTTACAACATCAAAGAGAAATGGTTAGCTTTACTGTCCAGCAGATTGCTTGTTGTCCCAGTTGCTTCTCCTTTAGATGCCCTCACTTAAATACCAGTAAGCAACAATTGCTTTCTCTATGCAAGAGTATAAGAGATGTAAGGCAAGGAAAGAAGATTGAGTAAATTAACTAAAAAGATTCTCCAGCTTTGTTCTTTCTTAAAGGGGGAAAGGAGAGGAGGCAGATCTGATGACATCTACTTCCTCACCAAATAACCTACAGGAATTCATCTCTTGGAGGCAGTAAAAGCACAGTCATAGCCAAATATATATCATCTCGCCAATGACAAAATCAACAAATGTCTCTTGCGTTAAAATTTAACATTTTCAACCTAGCTCAAGCCTTCTCAATGTTGAGTGCAGCCTTTCACAACGTAAGCACCCTCCACTTCTTCAACCTGATATATAGTTATTTATATAGTGTTTTATCTGTCTTGCTCCACAGGTTTCTTGTCTATCCCTCAAGTCCTTCTTGGCACTCTATAAACTCAGAACTCTCCTTGAAGCTTAAGCTATGGATGGATAATTGACCAGTAACAATTGAGAACAATTCAGACTGAGGGCTACATGGACATCAGACTTGGAACACTCATGTGGTGAGAATGAGATGAATCACTGGATGATGGCGAGGAAGAAAAAAATCTTACCAGCTAACCTTCAGAGAGCAGTACTAACCCATCCTGTGGGGAGGGACTATCCCATCAGGCAGTGCAAGATATCGCAAAGTCCTGGCAGGCATCCTCCTGAAGAAGACACCAGATATTACGTATTGTGGAAGGCTTGGTTGAGGGATGATAGGGAAGTGAGAGAAGACAGACATAGCACACAGCTGCTGTGTGAGAGCAGTTAAATGCACTCTTTCTGACTGGCTTTAGTTACAGCAACTCTGAAGCAATGCACTAAAACGAAACTTCAATTAACAGGACACAGATTCCTCTTTCTCCAATCTCCACCTTTCATTAGAAGGAATATGTTCAGCATCTGTTTCTATGCCTGTTGGGTTCCAGAATCAGCAGCCCAGAAATTGCCCAAATTCAGCTTCTAGAAGATATTCAAACACTAATTGTCTTAATTTAGCAAATAAGGAAAATGGAAACATAAAACTGAAAACAATTAGCTCTTTAAAAACACTTTTATTACAAAAGATTTAGTCATTGTAAGAGTGTTTCCCACACAAATGGAACACTGCTTACAATTTCTTTCCCCGCCAAGTTGTACAGTAATGCCTTAGAGAGCAACACAAACTTTTCTTCAATAAGAATAACTCTTCTCTTTCCTAACAATAAAAACTCTTCCAGGATTATCTTTTCACCCTCCCTTCTGATTAAATTTCTGAAAGAAATAAGTTATGAACAGCCTTCTGAGATCAAAACGACATTATTTTGAGCACCTACTGTAGCTCCAAGATCCATTTGGGTTCCATTAGCCAACCTCTCACATATAAGTGATTACAGATAAGGCTACCTCCAAAAAAACACCAACGTTGAGAGCCATGAAAGTGGCTGCTCTGGGAACAAGAGCAGTTCAGCTGTTCAGAGACATGCAAGGTGATAGAAACCGGGACTGTAGAGACAGATATTTTCTCCACTGAGTCAAGTGATCTTACAGGGCAGAACTGATAATGTAGCAGACTCAACCTTTAGGTTTAAGCCTACTATTATTAAAATACCCCCGCCTTGGCACTTATCTAAATGGCACAGAATAAAAATACTCTCCCGTACATCAGCCAGCATACCATTGGAAAAGCCTTTGTACCTGTCTCAGAATGAGAACTATGCTCTGTAGTGGTCAGAAAGTGGGATCCTTAGATCAGCAATCCTTCTGGAGATTGTGAGAGTTATACAGAGGCTTTCCTAGGTGTGACATGTATCAGAATATAAATGCAGTTTTATCACACATAGCACAGCAGCCACATTTAGCTGTTGGAAGCTGCTATGGAAGCTACTGCACCAAATCAGAACATCTAAATGGCTCTTGCCTAATGCCTCAGCTGATTTTAAAATCAGATTCAAACTTTAGAAAGGGAGCACCGGTGATATGTAGTTTTTTGTCAGAAAAACTAACCAAAATATAAAACAGGCAAAGGAAATGCCATAGCAGTTATTGGCCTTGTTCTTCTTCATGAAGTGCTCCAACTTAGAAGACACAGCATTATTCCTTCTAGTAATGTCAAACATTTTAGGAAGGGTGCAAAAATATACCTACAGATGAGCTACCTTACTTCAGATCAGTTGTCATGATTCAGCTTAAAGGATTTGGACAACTTGCTTCTCAACTCAATCTTCCTATCAAAGTCAGCCAGATGCCTGCAGCAGTGGTTTCCATTGCTGAATATGATGGAGCTATTCAAAACACAGCCCACAACAGTGAATGCAATAAATTGGCAGAAAGGTGAGAATGGTGGGAAACTCCTGACCACAGTGACTGCTTTTTTTTTTCTTTACACAAAAAGGGTGCTTCTCAGTTCCTCTGCAGAAGGAATGCAGAGGATGGATAATACACTTACATGCTTATTCTTGTTTTCTTGGAAATATAAAATCCTATTCCATTTCTGGCAAACCCCAGTTTTCAAAGGTCAACGGGGAGAATATTATTGTTGCATAGCTGATTAACCCATCCAGGCAGTTTCTAGATGTTTTACAGTACAAGAAATGAAAACTAACACCTTGGATGAGCAAGTTCTACAGGTTCCCTATTTCCTCCTACTGGCTGGTAAAATCCAAGAAATAAGATATAATACTTTAAAAAACACCTTCTGGGCACAGGTTTACAGACAGTAAAAATGATTTTTTTAGAAGACAAAATAACATTGCTAGAAAAAAATTATAAAATTTGTGCAAAAATTCCCAGCAGCTTTAATAAACACATTTCAAGTATCTAGTTTGCTTCTATAGACAAGGGCTCTCTCCTGCCATGGGATGGGAACTGTGGGGCTGTAAGAAAATTGAGCATGAGGAAACAGGATCCCTCCTTCTTTAAAGAAACAATCAGAGATCCAAGTGAATGGACTTCTTATAATAACTCTGTTTTGGATAATGCTTGTATACATGAAGATTTTGCTGAAATGGCCTTTAGTCCACATGCTTTACTTATATAAATCTCCAAACCCAATACAAAAGTGGCTCAGCTGTCCAGAGGCACCAGGTAAATACAGCTCATTTGGAATGACATAATTTAAGAATTTTCAACTGATCTCTTTAATTTTGTTCCAACTATTAAATAAATAACCTCTAGAAGCTTAGTGTTCTGATCCTGATTCGGCTGAAGTAGACAAGGACAATCCTGAGTCAATTCCCAGACTGAGAAATAATTTTCTGCTTCTGTAGACTTTCTCTATGATCATTTCTAGGGAACCTCTACCCAAAACAGCCACTCAGGCGAACTTCCTCAGCAAGCAATACTTGCTGGTAAACAAGGCAGTGCTGGATCTTCAAATGATTCATGTTACAGTTTAAGGAGCATCAGTTATTCTTTGCAATATTCAGGCAGAATGGCAGAACAAACAATGTAACATAAATATTTTCGGAACAAATAATGTATGCAGAATACTTTAAGGAGATGATTCTGTTATAACAGCTCCATATGCAAAGTAAGTATGCCTTTTTCTACCAATCTTTTCAATAAAACCTCAGCTAAAAGGTATTTCTCATGAAGGTCAATTCTGGTTTGAATAAGAATTCTGGAGATTCTGCTCCATGAGGCTGTCTGCCTGAGCCCAGATAATGATAAAAGGTAGGAGAGGCACCAGCTGGAGGTAGGCATAAGATATGTATCTCAGCGTTGCTAAAGTGTTGGCTCATACCATGCTGGCATCAGATTTTGTTCCAAAGGAAGGGATTTCACCCTTAGGAGTGGAGGGGGTCACAGCATCTGCCTGGACAAATCCTCTTCTATCTATTAAACTAGACAATTCAGACAAGGAGGGGAAGAAAAAGGGGAGAAAAGGTTAGATTAGTGATTAATTATGCAAATAAGAAATAATGCTAAAACAATTAAGCAACAACAATTCTCTCGTTTACCCCATCAGTTCATTATTAGGATCGGGTGAGAATTCTAACTGGGCTTTCAATCACAAACAAGAAATTTGATAGTAATTTCTAATTAGTAAGGAATTACATAGAAGTACAAAGGCAAGTTCCAGGTACGGATTGATCTGCTTGTTGATCTGAACTTTTAAAAGTAAAAACTGTAGCTGGCAAACTATCAAATAAACTCAACTTATCAAATGCCCATGGCATTTTCAGAAAAAAAGTGATAAATTGTGAGCTGGGTAGCTAAATAAATAAATAGCCAACATTTGAAGAAATTAATAAAATACCTTCAATCCCTCATTTAAGAGACAAAAAAAAACTGAATATGGTTCAACTCTGTCCCACTTGATTTATACAGTACAGAATTCTACTGAAATTATTAAATACTAAACACATTTTGCAACGTCAGGGTTCCATCAAAATATTATAACTTGTTCTCCATTACAATTCTAGAAATAATATATTAAGCTCAAACCAGGAAAAAAAGCCAGACAGAAATGTAAGACACTGAAACTATCCTTCCAAAATATAGAATGGGTAATCTCTTGCTCAACAATTTTTGTACATATTCTCCATATTAATTTTTAGTATTATCTCAAAATAAGCATTGAAATAATAAATAATCCTTTGTTTTGCCTAGTTCTGCCACTTGCCACTAAACAAGGATTTATGGTAGGGATTACCTAGACTGTTTATGTTTAAGGCTGCATCTGATCTACAAGAAATTGTATTCTAAGTGAAAATTCCTCACTGCAATTGTCAAACATCATCATTTTTGCCTAAAAAGCTATAGCAGAAGATGGAAATAGGATATTCCATCAGCTCTATTCAACGATTAGTTCCAAATAGCTGATCTTTCTGAAGTGTCTCCATTCCAGCAGGTCATTATAAGTACAGGTAGCCCTTGCCTTACAAATCATTTGTTTAGTGATTGTTTGAAGTTATGACGCTGAAAAAAGTTATTTATGACCATTTTTCACTGTTATGATCTTTGTGTTAGCTTTGGAAGCCATAATTTCGAGGCCTCTGCAAGCTGCCACATAAAAGTGTATGGGAATTAAGGGGGGTTTACTTTCTCATGTAGTTAGAAGGGGTTGTAGACAAAACAAC
>JANHFL010001001.1:41278-53522 GCA_032468155.1 Oxyrhabdium leporinum
ATGGTAAAGAGGTGGATCTTTGAATTCTTTTGGGTGTGGAAAAACCTGGGTTTTCAGATTCAGGTTTTTCCCAGATGCATGGTTTCTTCAATAAACTCTTATTTGGATTAATTACTATCTCAGTGCTGGGCGGTTTGTTGAAACTTCGATAGAACGCTGACACTTTGCAGCATCCCTGTGTTCACATGATCAAAATTTGGACGCATGGCAACTCGCATGGCAACAATTTTTTATGACTTCTGACAAGCAAGGTCAATGGGGAAGCTAGATTCACGTAACAATTGTGCTGCTAACTTTAAAACTGCAGTGATTCACTTAAATGTCTTGCTTAGCAACAGAAATTTTGGGCTCAATTGTGGTTGTAGGTAAAGGACTACCTGTACTATTTTATAAGAGTGTTGAAAATATTTTATTTCAGAGGTAGATTATACTGGAGCGTTCTGGATCACTTTGCCATTCCGGGAATTATAAACTTTGGGAAATGGCCAAACAACTCCAGGAACAGCCAGATCAAAGTGGTCTGGAGAAAAACAGAATATTCTATCTCCTGAACAGAACATTTTTCACACCTGCTTTTATTGTAAGATCTGATGCTTCTGTTGCGTCTCTTCATCCCTTTTCTTTCTTACTCTCAAAACTGTAACTTCACAGGCAGAACTGGCTTATTTTTATAATGTCTATGTAAGCCATTTGCCAGAATGAGGTTTTCCGATGAAGATTGACATCACTACATTGTATCCTAACCAATTTCAATGATTAGGACAACCATTAAGCTGACAAAGGTAGTTGCCTCAAGAGCAGGCATTAAATTGTAGCAACGTACATTTTTTAGTTAAAGAAAAGAGAGAGAACTTGGAACTTTTGTTTCTGGCAGAACAACACTTCCGCCCAGCAATATGTATGTTTTAAAACTTAATTTCTAGCCCTGTCATTTTTACTTCCTTAGCTCTCTTCTTTCCCTTTTTTTCATTTCTTTCTGTTTTGGTTTTCTAAAAGTCCATAATTTACATTAAGGTATACATTGCATTATTGTTTTACACAAAGGGAACTACAATGGTATCAGCCAAGACACCAAATTCCCCCGCTTAACTCTCATTTTTACAATATGTATATATTTCTCACTGTGTGAATCATAGATCATTCTCATGATCCTAAAGTATTGACTGCTGTTCTCTTTTTTTCTACCTGCATGAATGGCTGCACAGAACAGGAACAAGAGGCAGCTGCAGGATCATCCATTAAGCATTTGAATACAGAGTCTACCTAGGAACATGTTTCCTTACCTGGGGTAAAATGGCCCACAGAGCACTGCACAGCAGTTGGTTAGGACACTTTTATGGCTATAGGGGTTGGCAAATTCAGAACCTCTCTTATTTGACCACGCCCCCTTGAGCTACAATCCAAAAGAGATTAATTGGTTAGGAAAAGTCCAGAAAATCTTTTGCTGGTTTGTCTTTACTTAGATGAGTCACAGTTAACTATATGGCAGATAAAATGAGTCTCCATGATATATTTGCACAAGCATGTGTAGGAATTCAGATTACAGAACTGATGCCGTAGGTGTCTGCTATGAGGTTTCCCCCTCCCAAAAAAGAAATACGAAACATACAAACTCATATTTGTATCTTGATATCAGACACAGGTACATAAATGACTGGGCTGTGGTATCACTTGCCCCTTCCCACCACAAATATCTTGAAACATTTATTAATTTAAGTAAAGACCAGCTGTTCCAAATCGTTGGCTATACCATCTAGACATTATGGGAGGCTATGAGATGGCTGATCTAAAAATTAGAACATTTTTAAAACCTTTACACTAGAAATAAAGGCCTTTTCCCCTTATTTTGGAATGCAGAAATGTCTGTTTTCACTAACGATAAATGTTATAGTCGCTCTACTTTAGAACAAAACAAAGCAAGAACATTTTAAACATAATCTTGTGCCTTTCAAGAAACCAAGTTAAAGCTGTAATGATAGCAATTTGGAATGTTAAATTTCTATTCATTGAAAATAATATCCTTACTCACATCCTCATTGGTTGTCAAATTGGAGGCAATTAAGTAAGTGTGAAACCCTGAGAGGCCAAAAATAGACCAGACTGAAAAAAAACAAATCACCAATTCCAACAGAGTAAATTTAGGAATTAAGGAATAATACTTGTGACTGAGGAACATTCATTTTGCTAAAGTTCTGCCAAAGTTTTACTCCTAGTAAATGCATCTGAGCCACTTCGGCATAATTTTTTAAGGAAAGATGATATACAAATAAACCCAAAGACGCAATTAATGATACAATAAATTCATCAAGGGGAAAATGTATTCTGCACTTCAGGATGAAGAGTCCCCAGCTATTTTAATACTTTGCTATTTAATTCTATTTAAAAGATTTTCAAAACAGATTTACAGACAAAGCTAAACCATGAGCAATAACGCAAATGATAGCCAGAGAGTGAAACAGTGCAACAACAGCACTGCTACACAGTCAAGTCAAAACACAGACTGAAAAAACCTTGGGGAAATCAAAAAGTCCCCATCTGGCTTTGAGATATTAAATTTGAGACAGGCCTGCCTCAGCTAATCATCACCAAAGGATGACCTCTACAGAGGGCATTGGATTTTTATTTTTACGGTTTTTGAGTCACCAAGTTGCATGGACCAAATGAATACCAGATTTTAGGTAAGATCGAAACACCTGCCAAAAGGGAAGGGGGAGAAAAAGGTCTGAGAGAAAGTCTTTTTCATTCCCTCAGTCAGTCGACTCCCACTTTACATTCTCTACATGTGTTAGAACTGTCATTCCCATGGACTGCTCAGAGTCCCATTTATGATCAATTCTTGTTGAATACATTCAAAAAACACTATCAAGGGTTTTTAAGTGGGAGACGGAAGAAACAGATATTGAAAGGATATCTTGCTGGTGTTGTTTTCAAAACAGTGAGGAAATCATTTCCCTGGGAGCCTGCAAAGAGAACAGACATTGAGATAAAGGAAAGATTTTTTTTTAGATTTTTTTTTATCTTGCCTTTGTTATTGTTATTTGTAGGCAGTGAAACATATCTCATACTCCTTCCTTTTCCCATTTTCCTTCTCTAACCACAAAAACATACAGAAGATTAAACAGTGCTGATCCCCAGCATTTCAGATAGAAAAGAGGTTTTGAGCCATACAAATAACTCCCTCTTGAAACTGATTTTGTGAACTAAAGATGTGGTAATCCAACATGCTTAGATTGGGAAAAGGTTAATATATAGGATTGGTCAAATTTAGTACATTAACAAAACTAGTCAATGTTATTTTTGTTACAAATATTTATATTAACATCTTTAGTTGGCTACTGCATGGCCCACATTCATTTTTCAATTTATTTATTTATTAATTGTAGGTATTATTATTACTTTCCACATGTTTAATAAATGCTCTCATTAAAAATACTATTTGACAGTTTTTCAGGAGATTTCTGGGTCTGTATCTGAGGGTTAGGAGGGGCCAATGTAGATTTGGAATGAGAGTTCATGCACATCTATTCTAAATAATTCTTTCTTCCGTTGTGGCTTAAGACACAGTGAACTTCCCCATACCTTCCTAGAGATATGTGACATTCAACTTTGACAACAGGCTATACTTACGCAGAGCAAGGTGGGTGATGACACAAGCAAAGATGAAGGCTGTTAGGAAGGAGAGAGAGAGGATGAAGGCATAGAAGAATCGATAATTCCGCTTCCCCACACAGTTGCCTACCCAGGGACAATGATGATCAAATCGTTCTGAGGGGAAAAGGAACAAAAACACAGTATTAAAGGGAATGACATTTCACATGCTCAAGGAGGATATATACTTGGACTGTACATAATTTGCCAATCTAGAAACAAATTGTTCTAGGAACTCAGAACTCATTGACTATTTTATTTCCATCTTCATTCGCTCCAGAACATGGCACTGCAGGTTTAGTTTGTTAATCTCTGAAAGCAACTTTTCTGGATCAGTAATAGTTTGAGATGCACCAAGGATGGTTTGGCTCAATTTTATTTGGTCCAATTTTATTTAGAAAATTACATTCAGAACATCCAGAACCATTTCTGCTCCAGAGAATTTATTTTAAGCACTATACAACTGCCAATGCAACAGTGTGGTTCAAAGGAGGTTCACTGTGATCTGGAAGGAAATGAAAAGTTCTCGAATTCCCAAAGTGATATTTTCCCAGATCGACACTCTTTGCACACATCCCTCATGTTATCTTACAAGTGATGCGGTAAACAATTTTAGAAGATGAGTGTAACCAATGGTTAGTGCTGGATTCCAAAAGACCCCATTCACGTCTACGGTCAGCCAGTCAGTCATGAAACTCACTGGGGGACTGGGTCAGTTACTGTCTCTTGCTGTCTTATTTAGTTCATAAAGTTGTTATTAAAATAAAATTGGAGAGGGAACCATTATATATGTTTTATTGAATTCTTAGAAAAAAATGGAATGTAAATACTGCAAACAAACATTACATTAGGATCAGGCTCTCCTTTGCTAAAGTGTATGTAATGAGAGTTCTAAAATTGGTGTGATTAAGACCTCATGCTAGGGTTAGGGTTAGGGTTAGAAACTGGGAGACTGTAAGTTCTAGGTCCACCTTAGGCACAAAATCAGGTGGATGACTTTGGACCAATCATTCTTTTAGCCCTAAGAAGTAGGCAACGGTAAACCATTTCCAAAATCTTGCCAAGAAAACTGACGGGACTTGCCCAGGGACCCACCAGAAGTCAACACTCACTCAAAGACACAAAAAGAAAGAAATATGAAATAGGCTGTGGCTTTTAAATTTTCTTTTCTCTGAAAGCGATCAACGTTAGCTTTTTCTGCTGAAATATCAACAGCTTGTATTCCAGTATACTGAACTGAGATTTGACTACTAGCTTTAGGGAATTGGTTACCATTGTATTAGAATCAGAGACACATAGCTGAATGAAAAGTGAATGAAAAGTTCATTCACACAACTTGTAATGCACATAATACTAACTTCTCCCAGTACTGAACTGCCAGAAATAGACTGTAGAAGACACTGGGGACAGACAAGATAATAGGCAGGAGGATCAGTTCTAATATGTGTTTCTCCAGAAACCCAACTCACAGATATGTTCATCAGATTTGTTGAAGTAGCAAACAAGTAGGAAACTAATTATTGGCAAACCTTTAGGGCTTAGGAGTAAAAAAGAAGGGCTAAGCATTTTAGTAAAATGGAAGCATCTAGGATGCAGTGAAATAATTCTTTTCACTAAGTAGTGAAATGACAGTGTCAAGAATGAGTAGGCAACTAAAGATAAATACACTAGGAACCAGAAAAGCATTGTGGTTCTTTGAGCCACAGTGAAATTTCTCCCAGAGGATCACTTTGGAAAAAATGCAGAAAGGCAGAACAATTTCTAACACATCCAAATCAATCCAATGCTGGGATACAGCAAAGAAAGCTCATTCAGGAATATCAAGAAAAGGATATATATGTATACCTCAGTCATTATTCTACTTTTAAAAATAGATTATCTTAGCTCCCTGACAGCTCCTCTTTCCCTTGACACTAACCACATATTTGGAAAAATCAAAATTGTGATAAAATCATTAGAAATTTCAATCTGTTTGACAACTGCCAACATTTTGATGGGAATATTAATTCATTTATTACGTTTATTTACTTACTTATTTATTGCCACCCATCTCATTGATACTGGGGAGGGGGAGGGCTTACAATATAAAAAATGTAAAAGAAAAATCTAGAAAACAATTAAAGTTAGAAAAAAGGAATAGAAAAACTAAAAAGCAAGATGATAGGTGGCCTGGAGCTGATCTTCTCTGCATGATCAGCCAACCCCAATGCAGCAGGCCCCTATCAGGGCCCCAGGCCAAATAGCAGAGTCAAGCTTTTAGGCTCTTCCAGAAGGCCAGGAGTGTGGAGTTAGACACACACACACACACACCTGTGGGAAAATATTCCAGAGGATGGGGGCCACAGCAGAAAAGGCTTATTGCCTGGACCCTGCCAGCTGAAATTATTTGGCTGAAAAGACCCAAAGTAGGTCCTTTCTTCTGGAATGAGTGGGATGGGCTAGTCCCATCAGGGTGAGACGGTTCCTCAGATATCATGTACCCATATGAAGGATGAAAGCAATTAACTTGCATTTGCATTGCAAATGCATCTGAGGCATTTTGGAAAAAACCTAATATGCAGAACCAGTATGAACTCATAGATAATTATTCAAAGTCCTATTTCCTTCCCACAATTTCACCTTTCAACAGGTAAATTATTAGGAACTTGATCTCAAATCAGTCAACATTTGAGTATTATCAACTCTGTTAAAATGTGTATTCCTCATTATTTAGCATTATTACAGCTAGGCAAATTAAGTTTCAAAGACAAACGTTAGCTATCCTACTTATTCAAGAAATGTCAAGGCCATCCAAACTCTAATTTTACCCGCTCTATTTGCAGCTTATTGTGTGCCCCCTTGTATACTATCTCTTCCTTTTCATAATCTGGTTAGGGTACATTGAAGAAAGATATTATATACGTGCCTAAATACTTTACCATTTCTCATAGCAAAACCCTTTTTTTTTTTTAAATAGTTTTTAAATAATTTTTATCTGTGTGCAGTTGTGAACCACCCCGAGTCTTCGGAATGGGGCGGTATATAAATTTAATAAATAATAATAATAATAATAATCCTTAATAAAAAGTATTTTGAAGAACCCACTGGATTCCAGTGATTTGGGCTTCTAACCAACTGTAATTTGGCAGCCGATGGTTTCTCTAAACTACAGTAAATTCTGCTTTGGGCAGCATTTGTGGCATCTCTAATTACAGTGCCAGATAATTAGGAGAACCAGTTTCTTGCATCAAAGAAACTTTCAGGTGATGGCATCAGTTCTGCTTTTTATTTGTGGGTGTTTTTGTTTTAACTTAACAAGAAGCAACGGATGGAAACTAATCGAGGAGAGAAGAAACTTAGAACTAAGGAGAAATTTCCCGACAGTGAGAACAATTAACCGGTGGAACAGCTTGCCTTTGGAAGTTGTGGGCACTCCATCACTGGAGGTTTTTAAGAAAAGACTGGACATCCATTTGTCTGGAATGGTATAGGGTTTCCTGCCTGAGCAACTCTGTTATTCTGTTTTTCTGACATCTCATTTCTATTCAAAGTATTCACAGTGGGTTCCCTTAATTTGAACGTGGGAATTATTTCGAACCCTTTCAAGTAATAGATGTTAATAGACCGATCCTGAGCTGGCCTGAGGATCTGATCATCAATCCCCATCCCCCACATAGGGTGCGTGGAAACAAATCCCATATATTTGCAGAATCAGGACAGCATGCCAAGTATAGGAGGAGAATATGTGTAGATTGGAGACAATAGAGGGAGAGACTGTTGGAGCATTTGTAAGAAGCCAGCAAAAAAAAAAAAATAGAGACAAAGACTCAAAGTAACTCATCTCTTGGCAGTCAATATCTCACAGAATCCATATGCATGTAGACAGGAAGGTCAAGGAGATGCTCCTCTAAGGAGAAAACCTGCAAGGTTTCATCCATCAAAAAGCTATTAATAATAGAACAGATTATTCACCGATAATGCAAATATAATTACAGTCACCCCGTTGCCTTAGTACAGGAAGAGCACATATTGGATCTACAAAATAAATGGCACAATTCCTTTGACACAATAGCTGGGTCACTTCAGTGAAGAGTTTCAGGATGGTTACAAGAAACTTGGATATATATATATATATATACTGGAGGGAAAAACACTTTGGCTTAAATATGTGTCGCGCAAACCAATTGGAATAGTATGCCATGGACATACTGATATTCAGCATAAATCTCAGGTTAATAAATGCTAGTTGTATGGCTGGAATTTATGCCCAGTAGCTGCATGGTGAGTCCTTTAAATGCAGATGCTTGAGCTGTCATTTGAGACTGGGGATGTATGAGCTATGGGCCTTTCACACATCCATCAAGTGAATCTGAAGTCGGTTTAATTATTTATCACTTAAAATACTTATAATTATTATTTATTATTATTTATTATTTATTATTTAAAATACTTACACGGCCAATTGCTGGCCATCAACATACCAATCAACCAATAGGAAGGCAACACATAATAGGATTCATAGAATAGCTCAAAGCACATATTCCAGTAGAGAGAAGTTCCCTGAGGATGGGCTCCAGCACAAGTTCAAAAGCTCAGAAGACTAAACCTTGGGTTCCAGTGACCGACCGAGATTGAATCTTGCAACATTATCCTGGGAAGCATATATTCGCCTTCATTCATAAAATGTCCAATCTTCCATGACATTATTATTACTATTACTATTACTATTATTATTTCACAGACATGTGAAGCCACAACTTCCAGTCCTTTAGTTTGTATCAATCTTAATTCACATTGAGTTCTTCCCAAGAACCTAGTAGGTGTCAATGTATTGGTGTAGAGTATGCGCGGATTCAAGCAGGATAGACTTTTGCAATTGACTAATGGAAGTTTTGTCAATGGCCAGATTTTCTAAGCGCTGTTCAAGAGTTTAAGATTCTGTTAATATAGCCTTACAATCAAGTAGAATTATGATAGTGGCGAATGGTCTGTAGCTTGGGTTTTGCATGAGGGGGAAAGTTCATTCTCCAAGCTTGTGGGTTGGCTTCCAAACCTTTCGTTCCCAGGCTGGGTAACATCTTCAGTGAAATTTAGGGGATGTCAGTGTTCTTCTGATTATAAAGGCTTGGGTGGGTGTGTCAAGTGAGGGTCTTGCAATGAGTCAGGTGTGAGTCCTCAGCGAGTCTTGTCATGGATCTTGTGATAAGGAGGCTACATCAGGTCAGGGTCATTGGGAGGTGAACTGGTGCGGGGTGGGGGGGTTGCATAGGTTGGTTGGGGGTCGGTGCTGTCTCTGGTTGTCTGGGCAGTTGATTTGAATTCTAAGGGGTTCGTAGGCTGGTTGTAGGTAAATGTGTCTGTTGATGGAATTGCTTGTGTGGAGCGCCAGGCTTCGATGAACTCACGAGCATGGCGGGTGGTAGAAAGCAATGTTACCTAGCCTGGTAACAAAACAGTTGGAAACCAACCCACAAGCTCGGAGAATGAACCTTCACCCTCAAAGTAGAATTAGCTCATTGGGTTATGTTTCTATCTACTTTACCCGGAGAGCTGGCATCAATCTTGCAAGTCTCAAAGTACAAATCTTCCACTCTGTTCATTTTGAACTGCCTGGTACATTAGCATTGGTCTTTCCTAAGTTTCTTCCTCTGACCGTTAAGCAACTGTGGGCTCCCCTTTCTCTTATCTGATCGTTTCCTAGGCTGCATCCTTTCTTCATCCCTCAAGATCACCCTCACCTGCATTATTTCACTTTTTTTTTTAAACCATACCCCGGATACACTTTCTTTTGGAAAGAGAAAAGATTGTTGCGTATTTTAACATTGGGGGACTATGCTAACAATAGTGCAAAATGCACTGACTGCTCGGAGAGTGCCACACACAAGACAGAGTGCTTTCAATTAATCTGCACTACCACTAGCAAACAAGCAAACCCAACCTCAGATGGCAAGAAACATCAACTGCTAATGGATTAAAAGGAGAATCAACCTTTCTAGGAGACGCACAGGATATAATTAAGCTTGCGAGACTTTCCTTGTTTATAAGATGTTTGCGCTCTCCAATAAATTCCGCTGGTAGGTTTGCTTCATTACAAACACAATATAAATATTCAAGCAGAAAGTGCATTCTTAATGAATTAGCCTGATTGATTTAATTACATTTACAATCTGTTACTTCTTGTATCATTTCTTAAAATTAAAAAAAAACACAAAACAACCACCCTCTAATTGCTTCTGGATTCATGATCGTTTTCAACAAGGTGGAGGACAAACTTTACCAAAAAAAAAGGTGTCAACCGAGCATGAATGAAATTAATACCGGAATGGAAGCATTCTAATACCATTAAACAAGAGGATTTTGTTTTGATTTCCATTGTACAAGGACTTCATTTTTTCTCCACAGTCTATCGCTAGACGTTAACTGCAAAGGAGTTGCAGAATGCATGCAAATGGTAATTCACTGGAAAATTAAACATTGAATTTGAAGCTCATTATCCTTAAGCCTTGAAATCCAGCTTATCTTTTGAAACCAAAATTAGATATAGTCTTCGACTTACAACCACAGCTGAGCCCAAAATTGCCATTGCCCAACAAGACAGGTGTCAAGAGTTTTGCCCCATTTTACAAATCAGTCTTGCCATAGTTGTTAAGCAAATCACTGCAGTTGTTAAGTTAGTAACGGGGTTGTTAAAGGAATCTGGCTACCCCTTTGACTTTGCTTGTCAGAAAGTCACAAAAGGGGGTCACATCCCCCTCCTGTCACAAATACAAGGTGGTAGCCAAGCCTCTGAATTTTGATCGTATGAACATGAGGATGCTGCAATGGTCATAAGTGTGAAAAGTGTCCATAAGTCCCTTGTTTCACTGCCACTGTAATTTCAAAGACTGTTTCCAATTCGATAGCTTCAGCTCTCTAAAAAGTGATTGTCTATCATTTCATCATAGAACGTACAATAATAAGGTTAGAGGGGACTTTGGGGGTCTTCTAGTCCAACCCCTTGCCCATGGCAGGAGATTCTATATCATCCCAGACAATTGGCTGTCCAGTCTCTTCTTGAAAGGCTACAGTGATGGAGAACCCACAACTTCCAGAGGTAAGCCATTCCATTGATTGATTATTCTAGTTGTCAGGAAATTCCTCCTTAGTTCTAGGTTGAATCTCTCTCTTTAATGATCTTCCACCTGTTACTTCTTGTCCTGCCCTCAAGCACTTTGGAGAATTGACCCTGTCTTCTCTGTGACAGCTCCTCAAGTACTGGAAGACTGCTATGGTTTCACCCCTAGTCCTTCTCTTTGTTAGACTATTTTCTGTTCATGCAGAATCATGATCACGTGAAATGTTAATACCACTTTATAACACCTTGGTGAGGCCACACTTGGAATACTGCATCCAGTTTTGGTTGCCACGATGTAAAAAAAGACGCTGAGACTCTAGAAAGAGTGCAGAGAAGAGCAACAAAGATGATGAGGGGGCTGGAGGCTAAAACATATAAAGAACGGTTGCTGGAACTGGGTATGTCTAGTTTAATGAGAGGAAGGACTAGGGGTGACCTGATAGCAGTCTTCCAATATCTCAGGGACTGCCCCAAAGAAGAGGGAGTCAAGCTATTCTCCAAAGCACCTGAAGGCAGGAGAAGAAGCAATGGGTGGAAACTAATCAAGGAGAGAAGCAACCTAGAAATTTCCTGACAGTTAGAACTGCCTCCAGAAATTGTGGCAACACTGGACGTTTTTAGGAATAGATTGGACAACAATTTGTCTGAAATGGTATAGGGTTTCCTGTCTAAACAGGGGGGGGTGGACTAGACCTCTAAGGTCCCTTCCGTTATTCTCTTCTGTTCTATATACAGGTAGTCCTTGAGTTACATTTACACATACATTTATGACAGTAGCAATGTCATTTACGATCAGAAATTGTGGCCTTCCCAGCCAGACAAGCGAAGTCGATGGGAGAAGTTACATTTAGTTAACAATTGCATGATTCACTTAATGACGCAGTTAAAATGATCACAAAATCAGGTCTGATCATACGATGTCTTGCTTTACAACTGCACCAGCTTATGATGAAAACTCTGGTTCCGACTGTAGTTGTAAGTTGAGGACTACCTGTCAAGAGCCAGAAATCAGGAGTCCAGTCAGTTCAATTGACGATAAAGGTTTATTGCAAGCTTAACCTCTCTACAAGAATCTGAACTACTAATGGTCAAAGCAAATCGGTGGTAGATAAGGAATTCACAGTGGGCTGGACTTCGATCTCTGGTGGGCACGAAAGGAATTGAGACTGATGATGTGCTTGACCCCTCCCCTCAGGCTCAATCTGGTCATCCCGTACATTACCTGTACTATTGGATTTCCAGGCATTCTAAGTGATTTACAATTCTGAAAACATTACAATGGATATTACAAAAACAAAGGATAATAGGAAAAAACCTGTGAAACAGCACAGGAGAGAAAAACAAGGCAGGGGGAAAAATAAACCTAGAAGGGAGGGAGGAAGGAAAGAAGGGAAGAGGAAGGGAGAAGAAAGGAGAGAAAAAACTAAGGGAGGGGAGGGGAGGGAGGGAGGGAGGGAGGAAGGAAGGAAGGAAGGAAGGAAGGAAGGAAGGAAGGAAGGAAGG
>JANHFL010001001.1:53622-92848 GCA_032468155.1 Oxyrhabdium leporinum
AGCTATTTAAAAACAGTACAAAATACAAGTTTAAAATTAATTAAAAAGAATTAATTTTTTTTTGCTGTGCCCCGTTTAAAAATTTTTACAAAGTTTTTTTTAAAATATTAAAAACCCCGTTTAAATTAATTTAAAAACTTTAAAAAATAATAATATGGCTGTTCTCTCTTGCTGTGCAATCTAACACAGGTGCAATCATATAGCTCTTGAGTGAATAACTGTGTTCGCTCCATTGTTTAAAACTATGACTATACATGAAATTGGCTGATAAAAGTAGATTTGTATTCAGATTGGATTCCTTAAAGATAACTCACTGCCCTCAAAAAGAGGGGAAAATGACAATTCAAGAATGCAATGATCTACTTCAAAAGTAGACTGCCTCACCCACACCTTCCCCTTGCCCTACAGTGATACATCCTGGCAAGGTTTAGTTTTTTTGGGTGTGACCATACTTTGGTTCATGTCTTGATATGCCTGTAACTATTCTTCCCAACTAACATGTGCTACAGGAATATTTCATTATTACAAATGCCTCAAGAATGAAAGAAATGAAGAGCCAATGTTTCCTTAAAGTGGAAATGGCTTGCTACTTCTTTGCTCTTAAAGTTTTCAGTAATTCTCATAATTCTTAATGGCTGTCTGTCACTTATCTTTGCTTGCAGCCACCAAATAGACCTTAGTGTATTTAAAAAGTCAGTTATCAGTGCCATACATTCATACATTCATCTTTTCTTCCCAGCAGATGCTCTTTAATCAATATAATATATTCATATTGTGACCACATAGAAAGGCCAGATATACCTTTCATCATGTACTTTCACTTACAGCACCTCAGCAGAGAGACATAGGCTTTCCAATCTGAAGTAGGTACTGTTTTTCAGAGGGATGTTTATTGGGGTGGCAATTTGCTTGACAGAGACAAGTAGAAAGAATGATGATTGCGGGTGGGGGTGGGGGAAGAATTAACAAGGTCTGAAAGCTTGCTGATCTTGAAGCAAAATTATACCCAGTGCCCTTTATTCCTCATTGCTCAGACTTTCCAAATATTCTCTTGCAGCTCAAAGGCGGCAAGATTCAAACATTACAACTTTACACAAAAACATTCAGACATGTTTTTGAACAGCAGGCAGCTTCGGATAGTATCACAAAAAACCTTGATAATCCCCTTTTTGAATCATCGTATGTGAGTTTGGGAAGTTTCTAGCTGAATAGGAAATCTTTCTACCTTAGGAAACACTCCTAAGCACAAGCAGAATGAGAAATCCCTCTCTATTATACTCAGAATTATCCTCTGAGGAACAATCAAATTTAAACAAAGAACATACAGCACAAAATGTGAACTCAAATGTTTCTACATTCAACAAAAACAGAAAAATAACTTTAATGGAAATGATAATCCTGATTGTTCATAGGATAAAAGTCTCACTCTGATCTTACCAACACAGTTGTCACAGACACTGCAATGGGAAGTCCTGGGTGGACGGAACATTTTACACGTGTAGCAATATTTCAATTTCACCATATACTTGTTTATTACAACTTCCATGGTTCGGGCAGGTGGCCGATAAGTGGAAGTGCCGAGGTTGTCTGTGAAATCAAAAATATTCACCTCTTAGACTCATCCATGATTTGACTAATACCAGACTAAAGCAAGGACAAATGCATATTGATAACCTTCTACCAAGTCTCCATCTAAACTAAGATCCAAACAACCCATCCACATCATTCACTGCTGTCTTTCTGAAATGATAGCATGTTAGCTGAACTGTAGCAGGCCACAAATGAAAAACAGAATTCACTCCTGAAGCAATTCTTTCAGTGACTAAAATGTAAAAATAATCCTCATATTTAAGCACTGTTATTATGACTTTGGGATGCATTGTAGTGGGATGTTTCAAACAATCCATATTCAGAATCATTCACTTAAAGTTGGTGTGAATCAATTTTAAAAAGGCCCAGGAAAAAGGATGTTTAAAAACTACATTACCTCAAAAATTAAAAGGACAATCCAAACAGACCTTGCTTCATTGTTTCTATTAATATCTCTGCAGCTACCACTTTAAAAATATGAAAAAGTTGACTGATCATATTTTGAGAATATGGTATCTCTAGGACCTACATACAATGAGCCTCGGTGGCGCAGTGGTTAGAGTGCAGTACTGCAGGCTACTTCTGCTGCCGGCTGCCTGCAATTTGGCAGTTCAAATCCCACCAGGCTCAAGGTTGACTCAGCCTTCCATCCTTCCGGGGTGGGTAAAATGAGGACCCAGATTGTTGGGGGCCACATGCTGACTCTGTAAACTACTTAGAGAGGGCTGTAAAGCACTACAAATATATAATGGTATATAAGTCTAAGTGCTTATTGCTATTGCTATATTATGGTGATATAAGCCTGCTGCAAAGTTCAAAAGAAAGAACCAGGATATACAAAAGATTCAGAAGTAAAATGGGTAACTATTAGATTATGGATTCCTATCAACCAGTCAAAGGCTAATTATTGGAATTAGTCAAAGACTAAAGGATAAAGTGGCCCTGATCTGACTCTACATGTGCACTTTCTATAGATAATTTCAAGAACAAAAATGCCAAAATGACAATTCTGGATAAATACTATTAATAGCATCCCTTATATATTTTTCCATAAAGAAATGTAATAAGCCTCACCAATCCATTTCTCCAGATCCGCAGCTTCACTGGGGGTGGCCCTGGGCAAAATACCGGGATCTCTGAAGCTGGTTTGTAGCAAACAACTGATGACAAAAAAGAACAGGATGCCAGCAATGATAGGAATGGCCATGGTCAAGTTATGAGCCAGGAATGGACAGCTGAAAAGTAAAGAAAACATTATTTAAACTGAATTTCCATTCATCACACTAATTTTCCAGTCATTGCTTAGTTTCTTTTCCTAGCCAAGCTGCTTCCTTCAACTAATGAATATTATAGCATAATCTGCCTAGCTCTCTAAACCTTATTTTGTCACTACCCTGTTAAATTATCCTTAATTGGAGGAATATTCCTTTCAGGTTTGTTTATTTAAACAATTTGTATAGCTGTCCATCTTATAAGCAAACTTCTGGACAATTCACAATAACCATAAAATTACAAAAAACAAACTAAAAAGCCAGCACCTCAATCATCCTCACAAGATGCCCCAACAATCATCCACAGACTCTTTGAGCGGGAATCATCAGTCCATTGTGTACCAGAAAATCCAGGGGAGTGTAAGTCCATCGATAATCAAAGATGATATATAACCAGGGGTGGGCTGCTGGGGATTCGCAGGGGTTCGGGCGGAGATGCCCCAAATACCACTCCTGGCTGGTCCCGCCCACTCCGCCCCACCTCACCCCGCCCAGGAGTCTCCACACGGCCCGCTGTGGATGCAGTAAGTGCAGGGCACGTGCGGAGGCTCGGGAAGGGAGAAAATGGGATTCCCGGAGATTTCCTAGAGCATCCGGAGCCGGGGGGGCGGGCTGTTTTCGCACTACCAGAGGCTCAAGGAAAGCCTCTGGACCTCGGGGAAGGTGAAAACACCCCCCCTCACCATGGTGCAGGAGGCCAACTAGACCATGCCCACCATGACCACGTGCACCCAGCAACTGGGCAGCGAACCCATTGTTGAGGTTTTTGAGGCCCATCCCTGTATATAACCAGATCCTTGGGGACCAAAAATCCAAAGTCACTGTCTTGCCAGAGTCTAGGTGGTTAGTTCCTGCCCATCTAACCATCACAGCATCCAGGCACTTGGTCCGCACTATGATGTCAACTGCCCAGTGGTGGAAATGTATAACTAACTATTATCAGTGTACTGATGATGATGCATCGCTTGCCAGCAAATGATCTCACCCAGCAGTTTCATGTAAATATTAAAGAGAGAAGAGAGGCTTGAGCCCTGAGGATTCCTGTATTGCAAAGGCACTGGGCTTCATCTCTCACCCCCCCAACCCAAAAAAACCCCATGAAATGAAACCAGCCCACATACAATGGTTGAGTTTGCTAAATGTGTAAGCTAAGACCAAGCAATCCATATTACAGGTAGTCCGCGACTTACAACAGTTCACTTAGTGACCGTTCAAAGTTAGAATGGCACTGAAAAAAGTGACCTATGACCATTTTTCACACTTATGATTGTAGCAGCATCCCTATGATCAGGTGATTTACATTTGGATGCTTGACAACAGGTTGCAGTGTCTTGGGGTCATGTGATCATTTTTGCAACCTTCTGACAAGCAAAGACAACAGGGAAGCCAGAGTAACAACCCTGTTACTAACAACTTCAGTGATTCACTTAACGAATGCGACAAGAAAAGTTGTAAAATGAGGCAAAACTCACAACAAATGTCTCATTTAACAACATAAATTTTGGGTTCAATTGTGGTTGTAAGTTAGAACTACCTGTATAGCTTTCCATGTTGCAATGAATTCCAGCAGGTGCCAATTACTATACTGAAATTTCCTTCCTCTTGAAATTATCGGTTATGATTGAAAAATAGGGTATATGTGAAAGGCTAAAACAAAGAAACAAATCTAACCCCACTGCAATTCAATTCTAAGTTAATAGATTTACCACAGAGGACTAGGTTCTAATTTGAAGCAAGAGGATCCAGTCCACAAAAACCATTAATCCTTTCCATTCCCCACCATCCAGTCAGAGCTGAAGAAGCTTCTTGGATGAGAAACGAAACGCCTTCAAGAAAAACCAGAAAGTCCAGTCCTCTTGAAAAAAAGCACCTTTGGGACAAGCATGGCTGAAAATCTCCATAGACGGATACCACTAACTTAGCACCTCTGCATTTACTTAAAAGCCCTATTGACATAACAGGGTCCTGAGTAAAACATTTGCAGCCAGTCTACTAAGGCTTCCTGGCTACACTCTTGTATCTAGGTATCTTGTACCTAGGAAGGAAATCTCAGAGAATTCAACAGGCAGCTTAGCCTGTTTGCCAGAAAACCTTTCCTTGCAGTAACACATTTCAGAATGTGGGGTGCTGTCCATCCCCTTTTGTCGGCCTGGTGGCTTCCAGATGGGAGGGGACCACAACAGCCAGCATCCCCGACCGCGGGAGCCTTTTCGGGGAGTTGCAGCCCCCACCTATTTGGAGACCACCTTATTGGGGAAGCAGGAAAAGGAGGAGGGCGCGATCTCAGGGAGGAGTACGGAGGCAGCGTCCATAAAAGCGACGCGGAAGATGGTTCACGCGCGCCCCCCCCGCACCGCCCGGGGGAAGCTTGCACCCCCGACTCACTCGAAGGCGAAGAAGAGGCCGCTGGTGACCACAATGAGGCCGACCGTGAGGAGAAAGACGCTGCTGTGCCGCGCCAGCATGAGGCGCCCGCCACAATAGAACCGGTTGCGCCCGGGGAAAACCTCCCACTTGCGGCGGGGCCGCGAAGCCAGAGTCGCGGGGACGGTGCTGGTGGCTACGGAGGTCGGGGGTCCAGAAGCGGTGGGGGCAGCCGGGGTGCCCGGCGGGATCTGCCGATACTCGCAGTCTTTCATGGCGGTGATGGTGATGGTGATGGTGATGGCGGCGGCTGGCCTCCCCGCGTCTGGACCCCCGCGGGCGGCGCTGCCAGAGCGCCGGGTGGGAGAGACCGGGCTTGCTTTGCCTCTCCGGCGCCCGCGAGAGAGAGAGGAGAGAGAGAGGACCAGCAGCCAGCACACACGCTCCCCACCCGCCTTCCCTTCCCAACGCGGGCCTCCCGGCGCAGCGCCCCCTCAAGCCGGCCGGGAGCCCGCACTGCAGGGCCGCGACCCTCACCGGGCCGCTCCCGCCAATTCCCCTCAAGAGGACACAGAGAACGCACGCGCGCCGGCCAGACGGACTGGCAGACTTCTTCCCCGCCGCGTCAAGGTACCGCGCGGACGCCGCCGAGATACAATCGGAACTCGTTTGCCGGGAGGACCAAAGGGCCCGCGGCTTCCGGATTTTCCAGATCTGGTTTAGAAAATGCAGTAAAAATCGGCTTGGGAAGAATTTACAGAATTCGTTGTTTTTTATGAAGATGGGAGATTTCTTCCCCCCCCCGCCCCCAATATTTTGAATGTGCTTCCAGAATATAGAAAGATGAGGCACCGCATCTAATACGTATTATTATTTCACTTGTTTCATAGGCCATGGTATGCTGTGTAGTTTTCGGCTTACAACCACTTCTTTAGTGACTATTTGAATGTTACAATGGCACTGAAAAAGTGACTGTTGACGGTTTTTCACACTTGCAAGCACCCCTAAGGTCACATGATCAAACTTCAGATGCTTGGCAACTGGATATGACAGGTGTAGCGCCCTGAGGTCATGTGATCATCTTTTGCAACCTTGACAAGTGAAGTCAATGGGAAAAGCAGATTCACTTAACTGTTACTAATTTAACTGCATTGATTCACTTAACAACAGTGGCAAGAAAGGTCATAAAGTGGGACAAAACTCACAATTCTCTTACTTCGCAACAGAAATTTTGGGCTCAATTGTTGTAAGCTGAGGACTATCTGTACATAACATGCTTGTCCTTTTTTGGCTGGTTCTGTATCATGCATTGTGAGAATTGTAGCTTGATGAATAAATTTCAGGATTTGGCATGAAGACCAGCCTACAATGCGGTGCTCTGGAATTTTAAGGTATTTTGTGTTCATATGCTGCATAATTTGTCATTTGGTATTCAGGCTGTTTACACACTACTCCAACTATTTCCAGTATGAATGTATTTGGAGTTGTCACATTATTGTATAAGGCAGTATTGAAAACAAGCTTTGTGTTTGTTAAAATTATCGCTTTGCACTTTAAAGAGAAAAAAAGCAGAGGCAACAACAATCTGTCAGGTTTGCTTTAATTTAAATGCTGTAGTGAATAGGGATTAAACTTAAGTGTACTCTTCCAATTGCATGCCATTTTTGTCTGACAAAAGCTGGAACAAGATATGCTGTTTTTATGTATTTTAGATGATGTTGCTGATATATAAAAGCAACTGCAGTGATTATCAATATACAAAGTCAAACTGTTGTTACTGAAGTACTAATTTACTCCATCTTTCTGTTTAAGAATATTCAAGACTGTTTTGGTTAAACATTAAGGCAATAAAAGTAATAAAGAAATCGTAATCACTAAACATAACAAACAGTATTTCACAATTTGATTCTCTCATAGAGTTCATAAAACATTTAGCCTAGTGGTTCAAATACTTGCTGGAAAGAAGAGATTGTCACTTCTTCACAAAATAGTGGGGAAAATTGCTGAAAGGAGTGGACGTGGAGTTCCATAGCAACGGTACATAGCATGCTATTCCCTGGATTCCTATTAAGCATACTTCAAATATTGGCAGGATGGAAGTGAACTTATGTACTTGATCTTAGTGAGCAGACAGCCTCAGATAGAAGGAGACAGTCTCAAATTCTTTACAAATGTAAAGTTAATGGGCACTGCTCTCCTCAGGCGCCTGCAAAAGTTTCATGTGCTCACTTGACAAGATCTGCAGTAGCATTAGCTACTGTTTCAGGCTGGCTCAGATGTATAAATAGCTTTCAAATGCAACCTCATGTACACCACACTAAGCTCAATATTGATTTTAACTGCAGCGTGCATTAACATATCCAGATTATGTCTGCTCTATTTAAAAAACATGGCTTTCCCATCACAGTCTGTTCTGGTCAAAAGCACAGCTTATCAACATCCTCAGGGCACTCAAGAGTAAAATGGTGAAATTTAGAACTGTGACAGAAGAAAGGTAGAAGGTTGGAACGTACCAAATTGAAAAAAGAAATCAGTGCTGCAAGGCTGGGAACCAGACTGAAGTTGATCTAAAAATTTATGCCTGAAAGCTTGTCAGCTAAGGCAAGAAGTGTCTACAAAATCATTGACCTAAATTGATTTCTAAAAACCAATGGAGCTAGACCCAAATAGAAAAGAAAAACTTTGGATAAAGGTTAAAATGATGATACGGATCGTCTTCAACTTACAACTGTTTGTTTAGCAACCGTTTGGAGTTACAGTGGCATTGAAAAATAAAATTACAACGAATCCTCGCACTTAGATTTATCGCACCATCCCCAGGGTCACGTGATCAAAATACGGACACCTGGCAACTAGCATGTATTTATGACAATTGCAGCATGGGGGGGGTGGTATCACATGATTGTTATCTGTGACCTTCCCAGCTGGCTTCCTACAAACAGTCAATGTGGGAAGCTGGATTTGCTTAACAATTGTTAAAATGATTTAACCACCATGGCGAAAAGATCATCAAATTGGGCATGACTCATTTAACAACTGCCTTGCTTAGCAACCAAAATTCTGGTCCCAATTTTGGTTGTAAGTTGAGGATTATCTGTACCAAGCTCTAGCCTCCAGAAAGACTAAAGCCAATTTCCGCTACAGTGTCAAGATATGAATTCAGAATTTTGCTACATATCAAGTAACAGACATAATATCACCACTGAAAAGGGAGATTGTAAGTGACTTGTGGAAAACCCACATTTTTAAACGGTTAGGGTTTTATTTTAAAGCAGCCCTTGGTAGGTTACAGAATGGCTTTTGGGAGAGAAGAAAATATAGAAAAGCAGGGGGAGGGTTTTTTGGGAATGAAATAGATTATTTTGAGGAAGGATATTTTTGACTGCAACGTCGCATGTACGGTAAGTATTATACCAGGTATTATATTTTTCCTACTCTCACTGGTCTAGTTTACTGCCATTTTCAGATAATCAATCCTGCACCTTCAATTATTAGCAGTAAATGTTACCAACTTTACAGAAGACAAGATCTCTGAAAGATTTCCGGCCTGTTCAGCCAGTATATTTATATAGATTCAAAACGGTTATGTCCAAGGAAAGAAATTACAGTGAAGGATCAACCCCAGCAGCCAGTAGGAAAGTATATATCCCAAAATACATTTTGTGAGAATCCTGCTCTGCTTCCATTTGCTTAGAAGCATCAACACGGGGTTTTCATGTCTACTGCAGGTAGAAAAGAAATTATCCACTGAGAGATTCTCAACAAGGGATTCTCTATGCTTGGATGGGGAACCTCCATTCTGCAGCAAAGGTTCATTGTCATAGAGCAGATGAGCACAGAACCAATAAAGGACTGGAGAAGAAGAACCCAGAAATCTGGTAAGAACCTATTAAAGGAAGATAAAGGGAGAGATTTACATCCATATCCATGTGCTCAAGACGTTTCAAAATAATTCTATGAAACATAACTTCATTCCAGCTACCAAATGTTTCATAAAAAATATAAAGCAGATGGACGCAAAGGTAAAATCTGCTGTAATAAGATTTGTGTTATATTTAACAATTTCTTTGTGTCTATCAATTATTCCGATTGCCTTGTCAATGTCAGCCAGTTTCTAACTCTACTCACAGTACTGTACCTAGAACTATTTCAATCGGGTGCATTTGAGCTATTCTCCAAGTCGGCTTTCCAATCTCTGATATTAGCCTACCTTCAGAAACTGAAGATAAGAATTACTGAAATATGCACATAAAATTATTTGAATGGTTTAAAAAAGTAACACGAACCATTCTTATTAGAGTAGCTGAAAACAATTATGGTCTAATGGGATGAACTTTGGACTCCTAACATATTCGACCATATGCCATTGAGAACATTATCCAGAATTATGTGATGAAGGTGGTTAAGGAGACCACAGAGGTTGCCTCCTTTTCAGAATCTGAACCTGACATGTCATTTCAAGGCTGTGACTTTTAGCCTAAAAAGACTGCTCACTTTCGATGTGTACCAACGCTAATTATTTAAACAATGATAAACATATAAAATGGAGTAAATACTTGCCTTGTTCAGTTATTCCGAAAATAAATACAACATGCATGTGAAAGAAAGTAACTACGATAAGAAAAAGCATATAGATAACGTGGAGAAGCATGCACATAATGAGATGGCATTAGCAGAAAGATAAACTCCCAAATTAAATATGAAGATGGTTGTAACCCAAACACAAGTGTGTAGAATAATATCTGATTATTTAAGAAATCACCTATTGTTAAAACCAAAACAGACAAGCCAGAAATTACCTATTATTTGCTTTTAACGTTTGGTGTATCATTTAAATCAAATCCCAGGAGTTACGATCCAACTTGTTTTCAAATAACACTTTCCAAATTGACTTAGAACTGCAAATTGCAATGGATATGTTCTACGATATACTGCTGCATATATGAACTAGAAGCATATATGAACAGATGAATGCATTTATTATGGGAAAAGCTTTAGTGAAATAATCAGTTTCCTCATATGCACAAACTCAAATGTTTAAGCTATCACAGACTATTTAACATGCCTTGACTCTGTTGTTTTATGTCAAAACTGATTAATATGGCTACTTCTAAGGACTTGCCCCTCCATCAACACTGATCTGCATCATGCAAACTTCACTGGTCCTGACTGAGTATAAGCAGAACTCTGGTTGCATACTGAAGATCAAAAGTGGTTGATGAACTGTCATGCAGTATTTCTCGTTTTCCTCCTTATCCTACATCGTCCCATCTAGGAGATGCTCTGAATGTCCTGTGTCCCAGGATACGACCAGAAATCTTCCTACTCTTAGGTATTTTTGTTTTCACACATGTATACAAAATCCTTAAAGTTTATGAAATAACTATCGAATGTAATCTACTGCTGGTCAGGGCTATAGTTCCCTGATATTCTGCTAAAAAAAAGAAAAAGATGCCATGAAACATCCAATTTCAATATCATGGTAGGAATAAATATATCTTCTCAGGAGTTATACCGTTACCCACTACTTGATCAGTATTCAATATTTAGCAAGACTCACCTGGACGTGCATGAAAAAGGTCCCGAACACCAACAGAGCTGCTGCATGGACCACATAGACGAATACACCAGGAGAACCAAAACCCTCTGCTGGCTTGTGCGCGTCATGCTCTTGCGTGCCGGCGCTCTTCCTTCTCACCAGACCAAGTGTTAGACAGTGCCGGGGGTTGGCAGTGACATACCACCAGATTGCCCAAGAGCCCAACGCAATAACAGGAGAAGCTAGTAGAAAGTTTGGGATCTGTTTGAGTTCAAAGTATCGGAGGAAGCCGACATTCCAGTAGGTATCTTGTATATAGGTGTAGAGCAGAGGAAAGTTCCAGGAGCACCACGGGGGTTTCCCCCCCTCTGAAGCTGCTACACGATAGCCCTTGGATTCAGCCAACTGCAACAGCGGCTTGGGAATAGAGTATCCCAGGTCAATATTGGGGTGGCAGAACTTAAGGTAGGCGTAGTACTGAAACAAAGCAAAAGGTAGAGCCACAGAGGCAGGCATCAGCACCAAAGCAGCAGCCAGTTTTAGAAACTGCCCTTTCTTCCGCCACATGTTTTCACTTGCTTGAAAGCTGAAAGCAAAGAGTTTTGCTTGGGAATAAATGAGAAATCCCGCATTAATTAGCCCGTTGGAACGTACTCCGGTGGCTAACGAAAAGAGAAGAAGGCTAACCCAAGGATGCCCTTTCTCTAGCCTCCGCAAGGCAGCAAACACGAGGAAGGCGAACATGCTTTCCGAGTAAGCAGCTGCCATAAAGATGTTAGCTGGAGTGAGGCAGAACAGGATGGCCGACAGAAAAGCTCTCCTTGGGCACTGCAGGACTGCACAGCTGAGCTCATACAGAGTCCAAGAGGCTAAAACAGAAAAAACGGCATTGAGGAGAAACGCAGAGAGGAACAGGCAGCTCCGGAAACAGAGAAAGCCTTGGAACGGCCAGAAGATAATGTTTGCAACCCCTTTTAGGGTCAGGGGGAAAAGGGGGAAGAAGGCACAGTTGTGCTCATATACGTAGCCATGCTCGGCTATGAACAAGAAGTGCTCTGCATCCCAACGGGAGAGGCCTCCCAGGAACCATTCCAGCAGTTGGTCCCAGAACCCGGGGTCAGACAGGCGGGGAGGAGAGAAGGCATCTGCGGCATGATCGGGAATCAGGAGATTGAAAAGGGCCTGGGTGAAGAAAAACAACGACAGCAGCAGAAAATGGCAACTAAGCAAAGAAGGCATGAAAAGATCTCTCTTGTTCCACATTATTCTTTTCAAACCCTTTAAGTGAAGAGGGGTTCATAGCCATAAAAAAGGCAATAAACGGAGATGTATATTGAATGTAGTAGGAAAGTGCCATTTTACACTTTCATACATTAGATCTCATTGCGTTCAGACCCTGTTTGATTGGAATAAGGAAGGTACCTGAACAAAGTCAAACAGGTAGTCCTCAACTTACAACCATTCGTTTAGTGATAGTTCGAAGCTACAACGGTACTGGAAAAAGTGACCTATGACCGGTCCTCTCATCTACAACCATCGCAGCATCCTACAATTGTGGATTCAAAATTCTGGCGCTTGGCAACTGGCATGTATATGTGACGGTTGCAGTCTTCCAGGGTCCTGTGATTGTCGTCTGCAACAAACTTCCCAGCCAGTTTTTGACAAGTAAAGTCAATGGGGGAAGCCAGATTTGCTTAACAACTACCCGATTCACTTAACAAGCTCAGTAATTCACTTAACAACTGTGGCAATAAAGGCTGTGAATTCAGGGATGAATCACTTAACAACCACCTTGCTTAGCAATGGAAATGCTGGTCCCAATTGCGGTCATAAGTCAACGACTACGTTTATCTGTATTGCATACGGAGACTGTCAAAACAATACCTTATGAATATAAGGCTGCTTAGACGTGCTTACTCATCATTTGGCCATTTTCAACTGAATGTGTTAATCTTCACACTCCAGCATGCGTGAACGTATCGTAAGTAGTAAATTTCTATTTTTCACAGTGAGAAGTTTATTGTGAAATCAACTGCTAGGTTTATGCATAATTAATCCCCTGAGTTATAGCCATTAAGCATCATCCAAATTAGATCTCCATATACCTTATTCTCAGGTAAAGCAGACAAAAGAGAAATGCTTCCTGCCTTCACTTGCACAAGGGAATTATGGAATTCACTCCAGCACGATGCAATGATGGCTGTTGGCTTCGGTGACTTTTAAGGATGAATAGTGAACATCAAAAGGAGGCGCAGCACGTGGGCGGATCTTTATAATTAAGTTTTTGTTAGAGATATATCCCACCTCAAAATTTCCACCACCACAACCATGTGAGGCAGGTTGGGTTGAGAGAGACAGAGAGGGGGCCGAAGTCACCAGGTCAGCTTCTGCAGCTGAAGCTAAAATCGAATCTGGCCTCCTAATTCAATTCATTAATTACTACACTGTACAGGTAGTCCTCACTTAATGATCATTTGCTTAGTGACCATTCGAAATTATGACAGACACTCCACCCCACCCAAGATACTTAAGACATGGTTCTGGAATTCTGACAGCGGAAACCCTTTACACCTGAAGTCACATGACCTCAGCATTTTAGGCACTTGGCAACCAGTTCATTTTTACTACCAGTTGCAGTCACAGTTCCACCCACATGATTATAATTTACTTTTTTTTTTGCCATTTTCCAGCCTTTTCCAGGAAAAAAAAATAATTACAGGCATGAATGGATTCTACAACTGCCACCCAAAAAATTGTAAAATCAGGTCAGTCTCATGAGTGCCTCAACTTACGACCATCATGACATGAGCTCCATTATGGTTGTAAATCGAGGACTATACTAGCTTTTAATAGGATGGCTCTTCCTGGATTGGCCAATATGGAATTTTAGGAAATTCACTGACGGAATACTATAGTTATGGCCTCTCCTAATTTACAACATGCAGATTCTTTTCTCAATATTTTAGACAGAGTATAAAGAACATCCTTATCTGTGGATGGACAGATAATGTTACAATAATATTACTACTGATTATGTAATTATAGTTTTATAATTACTTTCTATGAATTATTTGGGGACTTGCCTGAAGCAGAAGTGTAATAATTCTGCAAAATATTGCAAAGCAAACCACCTCTTGGCAACGAGTGTCTCTACAATTCCTTAGTGGCATCCTGGCCTTGAAGCCCGCTCATCGGATCATTGTAAACATCCATATAGGGAATTTCAGTAAGAAATGTTGAAAGCCTAAAACCAGAAAATAAAATCAATGATATGAAGGCTATCATTTATTGCCACATTTACAAATTGTGTCTCGTATTTCATTTTGGCTATTGTGAAGAGTTATCTTTGTTTGAGGCACGACTTCATTGTTGAAGACCTTGTGGCTGGTTCTCCTGGCTACTTGTGTTTGAGAAGTCTGATCTAGAGCTACGGTTGGTATATTTCTTCAGAGAACTGCATAAAAACTCATTTACAAAATATTAACGAAAGACCTCTTTTGTACCTTAAGTACAAGCAAGTATTTCTCAAAAATTGATTAGATAACCTTTCCTTTAAAAGAAAAAGGAAAGAAAACCTTATGCAAAGCTAAGCCAGGCTAATATGCTCCTTATTTCTAGCCACTTCACTGATTTTAATAAACTTCCCCAATTATCAGGAGCTAAGTGAAAAAAAAAAATCCTTTTAAAACGGAAAGATTAAATGGTTTGAAATTCCCTGCATTTTAAACTGGCTACCACCAGAGGGAAGCAAACACTCACTGTGTTCATAGTTCTCCATACAGTATGTCAGTGTTTCTCAATCTTGGCAACTTGAAGACGTGTGGATTTCAATTCCCAGAATTCCGCCCCTAGCTGGGTGAGTCTAAGGAATTCTGGGAGTTGAACTCCACACATCTTCAAGCTGCCAAGGTTGAGAAATACTGTGGTATACTGCTCTGACAATCAAAATGTAAATACTAAATGCTATAGCACAAAATTGCTTGGCTACAAGAGAAGCTTCTCCATTTATGCAATTTCTTACCTTTAATGCATTCTGTGACATTCTATTGATTGGATTTTAGGCATCGGATAAACATTGCTATGTATTTCTAGGTTTTGTGGTCTTGTCATTATACTGCTGTTTTTAAATGCCTTTAGTTAAGATTGTGTTGTTTAATGTTTCATAGTATCCTGTTATCTATGATGATCAAAATATTGAAAATCAGGGTTAAAATATTTAAAATCAGTACAGAATAGGAGTGAATAAAACCACATTGCTAGCTTTCAAAAAGCTGAGAAATCAATCTTAATTAAGTCAATAATTTCTGGTAGATATGTTTAAATCAAGAATGAAGCTCAAAAAAACATACACAATAATGTAACTTTAAGACTCCATACTCGTGCATTCAGTTTTTAACATCTGCAATTTTTTTCTTGTATTATTTAAGCAAATAATGTCCTCTTCCTCAAAACTTAGAAAATCTATCAGTGGCAATAAGACTATCTAGCTGTATATAATTGCTCTGACGTATCTAAAAAAGTTTGTCATTGTGGTTGCAAAGTTGCACTTGCATGTAAAGCCTCCAAACTCCAGTGTTAGCCTGATACAAAAATGTTTTCCAATCTATTAGGTAATATATCCAAAACCAAAACTGTCAGAATGAGGAATACTTTAAAATTCATAACCATATGAATAAAGATGCTTACTTTAAACACACATGGAACAGAGATTGGTTATTTGGCTTGCTCAGTTTAAACTTGACAAATCTAAGTGGACCAAAAACAGATCTATGCAAGCAAATCTATTTATTTTCTGTCGTATAAAGCTTCTTCCTGATTTAACCTACTATATGTGTGTGTGTGTGTGTGTGTGTGTACATATACACACACATATATACATAATATATACATACACACACACACATATACATGCATTTATTATTTAAAGATGATGGTTTATATTATGAGAATAATGACTTATCTAGCTCATTTGAAACCAAGGCAGGAGCTGGCCAAGAAACCTAGGCACAGCTTCTTAAAATGGTGCCCAATACTGCACAGCGTAAAGTTCATACACCTCATTTCCAATGTTCTGCATTCGTATACAGAAATGTGAAAACACAAGATAATTTTATGTATGAAAACTAAACCTGAGGACAACATATTGATGTATTTATATCAAAACAGAAACAAAAAAATACCTTCAGAACTGACAGAGGAATAAACTGTCCCAGCCGCCAAATTAGTTAAGTTGTTTGCATGGATTTAACTTTTAACATCTCTCGTTATTTTACCCCTCATCGTGCATAATCTTCATCCAAAAAAAGCTGGTTTCAGGTTTCTGTAAACAGAAAATGGTAACGCTAAGAAAATGATAGTAGTAAGCAAAATACTGTACTTAAAGGGCTGTGTACATCATAAAAAGCAAGACTTTGGGCTCATTATAATATGTAAACATTGTTTTTCAACCCCGACAACCTTAAAACATTTAAAATTTGAGGCTGGTCTATATATCCTCTGACATTCATTTCCTTCATCTACTTCTACAAAATTCAGTCATCCTCAATTCTTCTTGGCTTCCTTACTGTGCCTCCCCCCCCTCCCCAAGTTGCTCCTTAATTAGTGCAAAAACCAGTTCTGCAGTCCCTTCCACAAAAGGCAATTCTCCAGCAAAGAACTTCAATTTCATATCAGCTTTTTTACCAGTAAGGATGAAGATCATTCATTTAGGAATGGTTAAAACACAAACTGCACCATCACCTTTTTTGTTTCAGGGATTCAATCTGAAAAACATAAAAATAAATTTGATATTTTCAAAAGGAAACCATGATTGCTTGAAAACACATTTTAAAAGATTACATGGGATTAGAGTGACTCACTTGACATGCTAAGCAACTCAGATCATATTTTATACTTGATTTCTTATTATCTAAGTCTTTAGTACAGATTATGCTGGATTTACACCAAGTACAGTATATAATATAGTAAAAGAGGTACTACAAAATAAATAATGCTGTTTCTGATCTAACCCTTTGTATTATCAAACCATTGTGGCATTTTTGTAACGTCTGTGAAAATACTGGCATTAATAAGCATTCAACAACATTTTAAAGAAACTGACATGGATCAACAAAAACTAATGGTTTTTCTGTAAAATACATATACTTTTTAAAAAATGAAATATCTTATTCTGGATTAATATGCTATCATAAACATTGTTTATTATTCAATTTATAAGATGCCTAAATCATCATAACGATTATAAGCAACATGGAGTAAAATAAGAGTGTGTTTAAAAACAAAGGCAAATAAAAAACAGTAACCATAATAACTAAGAAACCACCTTGGGGACCTTACAAATACAAACCAACAATCAATCGATCACAAAAGCTGAATCACAAATCATTCTCACTGAGGACTGCACTACTTTACACTTTTAATAATTTATTCAGCAAAATAAAAAGTGTTCAACAAAAAGTGAAAAAGCCACTATAATTACATAGGGAATATTATGTTAAAAGCTTCTCAAAAAAGCTGAGTAATTGAAGAAGCCACACAGAGTTTAAACTGCATCATGCACAGCCATTTATTTATGCCAGTATTTGATTTTAAAATATCAAACATGAACAGAAGTAGAAATAATATCTCCCTAGTACTTGACCTTAGATCAGGTTTTAATCTTCCTTTCACACTTCAGTGCAGCAGCCTGCATACATACAGGAAACTGTCACTACTGCATACATTGAATCAGCTATGAAAAGTGGCACAGGTCAATTCCAATTTTTAAAAAAGGTCAATTCTATGAACACCCACGAACACGTTAACTGCAAAGTTTCTTATTTCTAGCAAGCTTGTATTACAACTACAGTTTAATTGGTCATTTTAGCAGATAAGACCAAAGCAGACTTTGTAGTGTACCATAAAACATGCCACAACAGTTTACATAATGTCTATTTTCTCAGTCATCCAGGTCATGGTTGTCCCAAAGGTGCTTTTTTAAGAGGCAACTGGATTGTTTGGTTTTTCTTTGAAGATGTTTCGCTTCTCATCCAAGAAGCTTCTTCAGCTCTGACTGGATGGTGGAGAATGGAAGGATTTATAAGGAAGTATCCATATACCGTACTTATGGATTAGAAGCAAAACGTCTTCAAAGAAAAACAAGAAAGCCCAGTTGCCTCTTTAAAAAGCACCTTTGGGACAACAGTTTGCATATACACGTTCCTGTTCTATTTAAGCATTCCTGGTTTTAAAAAATGTCAGCAATTCCTGAGAAAGCATATGATTTAAATGTACTGGATTACACATCTAATCTTTGTTACAACCTTCCTGAAACTCATGCTCTCCACATACGCCAAGTTCTTCTCCCAGCATTTGACCAAGAAGAGCCACTAAAGATGCTAAGTTATAATTAATTCTTTGAGCAAGAATCCCAGCACACAATCTAGAAGTTGCCATACCGGGAAAGGCTGTATTAAAGGGGTGTTGGGAAACAGGGGGGGCAGCCGCTTTTCCTGAAACTTCGCACTATTAGATGAACCAAGGTTTGATGTAAAAGAAAAGAGTTTTTATACTAAGTCAGCTTGTCTACCTATCTTATCAATCATCTTTTCCAACTAGCAATAAGGACCTAAGAAAGTGTTTTTCTATCATCAGGTACTTTCAGAATGCAAATTACATCCTTTCATTAAATTAATCCCTCTTTTCCCCATGTATAGAAATTATTTAGCTCCACCTTTTCTCTAACTCAGAAATCCATGAGTCTAAAATGGTCATATTTTCTTGACAAAAAAAAGGACAAACCAAAAAAAAGGGGGGGGGGATCTGAAAGAGGTTCATAAGGATAAAAAACTTAAATTGTTTATATTTATGAATTTGCTTCCCAAAGAAAAATTCAGTGTGAAACTTTACAAAAACACACTATTAAAAATATCTATCAAACAATACTATGTAAATTATTTTAAAAAGACAATTCAATTTCTGTATTTTTCACATGAATGTGAAAGACCGTGTGTTGTGGTATTATTTGTACGGTAAAAGTTAAATAACCCAAATAAAGGACCAGAGCTTTTGAAAAATAGTCTAAAGGACAGCTTTCTTAAACAAAGGACTGTTCTTTAGAATAAAGGACATATGGTCACTGCATGTATATTTATTAACTGCAAGTGTATTTATTAACCCCAAAAGCCCTGTGCGCTAACTTAAAACAAGGTAATTCATTCGTTTTCAAAATACACAGTGCCTGTAGTGAACCCTAGCCCTTAGCATGAATGCCAAAGTGTCACACACAAACTCAGGAAAACAATTCACCAGGTTGAATTATATCTTTGTGCAAGTACCTAAGACTAGGTGGGCAATGAGGTTGTCTGGATGACCTTCTCTGCGCCCAGAGGGATGAAGGAGTCCACCCCCTTCCATCAACCCCAAACCCTTGGGAAGAGTGGGAAAGCAAGGGCGGTTTCTACTACTACCCCAGACTGGACCAGATGGTAGAGAGGGCCAAAGGGGCGTGAGGGAGGGAAAGATCTGTAAAAGGAGGGGGGGGGGAAATGGGGTTATAGCTACAGGTAAGAAGAAGGGAGCCTATAGGATAGACCGTAGCCAATAGCAGGGGCCAATGCGGGGCGGTGCTTCTGCGACCAGACCGTCCGGGGAAATGTTAAGAGTCGGCCCCGTCTCCCACTGCCCGTCCCCGCAAGGCGGTGGTGCCCCCGCCCCACGCTGGATTTCAACCACACATCTCGCTCCCCGCACACTCACAGATCCCATTACTCCTACTTCCGGATTTCCGGAAAAAGCACGGGGCTATTGGCGCCTGCGCAGTAACGGAAGGTAGCCACCCTTCCGTCTTTAAAACGCAGAATCATCGATAATAGGAGAGAGAGGGGCAAGACGAGTTTCACCATAGAGTTTCTATAGGGTGTGGGTGGGTGTGTGGAGAGAGAGAGAGAGAGAGGGATTGTTCGACTTTAGTGTGTGTGTATATATATAAATAAATAAATAAAGGAGCTAGTCCAAGGCATATCTCACTATATATATATAAAAATTGTTCGACTTTAGTTAACTCATGGACCTTTTAAGTCGCCATAAAACTTTTTGAGGCTTTATAAGCCAATGGCTCGAAGCTGATAAAGACGTTGAAGCCTGATTAGGCGTGAATCTTCCCAATCGGGACACAAGAAAAGAGTAGTTACCCCTAAGGTGCATTTCCCCATACTTGGGTTGCCCTGCGGGAAGTTACGATGCGGAACGCACTGAATTTGTTTGCGGGGTACGAAGGACTTTATGAAAGGAACACCCCCTCCGCTCCAGTAAGAGGCTTGCACAGGGATGTAGAGCAAGAGACGCCATATTTGTTAAGGGAGTGAGGCTCGACCTTGCAAAGGCCTTTCTGCCGTAGGGCAGAGTGAAGCGGCTGTCGGCTGGAGGTTTCCTCCCCGGATTTAAATACCGCAGGGGAATTGTGAAACAGTCACACGTGGCTTTCTTCATCAGCAAATTCAATACAGAAAGGGTGTATTGCGTAAAAGATAACTAAAATCACGTCTGATGTCCAGCTCTTGTATGCAGCGATAGCGCTGGAGCCTGACTTTCAGAGGTTTCTATTATAGTTCCCAGAATTCCTGACCTTTTGCTATGTAGTCCAAAACAACTAAAGATGAGTAAACGTTAAATCCTGCTTTAGGCTGCCACAAGAGAAGAACATTGATCCTGTTTTTAATTGTGATCTCTCAAAGGGAAGTAGAGAAGCCTCTTCTTCCCACCTCTTAACAGAATAACAGAGTTGGAAGGAGGTCTTCTAGTCCAACCCCCAGCTCAGGCAGGAAACCCCATATCATTTCAGACAAATGTTTGTCCAATCTCTTCCTAAAAACTTCCTACAGCGCAGCTGTATTTGACCTGCAATTCTCTATTCTTTGGAGCATTTTAACCATAGTAGGCCTACAGTACTATCTTCTCAGTGTTTAAAATATGCTTTGGGTCTACAAATTCCATTCTAAGCTATTGCTTTGGTTGACTGTCCAACCCCGAGTCAAGAATACCAAGACACCGACTTACATACAGTATTCATAACATATTCATAAAGATAAAATACTCCCCCCAAATCCTTTCAAACTAGACTTTTTAAAAAGCTGAATTGACTTTCCTCTGAATGTGAGAGAACTGCCGAACGTGCTAATGTATAAAACATGGCATTCAGATTTGGTGGAAAAATCCAAGCTTGTAACAAAATTTTACCTGCACAACTCTTTTTTGTAAAAAAAAAAAAAAAACCAGCTATGACATAGTTGATTCATACAATACTAAGCCAGAGTTTTTTAATCATAGTTGAATGAGCATCTTATCCATCCATAAATAATGATGAACGCTTCTCCCATGTTAAATATGCAAACTAACCAACAATTTTGTGGCTTTGCACTATTTCTCAATCTTAGCAACTTCAAGATGATTGAACTTCAACTCCCAGAATTCTGAGAGTTGTTCACCTAGAAGTTGCCAAGGTTGTAAAATACTAGTGTGTGAATCCAGCTTTAGAGGAGTCTAAAATGAGCTTTCCCCACCCTGATGCCCTCCAAGGGCTTTTGATTTCAATTCTCATAATTTCCTGTTAGCATGACAGCAGCCAAACTGGCTAAGAAATTATAAGCACAAAGTTCAATGTACTGTATCTGGAAATCTTTAGGGTGAGCAGGACTGCTTTAAATACTGCTGACTATGGCAAACTGCTGTGATCAGCAACACAGCTATTCGTCCCCAAAATCTAGGTGAGTTCACACAATTGACAAAGAAACCACTGCAGCACTTAATTTCTAAATTTCTGTAAGAATCTAAAAATAGAATCAAACCAAGGTTCATCTTAGCCCAACATTTTGTTTCTCACAGCAGTGTCAGAGATGAAATGCACATCACATCTGCCATTGTTCCCTTGTAACTGTTACTTGGAGGCATGCTGACTTCTGACCTCAAGCTGAAACTTCTCTGCTGTAAAGGCCTACAAATTCTCAAAGCCACACTGAACTGCTGCAATCTGCTGATGAAATAAAATCTACCCTATTAGAGCAGTGTTACAAACATTCAAATGTCAAATCCTCAGGCAGATGATAGTGTACTTCATTAAAGAATAAGCTGCTGACTACAGCTTATATTTTAACTGCCAAGCAGAAGAAAAACTTGACTGACCTTAGGTCCTACACAGCTATGGTAGCAAGGAGATGGAGGATATATTCTTCTACTCATGCTACAGAATAGCTTTCTTGAGTAAGCCAGTCTTATTGCTTAACTGAAGGTAATGTAAAAACTACCTTTATGCTCCCAAACATTTTGGGAGATAAGATCTAAAACAGTTCATAGCTATAAGAGTTAATCAGTTATAATAGATCCCTGAACATTTCAAATTTGAAAGCAGTCTTGTGGGGCAATGTCTTCTTCAGGTCCTTCAACGGGGGAAGAGGCCTGATCTGCTTAAATCTTGCTTGTAAGTGTCCAGAACATCCTACTTGGCTCCTAGGTAAAACAAGGTGATGTAGGACAGAAACTAGCAGAGCCAGAGGGCAGAATTAAACGAGGAATTAGCTTAGAGTCACTACACAGCTGCAAGAGGACGAAGCCCAGTTCACCTTGAATGCTGTTAAAACCTTATCTAGCTTATCCGGGTGCAAACATTCTGAGAGTTTTAGCAATAAATCATTAATTTGAAACTTCTGCATGTGGTTCTGGTTTTTCCCATGCCCGACAGGCAAGCAGTCTTCCCTAACCTACCTTTCCATATGTTTTAGATCCTAACTTTGCTCAATCAACCAGCATGGTCACTGGTCATGGGCATTTAAGTTCCTATCCTACCTAATAGCCAGGATAAGAAACCTTGATTTGAGGATGACTAAATCTGTTCTTGAAATGGTAGCTTCTTAAGCCGATGATCAAAACAGGGTTGTATATCACACATTAAATTGGTTGGACTTACTCCCACTTCAGTTAGCAGGACTTTTAAGTCACGAATTTTCATGTTGATTTTATGTGAGACCTCCATATAACTAGCACTGCTGTTCTCAAATTAATACTTATTTGTGATAACTTACTATTAAAGAACTGGGTTTTGCACTCTTACGTACTACTTTGTTCTGCAACTGTTAATTACTTTATGCAAGTAGAGTTATAAAAACGAGGTCTAAGAACATTTTTTACTTACAGCTATTCACAGCTTAGTCTTGAGGGGGCTTTTTATGGGTGGGAAAATAGTTAATGCTATTTGATACACATGTGCACATCAGTTGATTTACCAGTTGGGTGTATAAATCTGCCTTTAACTCTCCTTCCTTCTCAAATTGTTAGTCTCTAGGAGTTTGCTAGTCTTGCCAGAAAAATATTGATTTGGCTCTTTTTCAGCTCTCAATTAACAGAGGTCTGCTACTCTTGACTTGGCACAATTAAATTGTTACTTATCTGGCAAAAGGTTTACCATGCTCGTGTTAATTTTGCATTAAAGTATTATTATTTCCTACTGAATCAATATCACACTATTTCAAAAATAGCAAGGCACCCAAAAAAAGATACAGCGCAGTATTCCATGTTGAGTAGGCTAAATAAGTTGTCCTAATATTTTCTACCCATCCCCCTTATCCTTTTAAAACAGCTGAAGATTGAGCTTTTAAATTGTGAACAATGGACTAGCAACTTAAGGATTAGGGTATATTCAATGCAACTCTTCCCTGATTTTACAAACAAATTCTAGCCGTTTATGTATTAAAATTTTAATTGTGCATTTATTTATGCTAAATAAATAATACATCTTTACCTTTGAAAATGAGTATTGTTTTAAAAGTATTTTTCCTAGAGAAACATCTGGATTACATCTGGTTGATATTAGGATGCCAAAAAAATGGCTTATATGATAATTGAGAATGAAAACCCTCACAAACATCTTACCAAGATTTAATGTACATTTATTCTTAACACGTGGAACATATAGTATAAAGATTTCATACTGAATAAATGATATTCATTAAGCCAAAAAAGGAAAAAGGGAGGAATTTACATCAAGTTTTTAGCTACATCGTCTGAAATACAAATATGCAGAATTCATCACTGAAAAAATTTAATTGTGTTTCTTCATCAGGAACTTCAACTGAACCTAGAACTTTTTCACACCTCGATTAGAAAGGAAAAGAAACAAAACAAAACAAAACAAAAAAACCCCAGGAAAATAAAACTATAAGTTGATTGGCTGCTGAGACAGCAATGACTTTATACACAGACCTGTACAGCATCCTCCAGAGGCAAAAGAAAGGGGTGTGAGGGTGGGGAAGAGAGAAAGAGAAAGAAAGAAAGAGTTCTGGCAAGAGATTAAATAATTGGTGTCTCGCTTTTGCAGGTCATCAACTTGTTTAACTCGTCATACTATAAAGGGGTGGCAGGGAGAAGGGGAACAAAACTGCAAGGAATCTGAGGGCATGTGCAATGTACAACATCATATATATATATACACACCTGGCAGCTGTCAGGCTGCAGCTAAAGGTTAAAACCAGTTCTAAGAGGTGATCTCAGGGTTATTCATACAATCAAGGAGGAAGAGAGAAAGAGGTCAGGGTGTTGTAGGTTCACACATGATACTTTGGGGGAAAAGCCTTTTTTTCTCCTCAACATTAACTAAAAACATTTTTAAAAACTACAGTTTGCTGCTGATCCAGCTTTTTTTTTCTTCAATGTGAGACATTATTACAGTATGTTTACAGTTTAAGGTGTACAGTACATGAAGTTCTACACTCTACTGCACAGGCCTCCCTTGGACAAGGTCTGTTAACAACTGGTAGCTTCTTGGTTCCTGCAAGATTGTGAATGTACAACGATAAACCACAGAGTTCAGCAGTCACTTTTTGTCCTTCAGAGTTTACCATTAAAAACAGTTATGAAAGTAGTGCCTGTCGGTGCGTTAACAGGACAAAGTTTTTTTTCCCCAAACTCACTGTAAACAACAGCAACTTTGGTTAAAATAAAAAAAGTCTTTTTTTTAAATGTAGGCAGAACTTTTGTCTCCTTGAACAGGGGGTTAGGATAGATCTGAAGGGCAGAGGTGAGGGCAGGGGGAATATCTTTTCCCCAAGGTAGAAGCAGGACAGCGCAGGGCAGACAGTGGATTCTGAGGTGGTTTTGCATAAATAAAGGGCAACAATCAGTTTCTAAGTCCTCCATTCACACACACACACACAGGGGGTATAGGCATCCCACGGCTGTCATGATTGGCCAATTAAAAACAGTACATCACAAATAACTTGTGAAACCAATGAGTTCATCAGAGGTGATACGGAGATGTCCAACAGCCGTGATTCGTATAACGTGAACTCCGAGTGGTTCTCGTCCACTTTGGCCAGGGCGAGCAGTGCCCGAGCTGCCCGACGCATCATGTCCACACTGGTCGGCTCAAAGGGAGGGTTCTGCATGTGCATCAAGCTGGCTTGGCTCTGCTGGAACTGAGTAGCTGCCAGGCTATCCTCCAAAAAGCCCAACAAATTGCCAATGCTGCCCTTCTGCACGGCAATGGCTCTAGCTGCCAAGCTGTCACCCTGTGCCAAATTGGCCAGTAGTACCACAGCCATTTCCCGACATACGGGATTCTTTCGGTCACTAAGAAAGCGCACCATGGTGCTGTAGAGTTTCTCCAAGCGACTAAAAGGTGGCGTTGCAAGGATCAAATCCACATTGTTGTCCTGGATGCTGAGTTTGCTGAGGGTTTCCAAAACCAGTCTCTGAGGGGAGAGGACAGCATTAGGCCCAAGGGTTGGAAAAGGGTCTTGGGCTTCTGCTGAAGGACACACTGCCCAATGGAGAAGTCCATCCAGTACAGGCAAACAGATGCTCTCTGGATATGGAGAAAGGTCCAACTGGCCAGAGATGTTGGCCAGTGTGACCAAAGTGTTTTCACGCAGCATCTCCAGGCAGTCCCACCACCACTCCACTTTGTTGCAGCTCACTCCTTGGTCCTGCTCCTCTTCCTTCTCGTACGTCAGGGGTGCCTGCTTGCGTTCTGGGTGCTTATGGTGCAAGAGAATCAGTTTCCCTAGGATCAACAGCAAACCAGGATGTTTTGACATCTCAAAGTCATTGCCTGGCACAAACGACAAACTCCTGATGATGTTAGATACACAGACGCAGCGTTTAGTCAGCGAGTCCTGCCAGTCCAGAAGCGTGCAGAGGGGCGTTTCGTCTTTACTGTGAGGTTCGTCCTCCAAGATTTTAATATTTCTGTGGCTCTGAGCTGGACTAATGCCAAATGGAAATTTGCTGCTTTCCTTTGTTACCTCCACATTTTTGACCACCTCCTCTTCTGCCAAGGAGCCTGGTCGGGCTGAAAGCATGTCATCCATAGTAGCTGTTATCCTTTTCTCTGGAGGACCATCAGGTGCAGGGGACTCTCTCTCTCGGGTGACAGGGTTGCCCTCAGCTACAGAGCGTTTTCTCAGAACAGAGTTGCAGGAAGCTCGTTTGTGAGTCAGCAGAAACTCCAATTTGCTTTCAAAGTGGGTCTGGATGTGTTCAGTGGTGTCTCCCCCACCAATCCGCCAGTGCAACAGTCCACTCTCGAATTCCTGTACCCGACCAAGCTTATCTGAATAATCTACTACAAATGGATCGTTCTTCTGCACTATCTTGACTGGAAGTTTGTCAAATTTACTGACTAGCTTCTCCTCGTTGCTTTCTAGAGGTGCTGTGACTTTATTTGCAAAGGCAGCCTCTTCCTCCCCTTCCTCCTCCTCTTCCTCCATCTCGCAGTTAGAATTCTGTGGCTCTTCTTTCTCCACTCCTTCAGGAGAATTTGAAGATTGGCAAAACCTTTCAGGATCCAACAGAGTTCTTTGCCCTGGATCGCCCACTTCATATTCCTTCAGGATTCCAAAGATTTCAATGAGGCAACGTCGGAAATATTCCACCAATAGTTCCAACAATCCTGGCAGCTGGAAAACAAACAGACATCCGAGCAGGTTAAGAGTAGCACAATTTACACAAGTAAGTACAGAAATTTCAGACTGTTAGATGGCCACCTAAACAACCCTCTTTTTTATTCAAATAAAATTTGAATATATAAATTCCATTTTCCAATTGACTTTTCAATGCTTCTCTGATTTTCAAGTGCCTCTCTTTCACAAATGCATCCATTTTGTGGTGTTCACAGCTCACTCCAAATAATCCCATAGCAGCCCTTAATCCTGCCCCAGGTCAGAAAATCTTGTCCTTTCACATTCTGGTGACTTTGTAACTGGCTGTGCATCCCCCGCCCCAAAGACTAGAAATTATAACCCCAAAGGAATATCCCATGCCACAAGTCTTGCCCACTGTTGTTCTAAAGAAACTTCACAGTCAGATGAATCCTCTTACACAGGGTTGCTAATAGTTCGAGTTAAGAAGAATGAGCTAAATGCATCAAGCAATCAGGGTAAGGTTAATTTCACACACTCAATCTGCTTCAATTTACTTCTTTGGAGGCAAAATAAATCTTTCATTTATTTATCACATTTTTATACTGCCCATCTCCCTCAGAGAGTCACACACTGGAATATATTGCTGGAATATGTTGCTCCCTGCTGGTAATCTAAGAACCAGCACCTAAAGTGAGGGACAGGTTTTGGCATATCTAAACATTTCCCCTTAGAGAAGCAGAGCAGATAAACCTAAATTAGTGGCACTCTGGAGAATTCAGTCTAGTTCTTATGAATGAACCGAGCTGAACTTCACTGATTACTCTACAGTAAACTTTGCCTCATTTTTGTTATTCATTCAGAAGTGAATCAAATATCACAACAAATATTAGAGACTTAGAATCAGGGTGGGGGGTGGTTGTTGTTGTTGTTTTTAGAAAATGTGCTAAATGTGATCAATTGTGCTAAATCTATCATGGAGCAAACTTGTACAGTTCATTTTGTGAGATGCATTTCAGAAATTGAAAGCAACGTAACAAATAGATAGGGATTCTACGGTACTTCAAGTTCCTTTGTTCTGCAGACAGGACAGCTGAGTGTATGTTGCCTGATGTCTTTGTACTCTCAGTGCTTGGTTTTGAACCAAGAAGTTTTGTTTTCAAAGGGCCTTGGGCTGCATTATAACCAGTATTTATAATGATGCGCAGAAAACCTTGAACATATCAAGGCTAATTTGCTCAGGTTACTTTACTTTGCAAAATTTCTTTCTTTCTAGTTATTAAAAAGCAGCCAGGATGAAAAACTGTATCACAGCTTTCTTCCATGCAGTGTCATTCAGAAGTAATGGACTAAAGTTCCTACATTTCCAAGCCAGCAAGGCACTTAACAATATGAGCCAGGAATTCTGGAATTGCAAAAAAACACTAGGTAAAGAAAATTGATTTTGGGATGAACAGATAACTGACATTTCTTCCTTGTTTCAGCCTGAGAAGGCTAGAAATTTCATTTTAAACCACTCTCAAAATGCTAACTTTCATCCTGGCTGGATCTATGCTATGCTGGTGCATGATATGTAAGTTACATTTGTAGCATGCCCTATGAATTCTGCTAATTATGGTTTATTGAACAAGCATTTCAGTAATCCATGTATGCTAGAATTTAATCAGGCAGGAGAGAGCAGCTCCTTCCCAGAATACAGAGACAAAAGGAGTTTGGAATACCTGGTAGGCAGGAAAAGGGCAAGGGCAAACCCTTCCTAATAATCTATAGCTATTGCAGATAATTGCTTTAGTATGGCAAGATACTACTGTCGGGACAGCATCAATAAAGGAAGTAACTACACACGTTGTCCTGGGTGCTTGACACCATGGCTTTATATTAAGCCAGTCAATGTTCACAATGCACACTAACCTCCCCCCCCCCAATACCTTCTAATCTAATTTTTTACTTTTAAAGCCCTTTTATCAGAAGTTGTCAACCCACCTGGCTGAGGTTGAAGGTCATTATGCTGTTGTCATCATAGAGTAGGATGTTTATGGTATCTAAGGCCCACGTACTTTCAGCCAGTAACCCAGACTTTAGAGACATCATCACTCTCCATGCTTCAGGAGTTCCTGCAGTGTCCAAAACCGAATTTGATACTTATCAGTACCCGAAATAAAATGAAACTATACCAAATCCTACTTTCCAACTTCTACAAGAAGCTAAAAGAATCTCACTTAATTGGCTACACCTGTACAGATAGTCCTCATTTAACAACCACAATTGGGAACAGCAGCTCAGTAATGAAACAAGGTGGTCACTAATGCTAAGGGAAACAGCAATGGTGCTCCTACTTTCAGTTTTCCGTTGCTTTATAGACTTGTGAGGGTTGTAAATGTGAAGATTGATCATAAAGTTATTTTTTCATCACCATCATAACTGTGAACAGTCACTAAATGAGGACTACCTGTACTCACAAGGAATGTTTGTGAACTAATCCCAACATCCACCAAGACCTACTGGGATTCCCACAGCATGAATCTAGGCACAGTAGCCATGAACATCATTTGTTCAATAGCCTGTCAGGCTTTGCTAATCCTTCCTTCGATAGAATAGTCAGCATCACTACTTGTAACTAGGAAACACCACTCGTAAGGATAAGTGACTCAATTACCAATATCTTTCATGGTCAGGCGCCGCCTCTGCTTCAGCACTGGTTGTGTAGCTTCCACTGAGCCAGGTGGGAAAGTGATGTCGCGTCGTATCATAGGAGGTTGGACAGCTGCTGGTGTTACATGTGAGGCTGGAACAGGAGGCCCTGCCTTCTGCATCTTCATTCCCGAATGCAGGAATGGAGATTTACTTGGAGAGGTGCGGTTTTCCACCGGCCTGGGAAGAGGTGCTGGACTAGATACCTGAGGAATGTGATTCTGCAAGCTGGGTTGGGCCTGGTAGTTAGGCTGGGGCGGCCTTGTCATTGGGGGCACGGGGGCAGAAGGACCATAAGGAGGCTGGCGGTTGCCATGAGAAGGCCACGGTCCCTCATGGTTAACTCTCTGATCTGGATGTAGCATTTCTTCGGTTCGATTCACTCCGTGATAGGCAGACCCCTGGGGCGCAGAGCCAGTGCTCTGCCGATTTGGATAGCTGTAACCCATATCGTTACGCCCTTGCCACATGGTGCCCTGTTGTGGGCCTTCCGGAGTGGACTGTATTGGGCCACCTATCATCTGAGGAGGCATGCTTTGCTGCGTACTGGAACCAGGGGGAGCAGAGACCCTCTCTCTGCCAAACTGGAATGGGAACTGGTTCTGAGGCCCAGCAGCAGGCCGGCGATCTGCAGCAGAGTATGTATTCCCAGCGTACTGGTTATACATTTCCTGCTGAGGGGAAGGTTGAGCTGTTTGGGGCTGGCTTGTTTGTTGTGTTTGTGCTGGAGGGAGCTGTTGCTGGGCTTGACCTTGGCCTGTGGTATATGGTACGTTGTATATCTCTCCTTCATGTCTTTTGGCTGGTGGACCATAGTTGCCATCCATTGTTCTCTTGTAGTTCTGAGGAAAAAAATGAGAATCAGCTATTCACAAGCAGCTCTCAGTTCTACAGTACTAATCATAGCATCCATAAGACATTCTATGAATACTTTCATTCCTCCTAGAAGAGCATTCTAGTGAATCATATGACTATGTCAAGTGATGATGCTTGAAGCTTCAACCTAGATTCTCTCTTTGGGTCAAAATGAACTATTCCTCCCAAAGGGGCACCTGGTTGTGAAATCCTCTATGAAGAATGAGAGGAGATATAGGCTGAAGTGTTGGGAGTGACAAGTAATAGATTCCAAGGAGACCATCCTAAGCATAAGCCTCATTCTGTATCTTCCACATGCACTGAAGTCATTTTGGCTGAAGAGCTGACAAAATCCTTTAAATATAAAAATACAGAAAGGCTGCATTCAGGATAGCACCAAAGTACTTTTGAGATTTATATGGTTTCCCTTTGCATATTGGGGTAGTTATAAAGCCTCAAACACAAGTGTGAGAACTGATTGCAAATTCTATGATTAAATTATGCTGCTTGTTTTCAAAACCTTTCCCACCAGGATACAGCATACTTGATCTGCTCGGATACTGACAACCTTGTCCTTATCCATGCGGCTCCAGACAGAGAGAAATAATTTATGGCAAAACAAATGTGTGTGGAATTATGGCAGAAACAAGAAAAATCTCCATGGCAAACAGGAAAAAAAACCTTTCAAACAGGATCTCTGGTAGGAACTTTTCAGCATTCCCATGGGAAAGCCTTATGAGTAACTAAATCCTGGTTTAGTGGGACAGGCCAAGTTTGATGATCATAAATATCCTTGCATCCAAATGACATGCAATTATATTTTAGATCTTTGATTGCAAATCAATACAAATGCCTGTTATATATACTGCTAGCATGCAAACAACTACCACAATGAGTCAAAGCTCCTTTATTGAAGAATGCTATTGTTCTGTTTCCTGTCATGAAAGCTTCAATTAAGTCCTACAAATATTCCTCTTGGTCTTGACCTGTGGAAACCCGGTCTTTGTGACACTAAGCCACAGACTTTCTCGCAAACAATGTTGCCTTGCACTTTACGATTCCTCATCAGATCACAACTATTAAGGCTCTCTTTTCAAACAAGCTTTGAAACTGCTGGGAGCTCACCTGCTGCTGTGGCTGATATAAGGTGGACTGTTGGCTAGGAAAGGGACTGCCAGAGGATGTACCTTGAGTAGGGAAGTGATTGCTAAAGGAATCATGCCTATAAGGAAAAAAAATAAATAAATCTCCAGATACAGCAAATAGTATGAAATCCACCTATGGAGAGCGGGTATTAGAACTTACCGTTGCTGTGGTTGTTGAGAATAGCGGCTTGGAGAATACATTCCTGAATCCGGAGTGGAAGGCAAAATGTTGGGCTGGGGTGTTCCAGTTCCCAAGCTGGCTTCAGGTCCCATACCTGCTTCAGTTCTATAGCAAGACAACATCTACACTTACAAGAAATAATTTTAGCCCTCCTTTATGGAAGTTAACGCCTCAAAGAGAGCACTGCTACTAGAAATAAAATCTTATAGGCTGCACAACTCTTGTTTACACCCAGGTTTTGTTGTGTTGTACAACTTTAGGTATAATTTAACAAGTCACTCGGATGTTGAATATATTAGGGGTTTTAAAGACCTTTTTGACTCTGACGATTAAAAGTCTAGAGGAGTCCGTACTTGCTCTCTCAAAAAATAGGCAAAATAGTACCTGATCTTTTACAGCTTCTAGTCATAATAATGTAATAGTCATATCATTCAAACCTTTATTTGCTTGTAATTCAGTCCTCTTACCATTTACTTGCTTTTTACAAGCATCAGCAAGGCTAATTCTCAGGTATACAAACATTGGAATTTGAAAGGCTTTCTTTCTTGCTGATGGTAGTGGAATTAAAATGAATAAATTCACCCCAAATAAGAACATCTGCTTAACTAAGAACTATGTGGTACAGCAAGGTAAAATCAATGCACTAGAGCAAATACTAACCTCACTCTTTCAAAATGGCTGTATGGATAATGTTGCCTCGGTCCCATAGCCATATTAGTCATTCCTGGACCTGTAGCACGATTATAAGGATCTCCCATACCACTGTTGGGACCTTGCCCTGAGGTCATAAAGGGATCACTTCCTAAAAGGAGAAAATGTAAACGATCAGCCTACAAAATCCAAGACCCAAGTGGACGATGAATAAATATGACGTTTTACTGGGCAGAGAATTGGGAGATGGGTAAATCTCAGAAGTGCTTTCATTGCTTCAGGAGCCTCAAGCAGTTTTAATGGCTACATGCTGGAGTATAAAAGACACCAATCACCTTTTCTCATACTGCCATATGGATCCTTATTTGGCTCATAGGACATGCGACCCATCATGTCGGAAGTATTCATGCTGGGCTGGTACCCTGGATTTGGAGTCATCGAGTTCCTCTTCTGGAAAGTAGGGTCACTGCCGTCGGGAAAGGCATCCTGAAGGCCTACTGAGTTACTCCTGATCCAACAAAAGGAGGAACATTTTAACTTAAAAGTTGAACACCATTGCAACCAATTCACAATTCCATAGTTTGATACTCTATTACCAAGGCTGTAACAAGTTGCCAGCAGCTGTTACATTTATTGGTATGGCAGTAGAAAGCGGAAAGTGACTGGGGATTATTACCTGATGCCTTGCAAAGGTGCCATTTGACTATGCGGTGTAGATGCAGGAGTTGGGGGCTTCAAGTCTCCTCCTTCGGCCATGGAGCTACTAGTGGACTGAGGTGTCTGAGGACCTTGCATGGAGCCTGAACCCGCTGCAAGAAGAGAAGAGAGGCATCAACTACATGGTGATTTGAAGGTGTTATGCAAAACCCCAAATGAATAGGAAAGAAAAGATTATACGCTACACAATTCCATTCACAGTACTTTGAGATAAGTTAAATTTTAACTGATTAAGAGATCAGCCATTCCTAATTTTAACTAGAAAACGTGCTGCTCAAAAATCTTATTGTGCACAGACTGTTACGTACAAAGAGAAATAACAGTATCCACCAATAGAGCAATGAACATTATGATGGTCTTCTGCAAAAAATAAAGAAGTTGATGTCTTGTAATGCCTTGTCGGTAGGTATTATTACTCTATAACTTTGAAACATAGTTCAAGTCATAAGAACCCACAAAACTTGCTCCAAACAAATCCACATGACAACAGAGAAAAGAGATTGGAAGGGCTTTTCTTGATGCAAGACAATTTTAAAAAGTGTCTTAAAAACTGGAGATAGCAAAGAATGAATCAGCTGTGGTGGTTGATCTGCAGCCTCAAAGGTAGCCTGGCTGAGGTCTGTGTACTCCTAGCAGCCAGCCAGAGTCAAACTCTCAATTAAGATTTCCATTAGTTACCATTTCAACACTGATATCCCTCGCCTAGCCTGGCAAGTTGATGAGTCATTTCAGCTTTTCATTAAAATCCTCTAGAGGTCATGTGCAGGTCATGTTTGTTTATGCCCCACCTTCAGGGCACCCTCTCCCTCTGCTCCGCTGCTCCCTCCCAGTCTGGGGACCTCTCTGGAGAAGGCAGGGCAGCGGCAGAAGCCCAGCAGGGAGCTTCATTCATAACCCCTCCCCCACCCTCTCCCCATTCATTAGCCTTTCAGCTCCATTCCTTTCCCCTGGGAATCCAAGAAGCAAAGTCTCAGCTGCATTCTAATACACTCACATCAGCAGGAAGAGGTTTCAAGGCATTCCCTGCCTCGCTACCATTTGTTGTTCCTCCCCACCCCCTGCAGTCCCCCTCCCAACTCACAAATTTACAAACTGCTGGAAGGGTGCCAATTCTACACGCTCTGAACTCAAGTCTAACTGGCTGCAGTTCCCAACGCGCATGGGGCTATTCATTCATAACCAAAGCCAGAAAAGCTGAAAGCGGTGGCAGACTACAATAGAAAAGCGCTCAGGCTACAGGAGTTCCAGGAGGCCAGATCTAACCCACGAAACGGAATTGATCTCCCTACTGTAAAGGAGGCCAGTTTGGCATGTGCTAGAATGATGCCTCCATCACATAGCCGGACTCCGGATAGCCAAGTATTTTTCCTATACAAGGATGTTCTTCTGACATGTACTTCAGTGCACCAATCAGCTCTATCCAATGAACTAAAGCGCAATAAGACTTCACATGAAAGAGGCATGCAGGCATCAGGAAACTCAGTAACCAGTGTTCAACCTTTAAACAGGCAGAATTGTCCTGAATAAGCAATGATAGCTCAAGAGTTATCAAAGAGTATGAAATACATATAGTCCCCTGACACCCCTTATTTGACACAAACAGATGAGAGGAATTTTTGCCTAACAATCCAGAAAGCCAACAGCAAAATAAGGTCACGATGCTGGGCTGGAATGACTCAGCCAGGTGGATTCGTCAGCTCCCTTCTAAATACAGGAGTGTTTGGTTTTTAACTTTATACCCAACTTAGCATATCTAGAAACATCACAAGAATATACCGTAGTATTGCTTAGCTGCATATCTTTAATATATTGCCTTCAATTTTCACCAAAATAATCCCTCAAAATGCTTTGCACCACTAAAATGCAGAACCAGAGCAAGATGGAATGGGAAAGGAGACAAAAATGTGAAGGACATGTCATTTTGGGCTGATAACAAAGCTACCGTGTTTCCCCAAAAAATACAACCTACCCCGAAAGTAAGTCCTAGCTTGATTTTTTACACGTGCGCCCAATATAAGCTCTACCCCAAAATAAGCCCTAATTAAGACCCTGCCCACTCCAGGGTACATAGGTAAAAATTAAGCTGGGAGTGGAGCGGAGCTGCCCAACTACTTATCTTTGGGCAGCTGCAACCAGGCCTCACACACCCCGACACCTGCCTTGCTGGTAAGGCTTTCCTGAAGGCCTCGGCAGCCAATAACAGAGCTCCGGATCAATTCAGAGCTCTGGTATCAGATGCAGAGGCCTTCAGGAAAGCCTTACCAGCCTTGCCAGCCTCAGAAGTAATAGTTCCTGAAGGCCTCTGACAGCAAAAAGGAGGCCAGGGGAGATGTGCGACATCCCCTGAAAATAAGACCTGGTGTCTTTTTTGGTGGCAAAAAATGTAAGACAGGGTCTTATTTTCAGGGAAACACTGTAGATATCCTGTGATTGGAACAAGAAAGAATAGACAGCACCTATTGAAAATTGTCAAACATCTCTGATCAATCATAGAAAGCAGGATCCTTGGCTCAACATCTCCTCCCCCCCCTTCTTACAAATCTGTACATTCAAGCCTTCATTTGGTCCATTCTTTTAGAATTTGGTCCTCCAAGTCTCACCCTATGTTCTTTATCCTGTGGACATTATTCCCTCACTTTCATCTCTTCTTTCTCTATTATTAGGAACAGTTTGCTGGTCCACTGCTCAGATAATCAAGAACATTTCTCTTCTAAAGAAATCCCTTTGTGATAAAAGTAGAACTACTATTCCATCTGAGTTAATTTGGAAATATATTAGTTTCCCCCAAATCACTGTAATTACTAAAAGAGGACTCCACCATAGAAAACAATTCACTCTCTCACTACAGACACTGCCCGCTACTTAGTTGAAGACAATCATTATATGCGTGAAATAAACTACAGATGTTGAAATTATTTTGTATTCAAACTAGAGGCTCATGATGAATGGCTTTACATTAAACTCATCACTGTAACCCATGAGATTATGCATTCTGGATATTAAAATACAGCATGTCATCTTCTATACATTAGAATAGAGCTGGCGCTAATGGGGAAAAATCTTTTGGATAACTTTGTCACCTGTTTCTACACCCTAGTGTACAACTCCAATATGACAATTTTTTCCTACTTGAAAAAAGACACTTTGTCTGGAGCAAGGAGGAAGCTCTTATCTAAACTCTAAATATGAAATCCATGAAAATAGCACGCACAGAGGTTTATATAATTAGTTTGAAAATGTTCCAATGGAAATTAGGATCCTTTGCGCATCTACAGTTTATTCACAGACACTGTCGTCTACTGGAAATTTATCTGCTGTGGAACAGGCAAAATACTCAGTGGGCTGTAGAAAGCAACCTGACTCACCTGGAGATGGAGGCTGTATTTTGGTCTGTGATTTCTTGTTATCCGTTGCAAAGATGTCTGGGGGAGGGTCTTCACCTCGTTCAATCTTGCACTCGAAAGCATAGAGACACTGGATATACTGCTTCTTCAGAGAGCTAGCTGCACTGCTAGATGTGCCCACATTCAAATTGGTAGCTAACTCCCGCCATTTCTTGTTCTTGTTAACCTGCATAAAGCCAGAAGCGCCAAATATATTTTATTTTCCTTGAATCCAAATCTCACACACCCCTTCCTAAAGTGTACAATAACAGCAGCCTCTCAAAAATAAACAAGAGTTGGCAATAAAGCTTTTTGGGAAGGGGAGAAGCCACACCCCGCTGGTAGTTCATCTTAACAATGAATTAAAAGGAAATCATTAGCGATTTAGCAAAAAATTGTTGTGATGAAATGAAAAGTAATTTTTTTACATATTTCTTTTCTTTTTCTTGGCTGTGTATTTATTTTTTATTTTTGTTTTTTGTACCTACTTTTATTTTTAATTCTTTTCTGGGTTTTTTTCTCATTTGTACGGTGGTATCTTTTTAAGTGGAAAAAGAGGGTTCAAGTGTTCACTTCAAGTATCCTTCTTAAAACTACTACGAGGCTATCCCATTGTGCTTTACTCACCTGAGTCAGCCCTCCAATCTCCTTCACAGAAATGTAGAGTCGATACAGGTCTAAAGGTTTCCTTCCAACTGCTGGGAGATTGGTCATTCCCATTGCTTTCTCTTCAGCGAAGGCTAAATAACGATCTACCCACATCTTTCTCTCTGGCTCACCACCCAGCTCATATAATTTAGTAATCTTTTCGTTTGTAGTGGTGGAGGAACTGGATTTCTAGGGAAAGAAGAAAGGATGAGGCCAATTAGAAAAATGACACAATAGTTTAACACACAATGAGAGGAACTCTAAATCTCCTGAGATCCTCTCACAAAGCAGAAACAGAAGTAGTATTCCATTATAGCACACACTTATTGCACTTAGCCAGCACAATGAAAAAGAGTATAGCAATAGCACATAAGACATATAACACTTCATGGTGCTTTATACCCTCTTTAAGCGGTTTACAGTCGGCATATGGCCCCCAACAATCTGGGTCCTCATTTTACAGACATCGGAAGTATGGAAAGCTGAGTCAACTCTGAGCCGCTCAGGATCAAACTGCTGGCAGTTAGCAAAATTAGCCTGCAATACTACATTCTAACCACTATGCCACCACAATATAAGTTTAAAGGGGGGGAAATGATACAATTGATGTGTTTCAAAGCCTGATAGAAGAAGAAAACACTAATGCAAAACAAGGAAGAACCAATCCTATCTCCCATCGGAAGAAATTCCACAATCAAGGTACTGCTAATAAAAAGAACCTATTTCCAATATCATGTACAGACAGTACCTAGATACAAATGAGATGTCTAAGTATGTCTTTAAGTTAAATTTGTAGATAAGTCAGACTATTATTTAGAGTTAGTCAACACGGTGTTAACAGCAACATGATCCAGCTTAAAATGGTGGATGGCATTCTCCTTTCTTGAACTGATGAACCGCTAAAGCCGTGCAATGTTTTTATGAGCGCCACAATGTTTCCATGTGCATGCAGTTATTATTTATTAAGTAGTTAACTCAATTTTTAATATAATAGGTTTTGTAGAAGTCTTTCATAAATTTGAGTTATCCGTAATTCAGATGTTGTCAACCCAGATTTTTTAGGTGAAGAGACATTCAGTGCCTGCCTTGTAAAACTGTTAAATTATCTGTTTACTCTGAATTAGAAGCAGCAGCTATCAGATTTCCCAATCATAACTTGGTTAGAGCTTTATAGATCAAAAGCAACATATGGAATAAATTGAGCCTGGAAATATTTTTTCTTTGTTAACAGAACATTGTATTATCTGAAATGCACTCAAAATTATTATGGAAATCTAAATAATATTTTCATTATGTAACGTTTTCCTGAAAAAACTCAATCCCACGAAAGTAGCATACTTCTGAAAAAAAATCCTGTAAATACTTTAATGCTTCACTGAGTTTAAGAAATGGCAACCAAAATAACACCTAAAACTTGTTGGAATTGTCATATTATGTTTATACTGAAAAAATATTCTTCTGAGTGTTTTCCTATGCACAACTGAGAGTACTGCTTTTGAGGCATATAACCTCACATCACCAGGGAACAAGCAGACTAAGGATTGTCACTTCCGACGTGGACTTGTTTGGTTAGACATCCTTCTTAAGAAAAGTTATAACTGTGAAGCTAAGCCCTAGCCAGGTATACCTCCCTAACGCAATGGTCATTTTTATGCAACAGGAAGGTTTTCCCTTTCCCCAATTCATTATGGGCAATTAATGATTCTGCATTTATACCAACTGGTTTGTTTTTCTGGGTTTCATTGGGGCTTTTCTATTCAGTTTGTAGAGCTTCTTTCCTGCTTTTCGACAATTCAAAATGCTCTGCATTTTCTTTCATTATGCCAGCAGCTGGTGGTACCCGCTCTATCAACCAGCTTATTTTTTATCTGCTTTTTAATATAGTATCTTGAGGATCTGTAAGAACCTGAATATGATGAGAGGAGCAAGGTATAAAGCTCGTGAAAAGTTTTTTTAAACTTCATTACAATAGCATCTGTATAAATGAGCATTTAAAATAAACATAGAAACAAATCTAGAGAATCTATGATTCAGTACATATCTAAGTAACATGGTTCTGAAAGTAAAGCCAATTTCAAAAACATAAGGCAGATTCTCCAATATTTGTAAACTGAGGAGTACCCTGGGAACTTTGAGAACATGGTATGAGCACTCTCACAATATGGCTGCCACGGAGAGGGAAATTTCTGCATTCACAAAATGGATGCCATAGTAGAGAAAGACATAGCATCATCTGACCACAAGGCAAACTAGTAAAGGTACTCCATTCTACTCAAAGATACTCAAAAGTTCTGTTCAAGTCAAGGG
>JANHFL010001001.1:97089-109834 GCA_032468155.1 Oxyrhabdium leporinum
AAGCTCAGTACTTTTAGGACAAGCCACAGCAATCCTTGGGCTTGTGTAACGCCCAGTTGCATAGTCACAAGATCAGAAACTTCCACTTTAGATTAACCACAAATCAGCATATTGAATGAGGCAAAATCTATTTTTCTGAAATCCTTGTTTGAAATAGGTTTCTATTCAACAAACTTAGTTAATAAAGCCCGTCAAATTGAAACCATTATGTTAAATTGTGCAAAATCTTCTGCATAACTCAGTGCTGTACTACAGGAGGAAGCAGGGGTGAGACATTAGGCTGCAGCTTATCCTCCTAAGGGTAAACCTGTCCTCAACCTTGGCAACTTTTAAGATGTGTGGACTTCAACACCTAGAATTCTCCAGACAGCATGTTGGCTGGGAAATTCTGGGAGTTGAAATCCACACATCTTAAAATTGCAAAGGTTTAGAAACACTGCAGTAAATGATGGTTTCATTACATACCAATAATTCATGATTCTGTTTTAACTCACAAACAGTTCCAAAATATGTTTATTGTTAGTGTAAGAACACACTCTTACCTTGGGGTCCGTACTGACTGCCCTGAGGCCCATAAGCGGCCATAGAATTTTGTTGGTACGGTCCTATCCCAGTGTGTATCTGTCCTCCAGAAGACTGACGTGGAGATAAGGCAGATCCAGGCTGAGGAGAATTATACTGGGGAATCTGTGGATTCCTCTGTATATAACCTAGTGAAGTAATAAGTTCTATAGTTAGGAAACCGTGATTATGTACAAAGGAATATGTATTAACACACTAAAGCACGCATTTCTATAAGCTCAGGAAGCATAGCAATAGCTTAAACCACGAAATTCCTTCACGGCAATTTCTTACTCTTTGAAAACAGCAGCATGGCATTGTGTTGTTGCTATATTAACTCTAGTAATTCTACTTTACTTCAGAGAGGAAGCAAATCTCTTGGCTGCTTCCAGTTATTGAACAAATTACTTGATTGGAATTCAATACAAAAGGAGCATTGGGCAGAAATAATTAATACTTCCAAACCAAGTAGTCCAGTGTGGTACAAGCTTCTGAATACTTCCAGTCACAGTCATACACACATATCCTGAAAAATTATAGAAAGTGTGGCATACATACCTCTATCTGGTGCTATGGTTGACTGATTCATGGAGGAATGCAAGAGGCTATCTGATTGGCCACTCGGTGGTCGAGGTGGCATTTGGTTGCCTAAGTCAAAAAAAGAAATAAAAAAGAAATAGTTAGAGCAGTATTTCTCAATCTTGGCAACTTTAAGGTGGGTGAACGTCAATGATGGCCGGCTAGGGAATTCCGGGAGCCAAAGCCTAGCCGTCTTAGATTGCTAAGACTAAGAACCACTCAATTAGACATTAACTATATTTCTTGTAATGAAGAATTCTATATTCTGCCATCTTCCACAGAATGAGCTGAAATAGATGCAAACTTACAGATGTAAATTAAAAGATGTTGCATCTTTAGTTAATGTCGAAGTAATTTGGGATTTAGTTTTGAACTCTATTTACTGTCAAAATCTGTAACACATATACTAATGAAGAATAAGGGAATATGAATATTGTACTGAGTAGTATGAGCTGTAATATTACCATAGATGGGCAGCATTGATTGAAGATAATTCTGCAGCCCTTCTCAAAATTAGAACTTGTGATTGGAGCCTTGATCCCGGGTCTCCTTCTTGCTATGATGACTCTCTAAACCAGGGGTGTCAAACTCGATTTCATTAAGGGCCACATCAGGGTTGCGTTTGACCTTGGGGGCCAGGGTGGGCGTGGCCAGCTCAATGTCACTTGTGTCGGGGGGGGGGCGCATGTGGTGGCCTGAGCACTCTGCCAGCGAAAACGGGCTCCCAACCTCCATTTTCGGGTGCAACAGCCTCCTGCAACCCTCTGCCAGTAAAAATGGAGCTTGGGAGGGCCTCATGCGCTCCGTTTTCACAGAGGCACCGCGGGCCGGTCCTTCACTGTTTCCAGGGTGGCATCGCGGGCCAGATCTAAACATCCCTTGGGCCGGATCTGGCCCATGGGCCTTGAGTTTGACCCCTGCTCTAAACACTTATTGTACAAAACAGACAAAGTAGCTTTAGCTTCTCATGTCACCAGAGACATGTTACCTGGCACTGCAGCAGGAGAAAGTGGACCAGAGCGGGACTGAGCAACACTAGCCGGTGACCCAACGGGTGATGGGGAAGGTCCTCGAATGCCTGGCAAGTGCGGAGAGGTATGTGGAGAAAAAGGAGACTGAGCTGGGTTACTCTGCTCTCCTTGACTGCTGGAAATCCCTGATGTGCTTACGCCAGGACTCAGTGCTCCTTCGGTACCCATAGGTAAATCATCTATTGAACCAGAGAGATCCTGCAGAGACACACAGGGAGGTATAAGCACGTCATAACAAAGAAGATGGATATGAATGCCAGTTATTTAATAAAGAATTTAAAGAGCCTACTCTCTAAGCAGACATTTTCAGGTAAAAGTCACTTACTTAATACAATTTTCAGCAAGCCGCTTTTTTCAGAACTCCAGAAAACTTAAAATGCCACATTATTAATGTTTAGTGATTATCTAAGCGATTGGCCAAGGAATAGAGATGCCATTCTTCTATTATTTCCCCTTCCTATTTGTCAAACTTTCTTAAGAGCAAATAAAAAATGTCTTTCATTTTTATCCTTTAAAGGAACTATTCCTCTCTTTAAAACCGTTGCCACCATCTATGGATGGAATCTATGTTCAACCATTTCATTACATTCTTTTGTACCTAAGAGCTTGTTTGCTATGGCTGGAGGGCCTTGGATTTGGTTGGGCCTCCAGTTTTATAACCCTTTAGGCTCCAAAGTTTCTTTTACTGGAGCTGTTTGGTGTAGCATCAATCTATTCCAGACTGAGAATTCTTATTCCTTTTCAAATAATACAAAGATAATAGCCCCTCTTAAACAGCCTGTGCTGAGTGGACATGGATTTTTGGGAGTATATGAGCTTCCCCTACACTTTCAGAAACCACCACCACAACATGTGTTATAAAGGGTTCTTGACTGTTTCTCCTAGAGTGGTGTAAATGTTTGTATTGCACTCAGTAAACCAAGCTGAAGCTGCTATGTGTACTCAGAATTCTTGAACCTTAATTCCATGATAATCTCCATTGCTGCTGAGATCCTTTTGGATCAGAAGGAGATGGAGGGGCTGAGGACAAGCATGTATGCCCACTTCCTGCTCACCAATTTTTGCATAGCTGAGATAGTCATAACTGATGGTCACTGAACCTGTGTAAGGGGTCCTGGTGAAAAATTATCTCTTACCCAGTTAAGCTAACATTTAAAAGGATCCCACGGCAAGTGATGAGACAAGGAGAATGAAAAGCAGTAATAAATCTACCAGGAACCTTTCATGAGAAAAGGGAGTTGACCTGAATGGGACTATATTCATTCAACCTTAAGCATAACCTTTTGCCCCGATGTCATATAAAAGTCATGTATTCTCATGAATTGTAAGAAGCAGGCAAGAGAATCAAGGCTGTATTTTGTATGAACTAAAAATCTGTGATCCAAGAACTTTCAAACTAAAACTCCAATAATTAAAATTAGTTGCATCTTAGACACTTGATATGATAGTTTAAAAAGGAAAAGCTGAAGGACCTAGCAAAGTATATGTTAATAAATTCTCAATTTATGAAACCCTGTTTAGTCATTGCAAGTATAATGGTTCCAGTTTCTCTGCTGACACCCTCCCTTTGTCACCCTCTGAAATAATAGGCAGGCCCATTCAAACACAAATAGTCTCAACAAAGCAACTGCATTTTACCTCAGTTTTATCACATTTGCAGTGATTTATGTGAGGTGTATAATGTGATCATTACACAATAACAAAAATAACCATAATGGCATGCTTTTGTGTTTAACATTCAAGAGCAATACAATGGATATAGATGATCCTGTTACATATCAATACTCATACTGATAGCAGTGTTCCAATATATGACGGGATCCCACAAAGATGAGCGGGTCAAACTATTTTCCAAAGCACCAGAAGGCAGGACAAGAAACAATGGATGGAAACTAACCAAGGAGAGAAGCAATCTAGAACTAAGGAGAGATTTCCTAATAGTGAGAGAAATAAGCCAACTCCTGAAGTTCTGGGTGCTCCAACAATGGAGGTTTTTAAAAAGAGACTGGACAGCCATTTGTCTGAAATGATATAGGGTCTCCTGCTCAAACAGGGGGTTGGACTACAAGAGCTCCAAGGTCCCTTCCAATTCTGTTATTCTATGTTCTATCAACATGATTGTGAAAGATTGGTACTTCTATTCTCTGTCAAATTAATGTTCTTGAGACATGGGAACCAGGTACAAATATATCAAAAACTGACAAAGTGAAATATTTGTTCTGGCCTATTTCTGAAGATAACCTTATCCTTCCCCTACTCCAATACACTTAACAAATATTGGAGCAACTAGCTCAGGAAGGCAACTGCAAGTTAGCAAGTCTAATAAAAAAAGCAGAGTGGAAATATCAAGAAATCCCACTTGAGCTGAATTCGAGGAAGGTTTGAATAGCAAAACAGAAAGAGCTAAGAACATTTCCATTCATATTCAGCTGATCCTAAAAGAACATTTACTCATTCAAAAAGTAATGGCGCTTTTTGTATGAGCCAGCATTACAAGGATGAATCTAATGTAAGATCTCAAGTCATGTAGGTAGTCTTTCATGCAGGCAGCTAACCATTCGTCAGAAATGGTATAGGTTCTCCTGCTTGAGCAGGGAGTTGGACTAGAAGACCTTCAAGGTCCCTTCTAATTCTGTTATTGTTTCTGATAAATCACAACTTCCTAAATTTAGAAAAAATGAGATTTATAGCAGTCATCAATAAAAGAGTTCCCTACTGCTGAAACAGTTATTTTACTGTATCATCTGCAGGGATATTCATAATGCCTATATTCCGTGTGTGTGTGCGTGCGCGCGCACGTGTGCAACCCCTGAGCCACAGCCCACCACGAGGCCATGGCCTATTTGAAACCAGGCTGCATGAGAGGTCGACTTGCGCAAGTCGAGCTGCGCATGCATGCACGCCGGCGCCCTGCTCACGCAGCCCGGTTCCCCCACCCCACCAGCCAGGCCGCCAAGGTTGGGAACTGCTGCTATATTCTGCTTCTTTTGCATCGTATCCTGGATAATACAACAATACTTTATAGTTCTTTTTTTATTGTAAATCATTTATAACTGCGATCTAAGCAAAATACTGTAAAGCATCTATTATTGAAAGACCTCCTATGGTTGTAACATACTTTTTAAAGCAACTATTAAAATTGCCTGTATTAATCTACTTTTTTTAGGTGCTTACAGTACACTTTCTATCTCTGCCCTTTGGCTGTAATAAAGTTTATCCTTAACCTGCGAGGCTACTTATGAAAATATGCAAGGCATTGAAATTTTAAAAAGCTATTTATTACAGCCCCACAAAGCATGTAGTATTTTAAGTTTTTCAAACCTTTCCAAATTCAAAGCTATAACCCAGAAGGATTCAGCTGTTGGCCAGCAGAACTATCCCTTGAAAGAACATCTCTGACCTGCACAGTGCACAGCCTAATTGCTAAGAAAGCTCTTCTCCCTCCTCCTTTGAATATAGTCAGCAAAGCAAGAGAAAACAGGAGGTAAAAATCAACAGCAGTAACTCTGCCAGCATGAAGGAACGTCTTGGTCTGGATAATTTCCCCACGTGTTTCCAATGTGTTTTTTATGCCTTTTATTGCTCATCTGCCATGCAGATCAAAAATGTTGGAGGCATGCCAACTATTTCACACAGAAATCTCACACTCCAGGCTGGCTGCAACCCCAAAGCCTTCATTTCTTCACTTGAAATACTGCCCAGTGTTATTTTGGGATGTGACCCGATAGCGGAAGCCCACAGGGACTCTGAAACTATAACTGTTCCAGCTGTGATTGGTTGCCCAATTCAACCTTATTGCCAGCAGGAGTTTGTTCCTGCTGCTTGTAAAAAGGGAATCAGCCGCTAGGTTCACCTTTTTCATACCAAAACAAAACCATGCTTGAAATTAAAAAGCCTGCAAAAAGGGGGAATTAAAGAGACAGCTTCCAAAATAAAACTGATATTCTTAATGCACTTGAAAGTGAGAGAATATAATAGCCTTAGCAAATGTCATAAGGATCTGTGTATCTGTCTGTTTGAAATCCAAGTATCAGGAATCTCACCAATATTCGTATTAAATATGAATTAAAAGGTGTCTATTAAATTATTTTGCTCATGATTAGGAGGAGTTTTGCTGGCATGGTCCCATATTGGGTACAGACACTACTTTTTTTTTTTGTAACCTGCTTAAAATTTTCACAAAATATCCCCTTATCTGGAGGATCCTGTGCTAGGCTACAACCTCTAAAAGGAAGGAAATATCTTTTTGCTAAGATATTTAAATTTGAAAGAGATGCAATTACGATAATATTCATCAAGTAAGAGTCCATGGAGGCTTGGAAGAAGATGTGGAAATAAGAAAACAAGAGATCTGATAGAAAGTTAGGAGAGAAAAGAGAATAGTTGCACACAGCCAGAATTAGCGAAAGGAAAGAATTCCATATGGATTTGAAGCAGCCTACTCGATCACTATTGTAAGATAGGTTATACAATGTTTAACTATAAAGTAGCCATCAAACATACAGAAAGTGTTGGGACAGATTTTTAGCAATAGAGAAATCATGAATCACCAAACATTAGATTTGTACCACTTCAAAACTGTTGTATTGGCTTTAAATAGTTTTAAGTCAATATTTTTCTACAGATTCCTGGGAATGAACATGACTATGCTGGTTCATCAAGATTATAACCGAAAAGATCAGTAATGAAATTCAACCGTCAAAAATAATACTGAAATAAAGTTAATCCTATATGTATAAAATAATGTTATAATAATTATGAATCTTCTTCCCTAAGATTATGAACCGTATACAGGCTTCCAATGTAGTCATTTCTCATAATTATATGTCACATTCTTTGGCTACCATATTATAAATCTGTCTCTTGATTTTAAAGCTGTAGAAGATAAAAGATATCATATTTTTCAGAGTATAAGACACACTTCCTCCCCTCCCAAAAAAGTGGGTGGAAATGTCTGTGCGTCTTTTACAGCAAATGTTGCCGAAGCCCCACCCACCTGCCGTCCCCCACCCTTCAGCCTCTGCCTCCCAGCAATTTGCCTCCTTGCACCAAACAGCCTGTTTCAGCTTCAGCACAACCTGATTAGCACAAGCAGCTGATTGTCGGTTGGATCTGCCTCCTGACGATCAGCTGTTTCAGGCTGAGGGGATCGCCATTGCCTATTGCTCCCTCCACATGCCCCATTTTCAGCCTCTGCATCCCGTTTTAGGCCTCCGCACGCCCCATTTTTCACCCCTTCCGATCCCTGCTACCCAGAACAGGCCGAAAACAGGGCGCACGGAGGCTGAAAACGGGATGCGGAGGCCGAAAATGTGGTGCGGAGGCGGCAACAGGCGATCCCTGTGGCCTGAAACAGCTGATCGTCGGGAGGGCGATCCAACTGACAATCAGCTGCTTGTGCTAATCAGGCTGTTTGCTGCAAGGAGGCAAATTGCTGGGAGACAGAGGTAGATTTTTTTTTCTTGTTTTCCTCCCCAAAAGCTAGGTGCGTCTTATACTTCGGAGCGTCTTATACTCCCAAAAATACGGTACATCAATGCTTTGCCCCAGTTTCAAACTCTGAATGAGTTTGATGCTATTTAACCTACTGACTACTTTGGCCTCGTGGGAGTCAAACCATAATATTCTACTGTTCCCTCCCCTCAAATGCAAAAGCATTAAGAAAGAAGTGGAAGCTACTAGGAGTACCTTTGCTAAGAAACAGCTGCCAAATAATGTCCTTCTAACTACTCTCTTGAAAGGGTGACTGGAGTGTCTAGTTTGATTACTAAAATCACCATACAATGTAAACCTCTGGCCATATGGAAATACATAAAGAGAAAATAATATCCTTCACCCATATACTTTTGCCCAACGTTCCTAACTCTTTTGTACAAAATTCAGTTATCTCTTCTGCAAGACCCTCTTGTGTAAATACAGTAAACAATTCTATTCACAGCAATCAAAGGCACATTCAAAGTATCAACTCTTGATAGATGTTCTCCTATGTATTCTCCAACTGCTAATTTCAGATGGCAAAATCATTTCATTATCTTAAATGTTAGAGAAAAATTTAATTTTGAATAGAGATGGGAACAGGATAGTGGAAACAGTAGTTTCAATGACTAACGTTTGAATTTCATAATCCCACTTACATTGGATCAGAAATTAAAATTTTTGTCTCCTAAATCCGAGTTTATACAAAGCAAGTTTTCATATTTTTATTTAGGAAGATTAGAAGGTGGGAATAGAATTTTATAGGGCAGGGGTGTCAAACTCATGGCCCGGATGCATCATGCGCTGGCCACACCCGGTTTAGCGAGGGGGGGGGAAATCGTGATACATCACGTGACGCCGCGAGTTTGACACCCGTTATAGGGGAAATTACTGTCAATCCCAATTAAGCGACTACTCAGTTCTGTGCTAAGGTTTTCTAATGTTGATTAATTGAATTAAATTACCATTTTTTGGGTGATATCTCCAACAGAAACACTATTAATTATAAAAGTGACTAACTGTTAGCTTATTTTAGAGTTTTGAAGCCCACCTTCAATTATTACTCTGAAGAACTATCATTAAAAATTTCCAATTTAGGGTAAGTGACTCAAAGAGTTGGGTCTGGAATTAAATTGAATTTGATGCATTTGTATTTCATTCTAGTGTACGCTGACTCTCAGAAAAAATCTTTTTTCACCAATTTTGAGAAGACCCATAAATTTTACCCTTGACAGAGGATCTAAAGTACAGAAGTTTGTTTGTTTATATTTCCTATTTCTAAACCGCCATCTCCCTGCAGTTCCCTACCCTTCTCACCTAAAGGGAAGGAGAGGCTATCCAAAAGACTTTGCTAGGGTCCAAACACTAGGCTGATTATTTTTAAGTGGAAAAGACATCCTATGACCACTGATAAGCACCAACCCATCCAAGACTTACAGCACTTACTAAATCAACACTCTGAATTGTGCCTAGGAACCTACTGACAGCCAGTGCAGCAACCACAGTGTCAGCGTTATACAATTATGGCAATCTTGGTTTGCCAACACAAGAGAGGCTACATTTTCAACCACCTGTAGTTTCCAAGTGGTCTTCAAAGTTAATTCTATGCAGTAAACTGAATAGGCTGGTGATAAGTGCATACATCACTGTTGCCAGGACCATATTTATGAGAATATGCAGCCTCTAGTTATATTTATGAAATTAAAAATTAGTATGGGGTCCCCACCCTGATGTCTTACTTCAATCTACACAATGGTCCTGTCTCAAATGGTTTGATTATAACTTGCTCTTTATGCTTCATGTTTTACACCCAAAGCTGTTTGTAAGCATTCACAAATGTCGCATTTTTATTCCACCGAACTCAATTACACCATAAGTTACATTGACCAGTTTGAAGAAAAGTGGTTTCTAATGTGTATGTTTCTGAAAAATTGAAAAAAATCCTAGAATAATTATGTAAAGTAATATTGCACAAATATTCCTTTTGACATCTTCTCTCTCTCACACTCACACACACAAATAATGGAAGGAGTGTTTGAATTCATTAAGCTTCTATTTTGAAAAGGAAGAATTTTCCATTTCTCCCCCTTTCCGACAAGAGGCCCGGCTTTCTACAGTTTTCTGCCACAGAATGCTTCAGAACAGAAGGCAGAACATACAAAGGTTCAGAGCCTGAAGGAGAAGTAAATGTTCCTTCTGGTCAGGGTTTAGACAGAACTGGTACGAGCTGCCTGCTGTATCTGCAGTGCAGGAAAGGAGGACTTGCAAAGAGGATCTGTGGAGGAGGAGCCTGGAATGTGTGCTCACTATAATTGTAAAAAATAACCATCTAAGCAAGTTACAGAGGAGGAAGAAGTGGGGGAAAGAAAGAGAACGCATGGGCTCTTCAGCTGTTATGGTGAAACCAGGGGACGGAAAGGAGAGGCTAGTTTTACACCACTTCTTCAACCAAAGACCTTGAAAAACAGGGGGGGGGGGAGAGAGAAAGGGAAAGGAGAAAGTCAGCACTGTTACTGCAGCAGCCATTGATTTTTCAGAGGTCGATACTACACTCCCACAGATCTGCTCAGTGGGCGGGTTAATCACATCCAGTGTTTCTGCTCAACACCATTTCGCCCCCTCTCTTCCATCCCTCCCCCAATTTGTGCTAAATAAACACTTAGTAAAATACATCCTCAAAAATCCAGCAAAAAGCAGAGCCACTGGTGCCTCATATTCTTTCCTTTCCCTATAATAAAGGGAATGCTAAGCTTGTGGTTGAAGACATAAAGTGAGGGGGAAAGCTTCATGATTCATGCACTCAACAAGATGTCGCTAGAGGAAAAAACCCACCAAGCTTTAAAGGGCGGTTGTTCTCCTGTTTTCATCATCCTGGGAGAACCTGGAAATAAATCTTACCCAGTATTAACCATCACATTCCAAAATTAATTCCTGGTCAATCTGTCAAGGGCTCCAACATTTTAAAAGGGTAACACTGAGGCTTTTCATTTATAACAGAGACTGGGATTCTCAATATTGGATTAATTTGACAGGATCAGTTAAGAAGGTAGTGTCAACCATAGTACCTCATCTCTGGTAAGAATCTGAGAAATATAATAAATACAAATAAATGTATGGTTGGAGAGATTGGAAAAGATAAAGCAAAGAACGTACTGCTCCAAGCACCTCAATCTTTAGGTTTCTCAAAGCCATTTTAATTTGTAACACCTTAAGAATCAACATATTACTTATTATGCATAAACTTCCACAGACTAGAATCTAAGTCAGTGTTTTCCAAAGTTGACGACTGTGGACATCAACTTCCAGAATTCTCCAACCAGCATGCTAATTCATTGCAAACTTAGCAAAAAGTTATCCTAAATTGAGGAAAATTTAGTGATCTCTAATTTGTATTTAAAAAAAAGAGAGCATTGCTAGGTGGTTTTGGAATGTACGTACAGTGAACGTATGTAACTATCGATAAAACTGCAAACGTTCCACCATTGGGCAAACTGTAATATATAAACACATTCCTTTAAAGAGGGTCACCGAGGCAAGAATTAGACAACTGGATATTCTTTCGTGGTCCCCTACAAAGGATTTGGTTATTTGTTGGATTGCTTCCTTTTTCTCTTAGGGCACTTTCAATTTCCCATGAAACTCAATTGCTTGCATCAGCCTTAACATCTAGATGAAATCATATTCTTATTCATATTCATATTGCTACACTAAACACACCATGCTGAACACTGGCATAGTTACTTATACTCCTTGAACACTTTCTCTGCTAAGAAGAGAATCCCTTTATTCTATCTCTTCCAGTCCATAGTACCATATTCTACTTTCCCACTGAAACATTCAATGACATTAACTTAATGACTGCATGATTTATTTTATGATCATGGCAAAACACATAAAATGTGACTCTTTTAATAACCGCCTCGGTTAGCAATGGATGTTCCACTGATTAAGTTGAGAACTACCTGTAAAGTCTGTCCCTAATACAGTTTAAATAGCAGAAAGAAAGAAATTTAGTCATTTTGGTATGTACAACCCATGCAAATAATCAAGAGGATCCAACAATCTCCTTTCTCCCACATAGCTAGGGTAGCACAACATGAGTTACAAAGATATATTAAGCATTAATTCAAACACAACAAAAAATCAAAGCAAATAAACTAAAACCTCCAGATCATTTGCACTACATAAAAGAGGGAGGGAAAAGAAACAGATATACTCCCAATCCTGTAACCATTTATAATATTCATGATACACCAAAAGCCAATATATTGATGATGTGCTCTGAAAAGAACTCCAAGCAATTTAGGTAGCTCTGCTAATGCTTCCATTTCTGATTTGATTATCAGAACAATCAACTCTTTCAGTCTTGAAACACTGAACTGAACACTCTGTGGTTTATTGGGTACATTTACTGATTGAAACAATGGAACAGACAATCTGTGATAGAAAAAGCGAGATCAATTTTAACTCAGTACAATTTAGAAGAGGTGAATGAGAACATAGCTTGGGACGTATTAAGAGATTTCTGGACATTTGTAGGCCTGATCACTGCGCCTAAAAAATTTCCTCAATAGAATATTTGCTACAACATACCTGTCAAACGCTGGGAAATCAGGAGATTCAGGCAATTCAAATGAGTATAAAGATTTATTAAGCCCTCTACAAGACTCTGACCAACTAACGGTCAAGGGAAATGAGCGGGAGATAAGAGAGGCATTCAAGGTGGGCTGGACTTAATCTCTTATGGGCATATAGGGATTCATGACTTATGGTGGTTTGACCCCTCTCTTGGGCGCCGCCTGGTCATCTCTTATATAACTCTTTTTAAAGGTGCTCCTTCTTATGGTGCTACAAACATACAACATTAGAAAGGTAATTAGCAGTCATGGCTTTTTCAGTTGCATGTTTGCTGTGAAACTCCTGGCCTTACAAGGTTTGCCCACTATCTTCAACAGGACATTTTAGTTCAACTCCTGGGATACATTTTAATAGTGGTATTTGTATTTTATTATAATTTTTAAACCTCTCTCTCTCTCTCTCTCTCTCTCTCTCTCTCTCTCTCTCTCTCTCTCTCTCTCTCTCTCTCTCTATCTCTCTCT
>JANHFL010001001.1:110046-122152 GCA_032468155.1 Oxyrhabdium leporinum
CTCTCTCTCTCTCTCTCTGTATGTCTTTATGTATGTATGTATGTATGTATGTATGTATGTATGTATGTATGTATGTATGTATGTATGTATGTATGTAAAATGAGGAAGTAATGGAGTTCATGAAAAAATAAATTTGGTTTTCTGATACTACATAAAAGCCCTAGCATAAACATAGCATTATTTAACTGTTACGGTATCTCTGCCTACTTTATTACATTGCACCCAGCACTGTTCAGTAGATGGATTTTGAGACAATAAAGAAGATCATGAAATCTAGAAGTCGGCGGCCAGTCTTATGGCTTTTTCTATGATGTTTACCACAAGTAAATACATACTTTTTGGGGTGTGATTTGCTTTGTTAAGTGGAACTGCAAAAGTGTACAGTAAAAGTTTTTCTGCAGTAAAAATCTTCTAACAAAGTATGGATATGATTAACGAGTTCTGCATTTATCCAACAAAAAAGGTTCATATTCACAGTGGTGGCAGTTATGGGGAGGGGGTGTCTAATTTTATGGAATCAGTTTCCAATATTATTGCCTGAAGAAGTGCACATGTCCTTGGAGAAATATATTCAGCCAACATGCTTCACTGATCTTTTAGTGAAGAATAGCTAGAAGATTGTTCAAGTAAATTTTACTGACCATCCCTAGGAAAGCTTTTCTGTCAGCTTCATCAAAAGATAGAGCAAATGTGAACTATAAAATGAAAGCCTTCATAAACCCAGTCAATTTAGTAGTAATAATTTGTTTGCATCCTCCTCATCTGGACAAAACAATGGATTAAGAATAATGAAGTATCATCAATGGATCCTTGAAAGAAACAAATTTTCTTGATTTAGTATTTAGGACAATATTTTAACACAATAGACAGACAATCTTGGCTTTATTTATCAATCGATCAAATCTTTGGTTATACACCAAGTTATTTATTCATATTTCATATTTCTTAACCAGCCATCTCCCTCAAGAGAACAGCTCTGGGTAGTGTACAATATAAATAAAATTAAAGTTAAAATCAGAAAAGATGAGGTTAAGAAGTTATAAAATTATAAAAATAACAAAATTTCAAAACATGAAAAATTTCAAGATGAGGAGTGAGCAGTTGCTAAAACAGGCAGGGGGGACTAAATTAACAACTGTTGTTATTAGTTGAACAATGAGAACTAAATTACGTTAATAGAAACTTTCAACTGAATTTGATGTAGTTGGGTGGCAATGGTGGTGGAGGGTACGTGTTTTTAAATTAAGCCCTTGTTTTACAACAATATATTTACAATTATATTTTTGTTTAATTAAATGGTTCAAAACAACACTATACAGTATTTCTGGACATCTTATACAAAATAGATGAGAAATTCATCAGTATTCCAATACCTAACTTAACATCTAATGTATTTATTTATCAAATTTATATACCCACCCACCTCACAAAATACTCCAAGGTTATCTAGGAAATTTGCTTTCCTTTAGCAAAGTAAAATCACTTTCAAGTTCACCTCAACGGCTTTTGATATATAGATGCATCCATGCAGGTTTTTTGGCATAGCTAAGCAGATCTTTCACTTTAAGCTGGAATGAGGACGTTTTTGAAGTAGAACATTGCACTGGTCCATTCTACATAACTCTTTTCTTCCATTTAAAAAAAAACACACACCCTAATTCTAGACAGGTAAAGAGAGAGAGAGCTACTCATACAACTACTTCAATGCATTTTTTTTTGCATCTAAGGCATTCAAACTAATGTTATTTGCTGTTTCTATACTTCATAACAATTTTCCAGTTTAAGTTAAGAGCATATTTATTTAGAAAAGACATTATTGTGTAATCTGTTGGAAAAACAACAGAAATTATAAAACAAAAAAATATAGACAGGCAGTTGTTTTTCTGAATAACATGCTGAATTTTTTTTTTGCTAATTATATTTATAGTATAATAGTGTAATAAATTTTGATAATTCTTATAAATCAGCAATCGAGATTGAAGAAATAGAAAAACCATGAACAACAGAAGAAATTAGCTTCTTAAAGCTATTAAGTAGGGACCTGTGTTTGAAAGAATCATACCTTAATACAGGCAAATGTCACTAAGGCCAATGTCAACCCAACTAAAATGAAGGACCACCAGGCCTTACTTGGGATTGAGCAGAATTGGGGGAGTGCGGCAACTGCAACTCAGCAGTAACGTTCCTCAAATGCAGAAATCTCCATCTTCTTTTCTCCCTATTTTGTTTCAAAATATCATCTATACACCCGATAATATGGCTGATATTGACAATGCTAGATTATCTGCTTTTCAGTGCAGTTCAGGTATTCTGATTTCTCATCAATGAAAGATGCCAGGTTATGCAATACAAGGTTTAAAAAGATACGAGCGCATTTGTATTTTGTCATTTACAATAGAAAAATATTTTGTTTACAGACTGAAGAGGACCAGTTCTACTTGGGATGCCTCATATGTAGTTTGCCTTGCGTTTGATTTTGACTGGATTTTAACAGATCTTGCCTTTGTGTTCGGTATGGACTAAATAGATCTATCAAAGCCATAGACCCAGAAACCTTATATTTAAACAGCTGGATATAATGGAACAGGTTACTTGGGAAATATTCCCAAGAAATCTTGTACGTAACTATGGTAACCAGCTTACAGCTGCACACATTGACATATGCTAAGCTAATTATTAGCCATAATAGGTCAAAAGTGCCCAGGTAAGTCATTTATGTATTCCAAGGTTTTAATATTCAATGTCTTAGTAGTATCATTACTCATCAAGATCATCCAACATCACTTGCCATGATAGTCAATGGCTGGTCACAGAAATGACGATTGCAAACCACGTGTAGTTTTGTTGCTTCAAAGAATTCTTCCAGAAAAAGTAAATAGTGCTAAGTTCCCTCTCAATCTTTCCTACTAAACTAGCACTATCCAAGTTATTGAAACTGTCTTAATTCTTTATAATACATCTATGGTCCAAATCCAAGCCTCTGAGTGTGTCTTTCAATGGAGATCATTCAGAAGATATATAAGATATAACATGTGTATGATCAATAAACTATTTAAGACATAGCTATGTAAATACATTGAGATCCATTCCACATATCAGTGTCCAAACCAGAATTGGGAATATTCAGTTAGTTCAGCCCCTTCTGTGCTAGATCAGTGCCACTCCTGGCTGGTCAACGTTTCTTCCTTGAGGGAGGGTGTGGTCCTGCTAGTTCCTGAACTAGTGCACCCTCTTCTCAAGGGGCCACAGCTTAACCCAACTAGTGTTGACAGTTTCCTTTTAAGGAAGGTTGTGGTGAAAGTCATCACATAGAGCTTCAAAGGACCCTTGATGAAGCAGATTATTTGGATCCCATTCAACTCAAGCAAGACTGAGTTGCTTTAAGTACTTGGGGCTTTCAGTGTCCAGAGAGGTTAATCTTTGGTCCTGGATTGGATGACAGCCTTAAATGGATCTGGTGCATAATCTGCAGGTCCTCTGCAGCCCAAGCTGGGCTAGGAGGATCTTTGCACACCTTCTCACTGTGCGCCAGTTGTGCCCATTCCTGGACTGGGAAGCTCTGCTCACAGTCAATCAGGCCCTTGTGACCTCCTGTCTGGATTTCTTAGTCCCAAAATCGAATCAGAATCATGTGGTGATTCTTCCAAGCTGACTTTATTGTTTTCACACCTAAAGACTGAGGACTGTACTATCTGTATCTAAAATATATTATGTGAACTATTAATTAGGGAGGGACTATTTTCACCCTTTCTCTCATGTGTAACATCTGGATTGAGTAGCCTCTTATTTTGGAATGCACCCCATCCCTCCTGGGAATCCACCCCCTTCCAACAAAAGTGTCAACACAGAATTACTGTAATATGCTCTTCATGGTGTTGTCCTTGAAGAGCATTCAGGAGCTTCAACTGGCGCAGAACGTAGCTGTATAGGTAGTAAATGTTGTTGGAGATTCGATATATGTAACACCACTGTTTCGTGAGCTGCATTGGTTGCCAATTGTTTCTGGGTATAATTCAAGGTGCTGGTTGTCATCTTTAAAGCCTTTCATGGCTTGGAATCTGAGGGACCATCTTCCCCCAGTTGTTTCTACCCATCCAATCTGAACTGGCATGAGTGGCATACTCCAAATCCTGTCAGCTGGATGAGACTAGGAGATGTGACTTTTCTGCTATAACCCATGCGCTCTGGAACATTCTCTCCTCTGAAATTAGGATGGCCCATACCCTGTTGGCCTCTCATAAGGCCTTGAAGACCTAGGCCTGGGATACCAAGTGCGTTAAGTGCTGTTTTTCCTGGCTATATTAACTTCTACAGTTATGTTTTTCTTGGCTGCTATGCATATTTTTGGATTGTGTTTCTGTTTAATTTTAATTGATTTTATGATTTCACTGCTCAGAGTCACTTGATTGAGATGGGCAGCCATAGAAATTGAATGAGTGAATAATATAAAAATCTTTAGCCAAATGGAACAGTTAATTTCTAAGTGAGCCAGAATTCTTATTATTCCTGAAGAACAATTAACTGTTAAAAGCCCCTTTCCCTAGTTTTAATTTGAACGTCTCCATTTTAGAGAAAGAATTGAGCCACTTTGATCCATGGCTTATTTCATCTCCTTTTTAGATTGCTTGCATGAGATGGAGTTGCCCTTGGGAATAACCTTAAGATTTAACAGAAGATACATTACACCAGTTGTAGAACAACTTCCACGGAATTTGTTTTGTTTCAGGGACAATTTTAATGTTCTCTTGAATGCTTAAATAGTTGAAAGCCAGATTATTCAAAAATAATCTCAGATCGACCTTTTTTATTTATAATTATTGGGTGAATGTTATGGAAACAGCCTTTAAATATGAGCATTATGGACTTTCTTCTTGGGCAAGCGCAGGTTTGCACCCTCTTTATTATAAATGAAGTCCACTTCATTCAGTGTTTTTTAGTCTTGTTTCATCTGTGTCTTGCTCTAATTGTAGCTCTTTGATTTATGGTTATTGTTTATTACTTTATTATGTTATATTTAAATAAAAGTTTTGTTTAATGACCAGTTTATATACTACACACACACACACACACACACACAAAATGATATAGCTTAGCATAATATAACCATAAAAGCAAAATCACAAGATAAGGTTATCTCAAATTGGAAATTTAAAAGCATTAGGGAAGATGTCCAATGCCAATCAAAGAAACAATGGTTTTTCCCCTAATCTTATAGAACACTACATAAAATTTGACAATTTTTACATAACTCCCTGTTTCTGAAGTGATAGGCAGAAAATATTATTGCAATACAAGTACATTATAATAATACTAAGACCACTAAAAAAAAACCAGGAAGAAATATAATTCTACCATTGGAGCTTCTTTGGTCTACAAGAGCAAATTCTGTTTTACAATATGGAATTTCCACATTGCCATGGGAAAAGTATTATACTTTGTCAATATGAAGAGTCTTCTTTAATCAGGAATTCTTATGCTACTGGCTTAAGGAATGATCTATTTGGCTTCAGGAAAACAACTTGATATTATCTAATACAATAGGAAATAATGCCATTCCAACTGATGATTCCTATCCTTGACTCTTTCGCTTAACATTGGTTCTGATGTTCTCTATAGTGCCAAGAGCGCCCCTGAAGAAAAGCCATGTAGTTAGAACTCTGAACTCTAAAAGACAATTCCAGAAAGATTTGATTCACATCTATTTATATAGGAGGGAAAATGTAAAATGGTTATGGTATGCTGCTTCGGTGCAAGTTGAAAAAATGATGCTAAAAGTAGCATTTTAAACATTGCATTTTGGAATCTGATTTTTAATCCCTCTTTCACATACTTTCACTGATAGAACTGAAAGCTTTACCGCAATATACATTTGTAAAGCAGTAAGTCAGTATGCTTATAAAGAGCAAGCAACAATGCTATCGAGTTAACAAACCACCCTTGGAAATCTAAGCTGAGCAGTGAGAATCCTCTTGCAATTTTCTGATTACACCCCAGCTTGCCTGGCTACAACAAACTGGACTCAAAGCAGAAGAAAGAAGTGACAGCATTGCTCGGTGCGCATGTGCCGATTTTCTAATCTGCTCCTATCCAAGACCCAGCTGCCTTCATATTTCAGTTAATTTTCTAACTGAAACTGTTCCTAAGAAAACAAGAGCTGCCATCAGGGGAATCTGTAACGTATACAGGCAGGAAGCTGTGCTGAGCCACCAACGACTAGAATAGAAACAGGAAATGGGCCCCGCATCGAGCATAGCATGATCTGCTGCGAACACAGCCTCCTGCCTGAAGCACAGGGACAGCAAACGGCATCGGTGACTTTGAGCAGCCTGATTTATAAGGCAGATTCTGATTGGCTGTCCTTCCAAAGAGACTCAAGCATACATCCTTCCCTGCTGCTCGGAAGGGCCATGACTGACACAGCAATGGGGGTGGGGAATTTCCTTCTGAGCATCAGGTTAGCCTCTTGTAGTTCAGAAGTGGAAGACACCAGGACAACTAAGCAGATCAGTTCCAAGAAACGAGTCATGCCCAGAAATCATTTCACGGGAATAAAAAGAGATTCCCAGAAACAGCCTTTCCAGCAGTGCTAGAAATGAAAGCTATTCTGCAGCTTTTTTTCTTTTTTTTTTAAAAGCAGACACTCAGAATGAGATTGGCCTCCAGAGGAATAAAATTAAGATGTGGGTAGTCACACGCATGGTTTTGTTTTGCTATTAATCTTTTCATGCAAACGAGCACAGTCATTCAACAGACAGGCCTTACAGGAACCTTCCTGCCAGAACAATTTGGGAGGCACTGATCCTTCAAATGCCATATGGATCTCTGGCACAGTGTACTCTGGGACCATTTACAGCAATGCCTAGACAAGTTATAATTAGCAAGCAAATGTTATTTTCCCATGAATTTACAAATTGTTGGGCCAAGTTCCACACTGTGAACTGAGGAAAGACAAGGATAAATATCTTGGTAAGAAATTTCTTCTCTTCATATTAGTAAACAAAACCACTTAACAAAGTCTATGTTATCACAACATGAATCCTAAGCTCATAGCATGATATTGCTGTCACTTAATATGCAGGCATTGGTCTATTGAAAGCATTGGTCTGTCTACAGGAACAGAAGCATACAATTTACTCTGATAAACTGAAATAGTTTTTCAGATTACCAACTGAATTCACTTACACCTTTTATTCATGAAATGTATGCCCTACAAACATTTATAATAATGATCTCTCATACAAGGAGAAATCGATTGATGTAGCTAAAGGCTGGACAAGTGGATGTTTAATCTTGGGGAAAAGAATACAGTTAGCAAGTAAGCAGAGAATCGGGGGAGAGTATATTCCTGCATCACTCCTTAGATACTGAATAATATCTTCAAGAGTTCTGTTTAACATCCAACACTCTCTGTCCTCATTAGTTATTTGAAATCAGTAATATCATGATGAGACAAACATTTTTCTTTCAACAGAAGCCAGAAAGTTCCTTATCAAATCACACTGCAGCTAGAAGTTCACTTAGTACTTAGCCTTCTAATAGAATAAGTGTAGCTGCACGCCTAACATACGTTTTCTACCTTACAAGTCTGAAATAGGACATATTTTGAGGATACAGGTAGTCCTCAACAGTTCATTTATTGACCATTCAAAGATACAATGGCACTGAAAAAAGGACTTATGACTGCTTTTCACACTTATGACTGTTGCAACATCCCCAATGGCTCACTTGATCAAAATTCAGACACTTGGCAACTGACTCATTTTTATGACAGTTAGTGTCCTGGGATCATGAAATCACCTTTTGCAACAAGCAAAGCCAGGTTCGTTTAGCACCCATGTCCCTGATGTAACAACTGCAGTGATTCACTTAACTGTGGAAAGAAAGGTCGTAAAATGGGGCAAAATTCACTTAACGTCTCACTTAGCAACAAAAATTTGGGGCTGAATTGTGGTCATAAGCCAAGGACTACCTGTACTTCTTTCTACAGAAAATGGATACATGAATAAACCATAATTAAACATTTTTATTTTATTAAGGGGCCTTCTATACACTTACTAGACTATATGTTTCCTGGTTATTTTCTCACAGTCAAGCATTTAATTGAACTTATTGGAAAACCAAGAGCAAATTTAAACAAGTACCACTGCTAACTTTACAAATATGTAGTTGAGATGATAATGATTGGGACAGGTAGCATTAGACCAGGGGTGTCAAACCTGCGGCCCACCGGCCAGATGCGTCATACGCTGATCATGCCCACCTCCGGTTTAGCAAAGGGGGAAAAAAGTAGTGATACGTCATGTGACAACATACTGTCATGAGTTTGACAAGCCTGCACTTGACTGTCATGATTAGTTCAAACACCAACCTACTACTCAAGTAACTAAGATCTATACTAGAGGTCATGAAAGAAAATTCTACTATAGCAAACAGATCTTAATTTAGACGACTTTAGATGCAGCAGAGAAAGTCTGCCATTATAGAGTATTTCTATATATGCAGAAAATCCCATTCCATATTTTATATCTGTGTAAAATGTCTAAAGTATTTGTTTAAAATTCATGTGCATACATAAAGACCCATTTGGATTTAACAGATCCTCTGCTTAAATGTAACCCGCATTTCAATTAACTTGAATGTTTACTGTTTACTGTTTTACAAATACTTTATACAAACTTATGGTATGATAATTTAGAATACCGTAAGCTTACCCAGAGTCTTCTTGAGTAGGTGGCCATAATAAAGTCAACATATAAATAAATGGAATATTGGGTACAGTTGAGATGGAATGTGCACCTAGAGAAGCAGTGGAGGGGAGTTTTGGTAGCACAAAGAAGGCAGTACATTTTTATCAGAAAGAAGCTGAAATTAAGAGACAGTGCAGCAGCTGGATGAGGGAGGATGGAAAAAGTTCAGGACAGCCACATCCTAGAATCCCTCAGGGCATATCTAGTAGGTTAGAAGGCGATAGCTTTAGTTTGGCAAGATTCTGTCCATTAGATGCAAGCAAATAAAGGACTGGACTGAATTTTCCTATTGTCTTTGGGCTTGGATCTTTGACAACTAGAGTAAAAGTGTCTTCTTCTTGCTGATGAGTTGTGCACAACCAAGGCAGTTACTTGGACAAGGTCTTCACACAGTGTCATGGAAGCTTTGTGTAGCTTTGCAGAGGTCCAGCAGCTGCCTTGGTCAGGTGTGCCTGGGAGGGCCGAGATGGCAAAGTGCAGGCTGGCCAAAAGGGCAGAGATGAGGTGAGAGATAGGTGGGTGGGAAGAGCTGAAACAGAGGCAAACAAGGCCAGGAGGAAAATGAGGTCCTCTGCAATCAGGCTACCACTAAGTGGTGCGCTCATGTTAAGTTTCACCTAATGACCACTTTGCTTAGTGATAGAAATTCTGATTCCAATTAGGGTTGTTAAGTGAGGACTACCTGTACCAATTGGTGTTTTTTTACATAAGGTCCACCGTTACAGTGTTAAAACTGCTATTCCAAGCTGTAGGAGTTGATCGTGTAATCATATGTCATGAGTACCTGTTTACTTGTATTACCATTTTAATGCTAGTTTGATGACATTTTTAAAGCTGGTCACGTGACAATTTAATTACCAAAGTGTGATACAAATGTTAAAAAGTAACAACATTTCATCCAATAGTGTAATAGGCAAACTGGTAAACAAATCTTTACAACAAAGACAAATTACACACAATTATGCATTTTAAAACATTCATGAAATATGATCAAGTATTTATAAATTGATAATTTAAAAAAAGTTATTAACAGAACTGTCAAGGCAAGGTGGAATCTTATACAAACCCACTAATCAAATAAAGTTTTTTAAAAACTCTTTTTAAAGACTATTTAAGATTCACATTTTCAATAGCTGTTAAGCAAGTTGTACATAATTGATTCTGTGAGATGTACAGTTGATTTATAAAGTATTTCTTAAACTATTCATGTGAATCAGGAATAAAAGTCCAAAGCAGCTTATTCCCACTGCAACATAGTTGGTTGTTTGCTTGACTGAGTGCCATCAAATCAGTGTCAACTCTTATATCTACATAGATAAGATATTCTCCAATATTGTTTAAGTACAATATTGTACTTAATTGCTTTGAAACTCATCAAATTTGGTACTCAATGCATTTTTGACACAAAAATTTTGTCCCAGTACTCATCGTTCGTTTGATACTCAAAATCCAAGCTAGAACTTGTTGGTGTCAGCTGTGTTGTGTCACTAATTATTCCTTATGTGAAAGCAATTTTTTTGCTACTCATCATTTTTGGTAGTTATTGCACCTCCCAGAACCAATTAACGAAGAGTACCAAGGTACCACTGTACATTTATATCTGGTTTGAGATTTGACTTTTGTATATTATGCACTGATCTAATAATTTGGCTGGTATAATCAGCCAGCAAAATGCACACCAGATTGAAGGCACGTGTTTTACTGCCATTTCTAATAAGCTTCACTCCTCTTTTTCTTGATGTCCTCCCTTCTCCACCGTGCAGTCCTTTACTCCTCGCCTTTCTTCAAGAGACACATTACTTACTGCTCTCCCTGTAAGTCACTTGAGAAGCTACTCTCAACTGGTACATTTCCTATTAATACTGTTACTGAAAATCGAGTAGGCAGACTGGTTCAAAGTGACAGAATTTAACTCACATTTCTCAAATTAAGAGGCCAAAGTGAAACATCATAATCTTCTTTTCAATTCTGAATTATGCACATGTACATCTCCTATCAAAAAAGAAGTCCATGCATTGCCGAAAATATTTTCATGGACAGAATATACAGTACCACTTGCTTAGCGACTCCCTCAGACAATGACCATTCAGTTACAATGGTGAAGAAAAAGTAAATTTGAGACCACTGCCTGCATTTGTGACACTTGCAAATCTGTAAAGCAACAGAAAGCTGAATTAAGATTGTAAGCATAATTGTAGTCATGTGGTTCTTCACTTAGTTACCAGGTTGTGGACATTATTGTGATCACTGAATGAGGACTACTAGTATACCCATCTTCCTATAGACAGAAATGTGTATTAATTTTCAGGCAGATTTAAAAAAAAATAAAAAAACAATTCAGCAGCGAAACACAACAAGTGCGTGCTTAAAAGATGGAAACATTGTAGAAAATTATAGTATTGTATTTACTGCTAATTTGATACTATCAATTTCTGATCCTTTAACATTTATAATATATTTTAAAAGAAACACCCTAGAAACATTTAAACTGCTGTATCTCACCATTATAAAATTGTGCTTATGTCTAACTACACTATGGTTAATTAGCTAGACCTAGGCCCCAGGAGCATGTATTTATTCCCCATATTTGCTTCTTCCCACTTTATCAATTCTTCCTGCTTTATGTTACTATTAAGCATTTTATTGATGCCAATAATCATCATGGCTTGTACAAAAGAGTCCTTAAAAGAAATCATTAATTAGTCATTTAGTTCAAGTGGAATACTCAGTGCTATTTCCAAACCCCTATCCCTACATAAGACCCTATGAGTTTATAAATTTACGAGTTGAATCCAATATTCAATGAGAGAAAAAGGGAGCCGGAAAAAGGGAACTTTAGGATGGGAGGGTTAATTCAATCCACTAGTGAGACCACCATGAGATAGACTTTTTCCCCTAAGAACTGTGAATATTAATTGCTTTGGATATTGAAGCAAATTTGAATATACTACTTAGGATCCCAATCATAATTAAATATTTAAAAACAATTTCAGGTTCTAGTTAACTGGAAGCTGAGTTAGTGTAAATCAGGGGTGTCAAACTGAAGGCCCATGGGGGTGCTTAGATCTGGCCCGCTAGAAACAGCAGAGGACTGGCCCATGGTGCCTCTGTCAGCAAAAACCATAGCTCGGGAGGGCTGGTGCGGCCCTCCCAAGCTCCGTTTTCATTGGCATAGGGTTGCAGGAGGCCGTCCCAGCCGAAAAAGGAGGCCATGAGCCCGTTTTCGCTGGCAGAGCACTTGTGCCACCACAGGCGCCCACACGAGTGACATCAAGCTGGCCACACCCACCCTGGCCATGCCCCCCCCAAAGTCAAACACAACCCTGATGCGGCCCTCAATGAAATCAAGTTTGACACCC
>JANHFL010001001.1:122252-141674 GCA_032468155.1 Oxyrhabdium leporinum
AAACACAACCCTGATGCGGCCCTCAATGAAATCAAGTTTGGCACCCCTGGTGTAGATTTAAGTACAGCAACTTGTAGCTAGCATGTATGAACCAACTGGAAATAGGTTGCCCTGCCTGAGATTGAGGGATTACTGTTATTGTTTATTCAACAAACCACGATTAAACTAAATCCTGACTTAGCATATATAAACTCAGTGTAAGTCTTAGAGGACCAATGTTGATATCAATTCAGCTCCTGACTACAATTAGGATTGGTAAAATAAGATCTACATTTCATAATTGAACAAAAGACGATACAATGCAAAAGCTCACTCCCTTATTAAGAAATCAGAATTATTATATTTGTAAGTTGTTAAATTACTATGGTCCAATTTTTTGGTGTTTTTTATTTTTACTACTGTAATCTAAAACAAACCCTTAAAATTATCAGCATGAAACTAGAGACAGATTAGACAATCAAGAGTTACTCAAAGTAAGGAATTCAAGAGATGAAGTAGAAACTTCACTTGATATATATATTGGCTTCACTCTGCCAAGTAGCAGCTACGGTTGTAATGGCTAAATTTTGGAAAATTTATCTTGCTCATAGCTGATCTATGTATTTTTACAGCAGTGCCCATTCTGAAATGGCCTCTTAGTAAACAGCCTGAGCAATGTATGGTCTGTTTCTGTCCTATACAGTAGTAGTCTTGGTATCTGTGCAAAATATGACTTCTTTTACTCCTTCTTCATTGTTCATATTAGAGCCATGTGTCAAATAAATCACTTAGGGGAAATGCTTCTTATTCTTTACTTCAAAGCAAGGTATTTTCATATTTTGATGTGGAAGTTGTTCCAGAGAAAAATTCTCTCACAGATGTACTTCTACAGTCTCAACATTTTATTTCATGTGTATCATTAATAAATTATACTGTCAATCTCAGAAGAGTTATGCTGCTTTTAAGCAGGGCTGCATAACCTTAAGTCAAATCCAGTCCTTTGAGAAGTACTAGAGTGAAAGAAAAGCATGGTGGATAAACCTAATAGTGTAATAATAAAATAGGGTCATATTTGGGCTGCACAAATTGGGTTTTTCTCATTTATTCAAATAGTTTAGAAAAAAAGGGGAAGGGGCTCTAAATACAAACCACTAAACTACTGTAGTTTGCAAGCCGAAGAAAGAATCTAAAGCAAACAGGAAATTGCAAAATATTCCATTCTAGTTATAATCACAAAACCATTTTTCAGCCCTGACAAGACTCCTTGAACTGATGAGGCACATTCCCCAAATCTAAATTTTAAATATCACATGCGTATTTTTGAAGATTTCTAGAAATTAGGTTATAATACAATACATTCTGCTGACACGGAATACAAAGATAGTCCTCGCTTAACAACCCTAATTGGGACTGGAATTTTCATCGCTTAACTGAAGGGCCAATTTATTTATTAGGAAAAATACCATGTGATCACATCAGTTAGAAAGGCAGTTCCAATAGTGACCGTTGTGGTTGTTAGGCTAGGACCTCATGCTCCAAATGCTGCACTTCACTTCACTTCAACTCTTCCCTATCCCGCTATCTCCTCCCATGCATCTCTGCCCTTTTGACTGCTCTGCACTCACTTTTGACTTTTATTTTCTTCCTCCTAATTCAGGGGTGTCAAACTCACGGCCAATGGGTCACACGCTGGCCACTCACACACACACATGCGGTTTAGCAAAGAGGGGGGGGAAAGTCACAATATGTCATGTGACAATAATGTGATGCTGCAAGTTTGACACCGCTGTCCTAATTGATCCTTCATTAAGCAGCTGCTGGTCCCACAAGGCTTTTCTTTATAGGAACCAAATTCAGGTCTTAAAGAACTTTCCAAAGAAGGTACCTAGGTTTAAATTTACATTATCTGCATTGGACGGCTACTCCATAATTGAGGAAAAGCCACTAAAAATGATGTTTTAGTGTCCTCATCAGCCACATTTGTGGCACAGGTAAGGCCAACTACCCCTTGGCTGTTCACTTATAGTGAGGCAGGTAAGTAAGCAATGAAGACTTTACTAAGTCAGAAAAGAGAACTGTATCAAACCTGGTTATAAGCAAATAGCTTTTTTTGTCATCATATTTGCACAGTTGATACAGGTAATACTATCATCAATGGAAAGTTAGCCTGCTTTTCACCATGATTGCTATACTCTCAAAAAAGATGCATCTTAATTATATACCACTGATACCCACCATTTTATAAGAAGGAATCTCCAACACAATTGAATAATTTCTTATTGCTAAATGTGGTGGAAGTATTATTCAAGTCATTCATATGCCATTTTATTTTGTGCATGGCGACTTAGACAAATTACTGTATATCTATACGACTAAAAATGACTGCTCCATTTTTAAAGAGATTCAGAGTGGAGAAGGAATTCCAAATTCCATAATTGATTCCTCTCCCCCCCACAATTCTTTCCCCTCCTTCTTCATTTAAAAAGAGTATTTTGACCCAAACAAGCACCAACAAAACTTCAGAGTGCCTAACTACGGAGGTGGCAGTATCTATGGGCACTTAAATGAAATAGGAACTTAATCACAACGAAGGAGAGTTGATGCCTCTAGAAAAAAAGCCTTCCTGCCTTGCGCAAGCTCACATTGTTACATCGCACATCAATTTGGGCAGGCTGGGTTTTTCTTTTACAGTTGAAGAAACATAGTAAGATAGAAAAATCTAGACTTATGAGTTAAATAAGAAATGTGAATCCTCAGGGCACAGCCAACTATAATCTAAATGATAGCCTCAATGCACCAAGCATTTCCAGGGTAAATTTGGGATGAGAAAAGAGACTATCACCTGAGATATGTTGTTTTGGGCTTGAAAATCCTCTGCATACTTACTGACCATCTGGGCAATGAGATACAGAGTTGTGTCTTTAACACTCACAAAAACTCAGCCTTTCTCTGCAGATAAAATAAAGAAAATAATCTTTCCAACTCAGCGACTTTAGGATTCAGTTTCCTTTGTAAATCTCTTCTGAAATCAGTTGTACTATGTATAAGTATCGCTTACTCCTACATAAATGTAGTCATTTGTGCTTATCTGAGAACTTGCAGTGCTGCAGATCTGAGGTTTAGGTGGATGACACTAGGATTAGCCTGTGGGAGAAGGAAAGGCCCAGGTTCATTTGGGAAGTTGGTAGCAAAAGCTTTCGTTACCTAACCGCAAAAGAAGCCCCTATACCGCCTCCAAAGAGTCTGGAACTCGAGAAATGACATAGAAAGGGAGCTGACCTCCAAATTGCTTTAATCTACTATAATCTACTACCACTATTATTCTGGGACCTTTCTGCACTCTTTTCCCAGGGTCCTACATACAGTTATGAGTGGAGACTACTGTAGGCTCCTCTTCTGATTTTTCATAGAAGTAATAATTAAGGATCCACACCCCAACCCTAGTGTTATCCACCTAGCACTCAGTCCTGCAGCACTGCAAGGTCTCAGATATGCACAAATCACTACATTTATGTAGGAGTAAGCAACGCTTGTAAATAGTGCAACTGATTTCTGGTACCTCTGCATATACTATATATATCAAATCCTATTGAAGTTAACAGGATTACTAACAAAAGACTAGGAATTATAGTTCAAAACATCTGGAGCACTTATCCATGTCCCTGAACAGCAAGGAATTAGGAACTTTGTTCAGCAACCAATCCTGGAAATAATTTGGAAAGACAGCTGAATTCCAATATATTGTGTAATGTTACCTACCATTTAGACAAAAACCTGAATGCACAATATTCTGCTTTAAACTGAAGTCACTCCACTAAGAGGAAACTTAATTCCAACTACTGGGAAACCACTACCTTGGTGAGTATATGTAACAGCACAACTGTTAACCTCTATCTCTGTTTAGCACTAGTTACTTCATCAGTCTCTTCTGAAGCCAAAACTAGGATATACAATGACTATTAGCTATGCCAACTGGGAAGACTATACAGCGAACAGGTATTGTGAAGCAAATCGGCTGATCATGTAAGAATTATTTTCTTTTTAGTAAGTATCTGAGAAGGAAGTTACCTGCCCTTCATCCCATTACTGGTATGAATATTAAGCTTCTCTGCACTCTGCTTCCCTCTAAAGTGAAGTGGTTTATCTATATGACTGAAATGTTCAATGTTGACTGCTTTTTCAAAAAGGTACCTAGTAAACCTTTTAAACATATACTAAGGGGCTTTGCAAAACACCAAGCTCTTTGCATTTTGTTCTCACAACTACAGTTTTGAGAGGTGCACTATTCTGAAAGCCAAACACTCTAGTATAAGTGGAAGAAACCAATTCCAGGTCAGCAGCTTAAATTCATTTGAGATGCTGGGGGTAATCTCTTGAGGAGAAACTTGGCATAAGGCCGAGGCACTAAATAGCTTTTTCACACATTACAAAGGTTGTCCTTTGAGGAGCAGGAAAGAGCTATACATATGAAGCCATTAGCCTACTAATTATTCTCTTCACAAAATACAAAAGATATAGCAAGGGCCATAAATAGGGAACTATATACATGATGGTCCATCATATCACCATCTACTGCAGATCAGGGATGTCACCAAAATATGAATAGTATAGCCTCTTCATCATTATTTAGGTGCTAGGCACATACAGATATAACTTTATCATTTAGAGATAATTTTTTTTAAACTAAAGATGCAACAATTGATCACACATGAATTTTCTCATCTGCAAAAAAAAAAATCAAGTTAACCAAGTTAATACAATTAGCTAATGGAGTTCAGCTCTAGCAGAAATTAAATCAATAGAAATTATACCATTATACAATGCAATAGACGTTTCATACGGTGAGTTTAATACAAACCAAAAAAATAGCAGAACCAAGTTAACACATACCTCTTATACTTCAGGCAAAATTCTTCCATTTAAGTAAAAAAAAAGACTTATATTCAGTAATCTATAATTCCATGGTGCATGAGGGTTTTCCCCAATTTTTCTAAGGTAATGCACAATAAGGTATCCTGTTTTGCCTCCCTTATCTAATTTTTTGACTCACCGGTAAGCTAGAGGGTCTTGACTGCAGATTCAAAGTCACATCTTCTTGCCCTTTACTGGAAGCCATTGACGTGGCAGAAGACGCATGGGAGCCAAATGAGTCCTGTGACAACTCCTAGAATATAAGAGACCAACCAGTGGGGGGGAAAACCCACAAAAATATTGTTTTTATCTCAGTCTAAGTTATGGTACAGTCATCTGTCTTCCTTGGCTCGGTTCAATCAGTCCAAGTGGTGACGACAGTTAGAAGTAAGTATTATAAACAACTGCAGAAGTTAAAAATTAGTGTAACCCAATAGTGTTAAAAACCCTTCCTAACTTCCCATTTTAAGTCACTATTTCTTGCTCTTGCATAGTAAATGACATCAATAAGTAGCCAAGGAGCAAAATATTGATGGTACATCCAATCAACCAGATAGACAGATTGTCAATCAATCCACGATCAGCAAGCATGTAATTTTGTGTTTTCTCTCTGACCCACTCCTGTGTGTATATCTCTGTATTTAAAAAAAAACTATATATAATGAACAAAGTTTAACAAACAACCTGCCATTTTGTGCTTCTTGGAAACACAGCAGGTATTCAGTGTTTAACTCACTGGCCCCTGTTGATCCCTAGTCCAGAGATATAGTGAAGACAGTGCAAATGCCTGAATCTTCCTTTTTCTCTTGCCTTAAGCTTGAGGTTTGGGAGACCTACTCAAGACCGCTGCTGCAACAATTCACCATGCAGAGAAAACTAATATGCGATGGTATTAGCCTTCCCAAGCTTTATGCCTTTCAAGGTCAGCAAGTACAGTGTTGCAGAAACTGCCCTAGTTTGCAAAGTTGCACATGGAAGAGTTTTGAACAGACAAGCTCCACTTTCTTCAAATCACCCGTTTCATTTTCCTTCATTGTGGTTTTGCATTAGTGTAAGAATCCTCACTTCTCCTCACAACTGTGGTGTTCCAATTCAAGTACTTCTTTGCTACTTGTCATGTAACACCTCTCTTTGAAAGGAAGGTAAAAGAAGGAAAAGTATCACATGGCAAAATGAGGAGAAAAAAGGTTCAAATCCCCATTCTGCCCCATCAAAAACCTGGGAATTATCTCTTGCCTGAATTGCTTTACAGATATATTTGGCAGGATAAATTACAGCTGTACCAAGTCAGGAGATGGTACTAAAAGGAGAACAATGTATGCCGCTTTGAGCTCCTAAAGAAAAGGCAGGATATGCATTGATATATCTAAATCAGGTTGCACTTGATAAAATACTTTTTGCCTGTGGGCTGTCACAGACAAACAGTGAAAGGTGGTGTTTTATTTTGCTGTGTGTAAATTGGCTTTCTGCCTGGTCGCCCACAAATGGACTACTCAGGTATTGATAAGTAATTGTGTTTCTCAACCTTGACATCTTTAAGATGTGTGGACTTCAACTCCCAGAATTCCCCAGCCAGCAAAGGAGTAACACATCTCTTTGCCAAGCTGCATTTCTTTCTATTTCCACTTGAAGAGCAGAAAAAGTATTAATAGGTCTGACCCAGAACCCGAGCTACTGTGTGACTGCCTAGTTTTCAAGAAATACGGATTGGGGCACAGGAACGGGGCAGTTCATGGAAGACAACCTACCTGTGGAGGTGGGAAGCGCTGCTGAGAATAGGCCGATGGCTGCTGTGACTGAGACGGAGGGTACGTTGCCGATGGCTGGGCGAGCGCCGAGGTAGCAGACTGCTGCGCTTGCTGCTGCTGCTGCTGCTGCTGCTGGTAAGGGGACTGGGACTGCTGCTGAGAGTAGGAAGTCTGACCCTGGGGGTGCTGCTGCTGGCCTGGGGCCGGCTGCTGGGGATATGGAGATGGGGACTGCTGGTGGGATGGCTGTGGCTGTGGCTGTGAATAGGGGGGCTGGGATGACTGAAGCTGAGGAGGCTGAGACTGAGTTTGCGTTTGCTGATAAGAGGGCTGAGCATGTGGGGCCTGAGTGGGGGACTGCTGGGCATAAGAAGGCTGCTGCTGGGGGTGAGGACTCTGCTGGTTGTAATAAGGAGTCTGACTCTGCTGCCCGTATGCAGTAGGGCCCTGCTGTCCATAAGGCGGTATCTGTTTGGGAGAGAAGGAGGAGAGAAATCAATGTTGGTCAGGAAGATGCTAAAGAATGGTGCTCAGAGAGATGCATTACAGGTAGTCTTCATGACCATTCATTTAACATCACTTTAAAGTTACAGCAGCCTCTTACTTGACTTGATCCATCCTCAAAGTTACAACAGTGCAACCGCATGACTGTGCTTGGCAACCAGCTCGCATTTACAATTGTTGCAGCGTCTTCCGGTCACATGATCATGGTTTGCAACCTTCACAGAGGGCTTCTAGCAACTCAATTGGGGAAGCCGGATTTGCTTAATGACCATGGTAAAAATGGTCATAAAATTGGGCTCGGATATGTGATTTGCTTAATGACCGCATCACTTAATGACCAAAATTCCAGTCCCAACTGTGATGCTAAGTCAAAGACTATCTGCACTCTTACCTGAAAGTTTTCAGATATTAGTTATGACTATTAATTACATTATGATCATAATATTGTAAACAGGATGGTCACAACACTTCTATTATAGGGACAGCAAATACTCCGTCCTATTAATTTACCGCACCTGCCTTTTCCCAACTGGCACCTTCCAGATGTATGCCATAACAATGGGACAGCTCAGCAATGTCTTCATTGATTTGCTTACAATAATGTAACTATCTTAGTTCAGTCATCTTGACTCAAAGCTGCACAGTAATAGTAAATCAATGAATCTAGTGACACAACTGAGATATGATCATTTACCAACCCGTCCACTCAAAACCAAAATTTAAGGTTTTGAGATATAGTCCCTGTTTATGTAAAATAAGCATATGTTTTCAGAGGACTGCATATTTCCTCTTTACCTGCTGTGCGTAAGAGACAGTGCCCATTGCAGTTTGCGTCCTGCTTAGAGTTCCCACTGGATATCTCTGGGGAGTCTGTGGCCCGTATGGCTGTCCTGGATATCCATGGCCTTGTTGCTGCCCTGACTGAGGTCCCTGCTGTTGTGTGTATAGGTTGTTTCCTCCATAAGGCTGAGGTCTCATCTTCCCCATCTGATCCATTGGACTGGATGGCTAGGAAAGAAAATCAGAATAAGTTATAAAATATCCAGTTGCTATAGACAGCTATCTAATAATATTGTCACTTACTTGTGAAGAACTCTAAAAGAGCCAACCAAAAGAAAAGTAAAACAAAGGTAAACAAGCCTTTAACCGTCATTAAAATTCAACAGGAAGTAAAAAGGCAGAGGAAAAGATACCTTTTAGAATCTTATTTGTTCTGGAGATTTAAAGAGCCCTAGAATAAGTTACTATGGCACACCTTTTCCAACTTGATGCCCTCCAGATTTTGGGGATTACAATTTCTAGCCAATAAAAATCAGAATTTCCTGGTGCTGCTGGTTGGGAATTAAAGGAGTGGTGGAAAGAAGGAACAGATACAAATTCTGCACTCTTTTTTTGGCACTGAAAGTTAACTGACTTCTAAAACCACAAGAACAACCAGTATTCATCAGGTTTGACCAAATGGCAACTGTGCTCTTACTTTAGTTTTCCAATTAAATACTCCTTTAAGTCAAATTCAACTTCTAGTGATTACACAACCTTGTCCATTCTGCTTTCTTAGCAACAATGAGGAAGCAATTTACTACTGTCTTTTTTCAGGATGCTTTTTGATTTCCCACTCTAGTCTTATGGCCCTGGGGTTTCTTAGTGGTTTCCTATTCAATTGCTAATCAGTGCCAATCCTGTTTAGCATTTTTGAAATCTGCCAAGGCTGACTGTTGCCACTAGCTGTAGCATTTGGATGTTAAAGAATACTTCATTATGAGAAGATGCTTACAAGTTAAGAAAGCTAGGCCAAAATCAAAATTCTGAAGCTAACTAGATTGACCAAAAATATTGGATTTTATTAGTTTCCAATAACCACACTAAGACATGATAACCTACCCTAATTTTTTGAGAATCCTCCTTCCTCCTTTTATCTGGAAGGAACATCAATATAGGACTTTACCAACAAATAACTCTTCAATATGTTCTGATCTTTTAGATCACTAAGTTGGTATGACTGATAAAAAACCCACACTTTTCTATTTGATTTTTAAAAATCTGCTTTTTCAGTTTCCTAAAGAAAACACATGAGAATTATTGTTGTAAAATGGATTAGCATATATTTTCTCACTCTTGGGTAGTATTAATACAATGTTAAAAAGCTGGACAATTATCATAGATTTAGGTTTCTATACATAACTTGTATAAAATATCCATGGTAAGCTGACAACTTCTGGTTTAAATTGAAAGGGTCAGGATAGGAAGGACCCAAATGTTCAATATTTAAGTCATGTATGCCATACATTCCTAAAATGCCTAGATTTCAGTTCAATTTTGCAGTGATTATCTCATGTTGAAAAATTGCAACTAAATTTGAATTTAATATTTAAGAAGCCCTGTCAAAACTGAGTATGGTCTTATGTCATACAAGAAATTATTATTAAGAGAAAATATACCAACATATTTTAAAGAGTAATCCAAGATAACATAGAATTTAAAGTGTAAAGGACTGGAAAGTCTTTCTTAGACTGATATGTGGGAAATTCTTTCAGTAAATCATGACTGCATTTCATGTGTTAATATTACGCTGATAAATATAAGAGGAAAATACTAGTCTAGAAGCCAGATCTTTTTTTACCACTAACAAATCTTACCACTTGCTAAATTTAAATAAATCAGAAGTAATCTCAGAATTGCTGTTCCCCAAAACCTAACATGAAGTAAACAGTACAAACTCCAGATTATTATAAGGAGGAAAATAGCCAGTTTTGGAGTAGTGTGGTTAAAGCACCAGTCTACAAAGCGAGAGATCATGAATTCTCATTCTAGTCCTGCCTTAGAAAGCTGGCTGGGTGACTTTGGGCTGGTCACCCTCTCAGCCCAACTCACCTCACAGTGTTGTCATTTATGGAGAAAATAGGAAGAGGAAGGAGTATTGGATACATCCACCACCTTGAATTATTTATAAAAATAATAAAGGTGGGATGCAAATAAATAAAAACCCCTCACTCAATATACGGATCTAACCACTCTTGACAAGATTATGAAGTGATTTGTAATGTTTGCCTTTACAGAATGTTTTATTGGAAATCCACATTAAAGCTAATCAAACACGTTGAATAATTAAAGTTTTTTACTCGTCGGAATATCATTCATGCTAATTTAACAAAAACCTCTAAAAACCGTGGAAATTTGCATATTCCGGTCTGGTTCCCATGAAAATGCTTTTTCAAATGATTTCCTTGATCTAAGTTAAACTCCCATTTTCAATCCACAAAGCAGGGACAGACAACCACTTGCTCCCTAGATACTTTGGATTACAATTTTCACAACCATCAGTCCTTTGAGGTAAACGTTGGGAAACAAATACACAAAAAATACTAGGACTTATTTTATTGATAAAGGCTATACTAACAGAATCTTATCAACAATGATAAGATGATAAGAAATGCCTATTAGCATTTCTCCCTCCTTCCCTTTTATACCCAAGAGACGCAAAGCAGGACATCCTAACTATATTTCTCACACTTTCCTGTGTTCCCATGCTAAGTTCCTGTTTTCCCAATGGATGTTGTGTATTTTTGTGAAAGCCGTCTGCTTACTCTTCTAAAAGACTGATTAGGGTTGATGGGTACTGATTAAATTTAAAATATTTAGAGGTGTTTGATGCCTAGAACTATCTAAAAATGACTATGATATTCTCAAGAAAAGAATGTTAAATATCTACATCTACTCACAGCTGGAGAGCATTAAGTTGGGGAAGACTGCTGTGTAAGTATAAGTAACCTCTGAAATGACATATTTAACATTTAAAGACAAAGCATGACTTTTTTTTAACGTAGTAATGCTGTCCCTTTCCATCCCATCAGTTTATGTTAACCTGTTCTGCTCAGTTTGCATATTATTTTCCAAGGACACGTTTCTCCAAGCACCATACGTCCCATTCTAAAGAAGAGCAGTCTCTTTATGAAGCTTCTTAACTAATAAAGTTTTGGCTTAGAGCACACCCCTTCTTTATCTATGATATAATATTGGGGAGGTTTTGTTGGCTTTTAAAGTTTTAAGGGATGCTGGGAAAACACTGATTACCTCTGACATGAGTTATCTCTGCACTGAGCTGTTTCACAAATTGGATCTCCTTCCAGAACAAGGCAAGATAATCCACATCCCCTCCTCTTGCTCAACTTTTAAATAGCAGCCTCAAGTAACTTGTGTCTGTCTGGCCATAGAACTTTTAGCTCTATTACTGGCATCATTGCTTTGGGGGTGGGGGATGGGGGGTGGCAGTTTCAAAACAGTGGCTTTCTAGGAGTGCAAATTGTTATGGCAGCACTACAAATTTGCAAATTCAGTTTCTAAGACCAAAATAATTTGAAGGACATTGCTACCTTTAATGTTATAATTAATGTTACGCCTAATTGCAAAAACAAAGGCTGAAGACTTCTGATGCACTTTCAAGATGGTTATACTGCAGAAGGCGGAAGTGAAGTCAAAATCCTTAAGAATATGGAGAAACTGCAAAGCCCACCTTGGGTCTCGATTTTTTTCCCTCCTGGCCAGCTGTGCCATCAACCTGATAATAAAAATTACATTTTTTGTGGGGAGGGGGAGGAGGAATCTCACTGGCTCTTTAACTGAGGGAAGCTCTAATTGATTCCCACAGTAATTAACCTGCATTTTACCTCAGAGTGTGCTAGTTAAGGAAGTCAGTGCAGCTATTTATAACTCCTCTCAAATTGAGGGCAGACTGCCTAAAATCTAACACATCCCAGCTGTACTCCTGTTTGAACTGGGGCCAAGGGAATTTTTTAAAGCAATCTTGGCACTGAATGAATGACACCAACACGATGAGAGCACAGTGTGGTTGTGTTGTGGTGACGTAGCAGCGGAGGTGGAATGGGAAGGGGGGCAACTGCATGATAATCCCTCCTTCTCCAGCGTGCTCTGAGCTCATGGGCCCCAACCCTACTATCCCTGTACAATCAAGCCAGGAATCATTACTGAGATCAAAATACAGGAAGTGTCTTTTCCTCTGAACACATGTGGCTGATCTGCACAGACTGGAGCCACACCATCCCTGCCAGGGAGGTTAACTCTCATAATCTCTGACCATAACCCAGAAAGAGTGGAGGGAACAGATGGGGATGGGACCCCAGCAGCAGGATAGGTCATGTGATACTCCACATGGCCTTGAAAGCACAAGCTATTGTTTGGCAGCTGGGCTCTGGTAGAAAGCCAGGAAGACCGTTTCCACTGGGCAATTCAAGGAGAAGCAGCAGCTGTTGCTGCCTCTTCTTCTATTGCACCCTGCTTTGCTCAAGCTACTCAATGAGGACCGAGAACACTGAGCCCCTGGGACCAGAAAGCCACCAAGCAGATGAAAGCTTGCACCAACACTGCACAGATTTAATACAGCTTGGTAAATGCGCAGATGCCACCTCCATCATTTCCCCCCAGCTGAACCCAGATGGGCTCGCAGACAAATGCAAGAAAGAAATTAGATTTCTGGGGAGAGGAAGAAAGGAAGGATTGTCTCCCTTGGCTAAAGCATTCTATTACTTAGTGTCTATCTGACCCCTCCAGAGAAAATAAACCACTTTTTAACCTCACACTACTAGTTTTAAGATGAGAATTCTTTTTAAAAAGAGGGATAGGTGGTCACTGTGGGAACAGAGGCATTATCTTATTTCCTTATCTGAAAAGTTCTCAGGATTTTGGTCAAAACATTGGCTAGATTCACACATTATGCTGTGCCATGCTGTTTCTTCAGTTTATGATTTAGCATTTGGGATAAAACACACCTTAGTGCGGAGAGTGAACTAGTCTACACAATCCATTCACAAAATGCTTATAAGTCAATATTAGCCCCCTCGATGGGCTCACTGGTTCTTTCTGTGGGTGATTGGAGGGACATAATTTTGAAGGCAGCCATTTCTAGTTCACCAATACTAAACTTAAGCAAACAATCCAAAGGTGGGCCTCTACTTTCAGCCATTTTTTAAATTTATTTATTAAACTTATATGCCATCACCCATCTCACTAACAAAGTGACTCTGGGCGAAGCAACAATATATATATCCCTGTGGGAACCTATCTCTAATCATGATCACATTATGTTATTTCTGATGACCAGAATATGTTTGGGTAACATGATTGTTAGCTCAAAAGCTGGACGGGTAGTTTCAAAGTGAAGCCTCTTCAGCAATTTCAAAACAAGCCAACAGACAATGAGGAGGCCCCAGTAGAGAATGCTCACCATAATTCCATTTTATAATTAAGGATGAATAAATATAGTAAGACAACTTTCAGAAAGACACTCATCACTCTTCAGTTCTATGTAAAGTGGAAAAAATAAGTTACAAATTTCACAGCATGAATGATTTACAGATTGAAATATTTGGTGTTAGGGGAAAAAAATTATATGCTATCCAAATTCCAGATTTGGATTTGCTAGGATTCCAAATACATAGCAAAGAAGTATTTTAAATTAAATGAGAACATTAAACAAAACCATATTAATATGATAAAGACAAACAGCAAAGGGGGGTATTACAATCGAAGGGAAAATTCATCAATGTTAACTTCAACTTATAACTTCACCATTTTGAAAATCATGGTACACCAAGCTGCTAAACATATATTCTCTTCTATGAAGATAAACTATAATTAATAATAAAGAAGTAAAATGAATAAAGTGGCTGCAAAGAACTTCCAACCGCCATAAAATGTTGTGCCCCTCCTGTAGTCACATGACATTATCAGTGCTTAGCAACACTCGCATGTAGGACCTTATGCCGTGTCTCATGATCACATGAAAGCAATTTGTGATGGGTTTTTGCCACTTTCTGGCAGAAAACTGCAAAATCCATTACTTGCTAAATTCATTTAATGATCACATGGTTCACTTAATAAATGTGATGATTCACTTTACGACCTCCCTGACTTACTACCAAAATTCATAAATGTCATAAATTGAGGACTACCTGTATGTCAGCTTTTAGAACTACATGCTTCTGTAATTTTTGCATCTTGACCCATACATTAATAAAGCACAAATTACTTATTCAATAAGTCCTTTCTTTCAACATAAGCTTTCTAACTGAGCTAAGCCAAGCTGGTTATTATTCGGCCAATACACCGTTTGACACCTTGATCCTGGCACAGCTACAAAGAAAAGGTGAAAGTCTACAAAGCTAATAGTTGGCTGGAAGGTAAATAAGGCTGCAACTGTACTTTTCAGCTACAGTAAACAAATAATTTGTTGTTATTCTGTGTAACTTCTTTCAAATGAGCTCACTCAAGCCATTCTTTCCCACTTCTTGTAATTGCATTTTTAAATATTTGAAGGCATTTTACCTTAAAACATAGATTTTAAAAAGCATATTGATAATTATTTTAGCGAGAAACCACATTGTAAAATACTAAGTCCAAACTCCAATGGAATGATATGAACTGGTTCAGGATATGCAGATCATGTGAAATCTTGCCACATTCTCGGTTTGACAAACGCAACAGTGGTTGCAACAAACACCAAGAAAAAGAATATAAAAGTATGATAAAACAGAGATTCTCATATTCTGGCTAAGATTGCATAAATTGCATTTATTATTCCAGATACAAACATATGTCTTTCTTCCAGAACATTCTAGAAATACAAGGCATAACAGTGCAACTTTCACACTGTTAGCAATAATGAGAAACACAAGTCATAAATATCCCCCCCCATATCCTTTTATTTTGTCTCCTACCTTTATTTTGTTCAATATTCTTAGTTTTTTCTATGCTTTGTGTAACATTATTTAGCTCAAAAGGAATAGCATGACAGCTATGAATGCACGTGGAGGTCTTACTACCAGATGTAACACCTCACTAACAATTTGTGGCAATGGAACTTCAACTTTGGTAGCGCAGGCTTTCCCATGATCTTTAGTACTGGTTAATTAATGCTAGGTGGTTTTTGTAAGACTTCTCTTAATACCAAGTTATAATTATTGGGGTGGAGAACAAGGAAGAGAGAACAATAATATGGAAGTCATCAACAAGAATCATGTAAGCTTGCTGATAACTTTAAATTCCTTATATCCACTATCCATCTAATGCAGTGGCCCCCAACCTTTTCGGCACCAGGGACCAGTTCCATGCAGAGGTTTTTCCATGTACCGGAAGGGGTGTGGTTTTGTGTGCTGCCTGCCTCCCACGGATGGGGCTTCACTTGTTTGTGTGGCCCGGTTTCTGGCATGCCACAGCCCGGTACCAGTCCACGGACCAGGGGTTGGGGACCCCTGATCTAATGAACAGTGATTTTTTTTTCAAGACATGCCAATAATTTTGTGTTTTCCAAGTAACTTTACTTAATTATATAGTTCATTGGAAAAATAGCATTTGTTCATTATATAGAACACCATTTTCCAAAATGACTGATTTCAAATTGCAAGTGTTCTATCAACGGAAATTCACCCATCCTGGAATATAAATCATCCCCTAATGTAAAAGTAAAATCCTTTCAAGTTATTAAGAATCAGGAAAGGAAAAAGGCTGAACCCCTTTCAGTTGGATAGAATTGAAGCAATATATCTCTTTAATAAATCCTAACCCCCAAACATTAAAAATGGATCAATGACAACACACACACACACACACACACATATATATATATATATTGGGAGAGACCTTAATTTTACTACCCAGCTCTCCTGAAGCATAATTCTCTGGGGGAAACAGACAAACAAGAACATTGCATGCCAGTTTGGGATTAGCCAGACAAGTGGGATTGTAAAAGAGCAGACAACTAAAGCAAGGGAGGAGCTGAGGACAATTAAATAAATAGTTAAGAGGTAGGGGAGAGCACAAATACTTCTGAGAAGAGTCAAAATCAACTTTTATGAGAGAAAATTAAAATCAGGGCACCAATTTCTTAAGCCTTCTCTGGGTATATTGGAGTTCTGAAGGGGTTTTTTTGCAATCCTACTTGAGGAATGATGGGAATTGGAGTTTTTGGAGGAGAATTCAACTGAGATACAACATTGGATGTGCTTGTTTTTCCATTTCAGCAAAAACACCGAGCAAATAGAAATACTTTGTCATTGCTGATATTAAATATTTGTGAATGGGGAAAAAAAACTTGCCAATTCTGTTCTTCCTTTCTCAAATATTGACATGTTTGGGGGTAGGGAAAAAAGACAGTATAAAAACTGGGATAATCAAGACATGGTTTAGCACAGCCTACAAATCCAGGTTTTTGAAATAAGGACAAATGTGAGCTGCCTCAAACTTCAAAACTATCACTTTAGACCAGGGGTGTCAAACTCGCAGTGGTGTCATGTGACGTATCCCAACTGTTTTCCCCTTTGTTAAACTGGGCGTGGGCATGGCCAGCGCGTGGCGCATCTGGCCCATGAATTTGACAGCCCTGGTTTAGACAGAAGTTCCCTTTCCCACCTTTTGGCATTACTGTTCTTGAACAATTGGAAATCCCACTACCCTCCTCTCCATCTCAGCAATACCTGTGAGTAGTAGAATAGCCCACACCAGACTACAACAGTGAATTTATATTATTAAGGTTTGGGCAATGCTTCAGATTCAGTTGGAAAGAGGTGCTTCATAACATGCGAAAGTACAAAAACAGCACCTGCTTGCAACTCATTGAAGCACCTGCATTTGTTTTCAGAATTAGGCAGCCCAGGAAAAAAAATGTGTCTGCTTAACAAGTCAGGTGATGCAATGGTGCCCTTGCACAGCCCAAGCAGCTCTTTCAAAGAGAATCTGAAGTATTAATTAGCTTTAATATAAACTAGTTCCAGCCCTCTCTAAAAATAAAGCAGAGAAAACACAACTCTCAGAATTGGCTGCAAATGAACAACAGGGCTGTATGATCAGCTCCTCAGTAATTAGCTGTAAGTCCAGATTGCTCCCACTGGCTGATGGCTGGTCCAGAAAGACAAGCCACTATATGCTGCAGAAGAATAAAGAGGACATTTGCTAGTTAAGATTCGATTTAGAGTTCCCCCAATTTGCATCCTGTCCCTGCCCAGACTTAACTCACCTCTAAACCAGGCAAGTAACCCCAGAAAGAAGATGGGAACTAATTGGTAAGAATAATGGAATGTATATTTATATCTAAAAAGGCTTTGTAATTAAAAAAAAAAACCAGCCTCATAGACTTTACTGCCTTGAAATTAAACCTTTACTGCCCACTGAAACCCCTACATATCATGGCTCAAAGATACACTATTACAAAATTCCTAATGACCAACAGGGGTGAGGGAGAATTGTAGCTCGGCTTGGTTAATTAGTGTAAAAAGGAATACCAAATCAGAACTGGTTTTAATTCCAGTACCCTAAAATCTTAGAATATACTATTCTTGGGAGGTTATCCCCTAATAGTTATTGGAAGATGGAGATAAACTAGCATCTTTTTCCTTTTCCTTAATATGGCATGATATAGCAAAAGCTCAAACAAGCCATGTATGTCAGTTGGATTAATTGAACTGCTTAAAAAAAAAGCAAAGTTAAAAACATCCAGATTTGTTTAGCTGGTGGGGGTGGGAAGAAAGAGAGGGAAAAGTTGAGATTCCTGGCTGCAGATGAATACAGAAATTCATATTAAGCCAATGCCACAGGGAAAGGAGGGACAGACATTCCTGAAAACCTTTCGGTACAGTTTAAGAACAAGTAAAGCAAGAAACTGTAATACCAGGTGGTATACCCAAAAACAGTTATTATAAAAATAGTTTCAGAACAAAACACAGCTTCCTGATTTTTCACACATTTTGCTTTGTACAGTAGTCCTCGACTTACAACAATTGAGCCCAAATTTTCTGTTGTTAAGTGAGACATTTAAGTGACTTTTGTCCCCCTTTTATGACCTTTCTTGCTACAGTGGCTAAGTGAATCACTGCAGTTGTTAACTTAGTAACACGGTTGTTAAGTGAACCTGGCTTCCCCATTGACTTTGCTTGTCAGAAGGTCACAAAAAGTGATTAACATGACCCCGGGACACTGCAATCGTCATAAATCTGAGTCAGTTGCCTAGTGTCTGAATTTTGATCACATGACCATGGAGATGCCACAATGGTCGTAAGTGTGAAAAACAGTCATAAGTGACTTTGTTCAATGCTGCTGTAACTGTTGTAAGTCAAGGACTAACTATCATGTAATAGCAATATGACTGAATGGTATGCATTGGTGGCGAGTACGAAAAATACAAGACCAACATATTTCAGTTCTGACACTCCCCACCTTCCACTTCACCCTGCTCCAATTCCTCTTCATGCTGAGCCATGGTTTGCTTAATCATAGTTTGCCATGTATCATGACTAAATTCACATAGCACTGAGTCACAAATAAGGAAATTTTGGCTTATGCGTCTATCTAGCCTCTGCATTACAGACAGTCCTCAACTCACATCAACTGAGACCAGAATTTCCGTTGCTAAGTGAGTTGTGCCCAATTTTACAATTTTGTTGCCATGGTTGTTAAGCAAACCACTGCAGTTAAGTGAATCGCATGGTCATTTAAGCGAATCCGACTTTCTCTATTGACTTTGGTTGCTGGAAACCAAACGGGAAAGGTCACAAATGGCAATCACATGAGGACAGGACACTGCAACCTTTGTCAATAGATGCGGTTGCCAAGCAGCTGAATTTTGATCCCATGACTAGACTATGGGGATGCTGCAACGGTGGTGAGTACAAGGACCAGCTGTAAGTCTTCTTTTTTTATAACTTTGAACGGTCACTAAATGAATGCTTTTTGAGAACTCCCTGTATCTTAGGTGCATTTTAATGATGGGATAGACAATCTTTCAAAGGTTGAGGATTGTGTTTCTCATTTTGGGGATAGCTAAGAGAGCACAAGACAGACAAGGTGGCTTTGGGAGTTTTGCCTTAAGCTTTTTTTAAACCTGTTAAATCTTAAGGCCTTACTCCACAGAGATTTTTTTATTTAATGTTTGCCATCTCAGAACAAAGGAATCTATCTTACTAATATTCAGCAGTTGTATTCCGAGCTGAATCTGGGATTATTGAAGGGTTTTCTGGAGCCATATTCAGTTGTGGGAATTCACAACTGCTCATCCCTCATTAGCTTGGGTCAGTTAATATACAAAAGGGAAGTGGGCAGTGTCAGAAAAAGGCAAGTCTTCTGAAAGGTATTGCATCAGAGCCATTAACTCCCAATATAGTGGACTTTAAAAGGTACAAATGCCTTTATTGCAGTGTTTCTCAATCTTGGCAGCTTGAAGATGTGTGGACTTCAATTCCCAGAATGCCCCAACCAGCTATGCTGGCTGGGGAATTCT
>JANHFL010001001.1:141774-156354 GCA_032468155.1 Oxyrhabdium leporinum
ACACATCTTCAAGCTGCCAAGATTGAGAAATACTGCTTTATTTCAATATTTATTGCCAGAGATAAAAGGCCATTACAAGTTGGGAGGAGTAAAAGCCAAAAAATTATAATGCCTAAAATTACCAACGGAGTTTAATGTGGATTTCAAATGGAAATGTGATGATTGTTTTGGGGTTTTTTTTTCTAAATAGAATTCTGAATTGCTATTGTATCAGCTGCTTACAAGGATGCAAGTTCCTGAAGAAGGTTATTATGGCATTTCAGAAGAACTGACAAGCATTAAGATCTAGAAGGATGCATCCTTTCAATTCACCACACGTCACAGATTTCAAAAAAGCAAAAGGCAAACTTTAATTATATTTTAAATCACATTTCACTATAACAGTTTGTTAGATAACTTTCATGTTCCCACATTTCATTTGTTGTTTTTTTCTTCGGCTTCCTTATGAAAGAAAAAGTGTGGTGTAAACATTATATTGACATGGAATTAAATACCACATAACGCAGTGTTATGAAATCAGTTCACTTTCTACAACTGTAATCACGGGACACCAAAGAACAGTAATTATTTCCAACTTCTGCAACAAAACAGAACAATGAACTCTCAACTTAACAGAGTTAAGAAAATCGCCATGTTCACACATCACAATAGGCTATAATTCTGATTTACTATGAAGGAGCAGCTAACCTACTGCCCATGACAGCAATTGAATAAACCAATGATAATTCTCCACTGTGAAATGCAAGCCCAATCTTTGTTGTGTCTTTCCCAAACAAGCCAGAGATCTGAAGCCAAGAATAAATCATAGCTCCAGCACTAGCTTGCTTCTTGTGGAACAAAATTCCCAATTCCCCATTTCACAGTGAATTCGTGGAAGAAGCGTCCATGATTTACTTAGCTAATGCCACTTAAAAAAACCATCTTCAGAATCCACGACTTTTCGTGTTGACCAACAAATCTACTGGCTGGGTCCATGCTCTGTGTTATGTCAATGTTGTTGATGCTACTGATAAACATTTGTGTGCTAGAAATCCCTGTCAAGTCTTATTAATCATCTGGAGATTAGACAAGATTCAAATCAATCTCCAACCTGGTCCCAATAACAATTACTGTTCAATTGATATTGCATTGTATTTAACTCAAATAGGCTTGAGGCATCTTCTTTTGAATACAACACTATTCCACAGCAATTTATTAAATAACATGAAATGTTTAGTAAATATCAAATAAAATTTGATACCAGTAATAAGTTGGTAAAAATACCAATTAAAACAAATATCCTTTTCTAAAGTACTACAAATGAGAAATCATTAGAGTGCTGCAAAAAATAAGGGAGCCCCTCAGTGGTGCAGTTCAATTTTTTTAAAATTTGTAGCATATTTCAAAGACAGGGAGCCACTGCAGAGAAGACCTCCTTTTAAACCAGAGGTGATCTTTTTTACAAGTATGGGCTGTGTTCCATGAAGGGGGAGAACATCATAAAAATGCATGCTATAGTAGGCAGAAAAATAAGCCGTAGAGGGGAATGGCTTCCAATTTACAAACATTCACTGTCCCGTCCCCCCCTTCATAATAATTTAAAAACTCACCTCCTTGCCACTCCCTCTCTACTGCTTAGTGGGGAAGCCCCACCAATTGCAAATGGAGAAAGAAACGTGAGCAGTTCTTCCACTGGAGGTCGTTTGACTTCTATGCTATGCAAAGAAAGACTTCCCTTTCTCAATACACACCATGGAAATGCAGAGACCAAAAACAAGAAGAGAAAAATGTGGCTTCTACTTCTACCTCTGCTTTCTACCTGGTAGTCTTCTTCTGGTGGAGGGGAAAGAGAAGGTGGGATTGAAGACTCCTAATCCCCATTTTCAAAGGAGCTAGCAGAAAAACACAATAGTATCTTCAGGTTTCTTATCTCACTGTAAATCACTTTCAGAAAGAGAATCATTAAAGTGTTCTCTAAACTCCGTGCAGCCAATGGTTGCCAGTTAACGAAGAGCCCAAGACCTGCATCGCTCACGTACTTTTCATTCAAATCCCACAACGGTTATGAACTCAACTAATCTGATCTGTAAAGTGAAAAATGTGACCCAAGGCAAGGATGGACAAGATAGGAACAATAAAGAGTTTTACTGAGGACAATTGCTCAATGCAGTCTGGCATGATCATCACTGAGTGAAAAGCCAGAGAGAGACAACATTGGAAATATTTGCCATATTGATTGTTTAAAAGAAACTTACTTTCAACAGTTAAAACTCCATTATGGAGAAAGACAGCCTTTGCTGGGTATTCCTGTTTAATTATTTACGTCAGGTTAATACATTCCAGTTTTCTTTCTCTCAGCTATTCAGGATAGAGTCCTGCAGTCATTTGGAAGAACATTAATCGTCATTCATGAAACTTACAGATGAGTATTAAAGAAGACCCATGCAATGGCAGCACTTTCTACCATATACTTGCATCAACTGATAGGGAGGCAATAAATTCCTTTAGCCGACACTTCTGGGTGTATTTAGGACCACTTTTCTCAGGGAATCTCTTGGACCAGGTGGGCAGGACCCATGCCCCAATACACATTCCCAGAATCATTCTCAAGCCTTCCACAGAAGTTTAGACTATCACAAACACATCTTTTAACAGTTACTAAACAAAATAGAATTGAAAAATAATTGAAACTAGAACCAGAGCTTGTTTTCTGTTGTCAGTGTAAGCACGTTCCTGTAACTAATACCTTCTTCACTATTTGAACTGAATGGGAAATCAGGGCACAATAAATGCAGCTAAATTCATTGTATTTATTGATGTTCACCACTGAGTGTAATTGTGTTTACAAAGCCAATAAATGGTACAGAAACATAGAAAACAGACAATAGAAAAAGACCTAGTGGTCCATTGAGTCTGTTCTCCGAGTTTGTTGTTTGTTTTCTTTTTAATTTACTCATTATTTAATTTTTTAATTTTTTTTTATTTTGTTTTTATCAAATGATGGATATGTGTTTATCCATATGCTTGGGATATGTGTTTATCTCAAGCAAGTTTAAAGTCAGTTACTGATGACTGGCCCACTACCTCCACTGGAAGTTGGTTCCAAGCTTCCATTACTCTTTGACATCCCCAAGACTGTGTAGTGTAGCAGTGCTCGGTGCTGGCAAGACCCAGGTACCAGTCCACCCTCAGCAAAACTCTTTGTGACTCTGAGTTAATCACTCCCTCCATACACTTCCATTGGGCTCTACTGGGAGGAAAGAGCACTACATATGCCTTCTTAGGTTTCCAAATGAAAGGCAAGTTCTAAATCTAATAAATAAATCAGCTCAGCAGGCCTCCTCCATCTTTACAATAGCAATTTTCTTTTAATGTTTTATACATTTTAGTTCATTGTTTTTCTGTTCTCTCGTTTTCCTCATTTAAACATCTTAATTATAAGAACAAAGTATGCTGGGTGTGCCAAGCATGAAAGTCAGGAATTGAGACAGAGAAGGGAATAGAATTTGATGGGAAAAAATATAACTGGGTGATTGAAATATTTAAACAACCCATATAGCTTTTTATAGGGTTTGTTTATCATGTGCTATGCAATGGATGATGAAATCAATTATTGACATTTATGTGTAATACTAAACCAAGACTTCTTACCAGAGCTTGCTGAGCAAGCCTCAATGGCCCAACTCACATGTAATATCAAGCCATCATGGATGAATTTGCTTATGTTAAACCAAGAAACCCCAAGTGAATCACATTATAACATTATCACTGAACTATGTCATTATTACCGGCTCATTGGAGAATGCCAACCTGTCTCTCCCCAACATTTCCTACTGGCTCTATGATCTTCCACCATTATTTGTGTTTGCTCTTTCTAAATAGACAAATTGCTTATGGTCTGAACTGACAAGTATTTGTATCATTGGAAAACACTGATCTTGTAGCACCTGGTTTCTGGGACACTTGGGACATTTGTGTCTCAATTCATTGCTTCAGTCATAATGAATTCAAATGGGATTTGCTTTTAGGCTGACAGCTTTACTCTTCAAATGAAGGGCAGTGTTAAAGTGGGGTATATGTACTGAGCCTCAAATTTAAATTCATGAATGGTATCTTAATGCAACGTGACACTGAAATGAAGTTGTAAAGAAAAAAAAATCAGTATGCAACACACATGCCTATTCTCAGATAAAAGATTCTGGTGTGGTTTTTTTTAAATCTATCCAATTAGAAGTAAACAGGAAGTTTAAAATCTACTTTCACTGAGTAAAAAGAATGCAACGCTCTTTGTTTTTCATCGTTAGCACTTATGCGCCTTGGTAATTGAACAGAACAGTATTCACAACCCAATGTCCCTTTCTTTTGCTGCAGACTTTCTAGACAAAGTCACCAGCAAGGTACTGAGACAATCTGCACTGAAACCATTGTTAAGAGTCACATTCAGCTCCTAGGATTATTGCCAGATTCCCCAGCAAATGCAAGAGACAGGAAACAGGTACAACTGCTAAAACTAACCGTGCAAAAACCATTCAATGATTAAAACTCAAAGAAATTGGGATACTAAGTAGGTAACTATTGACAAATCTCTTCCTGAAAGGCCAGATTTTTTAAAAAAATTGTCCTGTTCTATTCTAGAAAAGTGATTTGCTGCTGAAGTTGCATTGCAAAATTGCTGAGCAATGCCAAGACCTGCAAGCCCAGGTGCACAGGGAAATATGAATCCTTCTCCAACCATGCCTAATTATATCACATGGGCAGATCACTTATACCTTTTTGCAGCAAGCAATATATTAATCCCCAGAGAAGCAGTTCTTCCTGTTCCAGCCCTGCTGGTACATTTTCCTCCCTCGGTGTGCCTCCCAAGGCAAGTTTGGGCACTATTACTTTAAACACAGAGAGCATAAAGAAAGAAAGGAGTGCTCCACAGAGGAGGAGGAATTACCTTGTAGTTAAGCATAAGGCTAGGAATCAAAAGACTGAGCTTCTGTCTCAGCAATTGCACAGACTCCTTTTATCACACTGGAAAATTCGAGCCTCTGAATTTCTAGTTTCCCTTATGTAGACGGGCTATGCCAAAGAAGCAAGGCAGAGAAAAACCTTTCCTGGGCAAAAAGGCCAAAATAACAATTTTATTCAGCCTGATATTTAAAATTAACTCTATGTAGTGCTGAAAGAGCTGCATTGATTTGAAAAGAACATATCTATGGGGAAAATGATGCATTTCAATCTGCTGAAAGTTTTAAGATTCCATCTCCTATATAGCAGCAATTTGAATTTTCAGAATTTAAAGCCATTAATCAGCTGCTTTGCTGCTCTAAAGAAATGAGAAAATACAACCCCATCTCCATACATTCAAATAATTTAAGGAAAAACCAACAACCTAATCATCTTTGGTTGTCATTTATGATTGCTTCTTGTTAGTAATACAGTTTGTACATTTTAATATTTTTAATTTATCAGAAGACCCATTAAACACAGTATTCGGGTAATATAAGTGGACCTGCAACAAATACTATTACAGTTTCTCTCAGCTTTGCTTTCTTCCAGAATAGTTTATATCCTTAAAACTTGATTTTTTTTGTTTTTAGCTACCCAGCAACATGTGGCAACTGAACATGCTCACTGTGCTATTCAGAGTGTTTTACGTAGCACATTTATTTATTTTCTCACTTCTGAAAACTTTCAAGTTTCCCCAAACTTGTCATACTTCCTGTTACATTTGGTGCATTTTAGCTATGTTGACTCACTCTTGAAGTTCAAAAATTTCAGAATAGTAAATATGTATATTTACCAATAGCAACACTTATTAAACTTCTTGCAGAAGACAGTATGCGTATGTTAATACCTAGCGTGCCTTGGCTTTCCTCTTAACAGCTACAAGTTTTCAGGACACAAGGAAATTAAAATTATAATATTCATCCTGTTCTGAATGGCACTGCATTTTCTTTTAGCAGACTCATAATTTAGACTGGCTGTTTCATTTTGCTGTTATTGTTTTTACACTGTACATCACTGGTGACACAAAATATCTTTTCTTCTTTTTGGTAGATCTACCTATTTTCTTCTAAATAAAGTGTACTAAACTACCATTATATGCAAAACTAAATCCGTGTACTGTATATTTTAGAGAAAGTTGGGTTCTTTGGAAAACTGTCTTTAAATATTGGCTGGTACATTATATAAGCCAGTGTTTTTCAATGTTGATGACTTGAAGATGGGTAGACTTCAACTCCCAACTTCAACAGCTAGTTGAGGAATTTTGGGAGTTGAAGTCTACTCATCTTCAAGTCGCCAAGGTTGAGAAACACAGATTAAGCTATTCATTAGAATAGCTAGCCTCATGGAGCAAGCATGAGTATAAACAAGCAACAGAAGCTTCCAATCATCATATGACCCAGATGTCGAAGAAAACCTATAAATCTACATGATTTTACTCATGTATTTAACATATTTTTGAAGGCCATTTTACAAGTGCCTAACTCTTGAGGAGAAAGAGTTGGAAAGCAGCCTTCTCAATTATAACACCTAGCACCTAACTGTCTTTTGGCCCTGAAGGGGTTTAACTAACATTTTAGTTAGGAAGTTATTTTTTCCATGTCAGTTAAATAGCTAGGACAATATGGCAGTGCTGCTTCTTCTGAAGTTACATATTATTGGTTCCTATTGCTGCTTACTGCTGCTTTTCTATTTTTAATTACAATTTTATAGTTTCTTACTTACATGACATTTTTGTGAATTGCACTAGAAGACAGGAAACAACTTTTAAATAAAAACAATATAGATTTAAACGTATCTGTGACCATTCTATAATTTAAAAATAAACTTGAGTTTTTCTCCCTTCCTCCACCTCAGTTTTAATAGCATGTGAAAAACACAATTACCATTAATGAGTTTAACATACAGCTCAACAATCACATTTTCTTATAATTAATACACAGAATGGAATAAGATAGTGATTGGGCAGTATCGGATCAGAAAGCAAAAACAGAAAGACAAACAAATTTAAATACTTCCCAAAACATGTAACATTAGCATTTAGCCCAAGATCATCATTCATCAAAACTTAACAGTGTTTGGTGGAATACATTACATATATTACATACATCCCTATCTGCCAAATGAATAGAATCTCATTCAAACTGATGGCTCTATAAAGGATTCTTAAGTACTGATAGTCCTCGACTTATAGCGGTTTGTTTAGTGACCATTCAAAGTTACAATGGCACCGAAAAAGTGATTTATGACCATTTTTTACTCTTATGACCATTGCAGCATCATGATCATATTCTGACACCTGGCAACTGATTCATATTTATGACGGTCGCAGTGTCCAAGGGTCATGTGATCACCGTTTGCGATCTTCTGACATGCAAAGTCAGTGGGGAAGTGAGATTCACTTAGCAACCATGTTATTAACTCAATAAGTGCAGTGACAACTGTGGCAAGAAAGGTTGTAAAACGGGGCAAAACTCACTCAGCAACTGTCTCAATTAGGAACAGAAATTTTGGACTCATCAATTGTGATCATAAGTCGAGGACTACCTATAACTGCACCTTTCAGAATTCAAACATGAAGATGGGGACACAGATCAGACTGAATGTGGCAACAGTCTATTCTTGGACTTGCTGTTATAATTAATTTTAAAAACTAACCTTAGGAGAGTTCCTCATTTCATTCCCACAAATCAGAGTGAACTTTAAAAGCAGTGCAATTTATTTGGTGATGATAAAAGCCTAGAAGCGGTACTTTTTATCCTTTCAAAAAAAAATCCCAAGGCTTTAAGTGACTTTAAAAAAATTATCTTCCAGTTTATAGAAAGCTCCCTTACACCCACCAGGAAATGCTACTCATTCATCTGGCAAATAGATGAGTGTGTTTTATAAAGTGGTTTCCTCCACGTGTCAGTATGCAACAATCTTATCTTAAAGGTTTGATATGAATTTGTTTTGAAAATAAGTGACACTTTGTTTCCATTCCAATTCTAACACAAATCTTGAGTAAAGTATTAATCCAGTACACATCGTATTCTCTCCCGTTTAATCCCAGATATGGTTGAAAAGAATGTTTTCTTCCTCTTTTTAAGGTTGTTTTGCCTGCACGAGTGACAACAGATTATGGCCTGAATCATGAATAAAGACAAATTATAGTTAAATCTATACAATTCAGTTTTTATGGGATAAACATATGCATCATCAAATGACTGAGAAGAAACAATGACTTCTTCTACAAGGCATTTGTTGAGATCACAAAATTCAGGTAATACTAATCTGTAGGGGTAGCTAAAATGAGTTTTCCGGCCTCCTTATTCTTTATGCTTACAATTACTAAATTATTTTACAAAATGCCTTGTTTCTGATGGGCAGGCAACTGCGAAACATGACAACTTCAAAATCCTTAAGGTTGTTGCTCTCTACAAGTAAAAAAAATCTCTCATGTTCTAATTTGAATTCAAGTGGTTTGAAAATACAAAAAGGGTTGTTGTTGTTTTTTCCTTTTCCCAACACATTTAAGAACTTATGATGCCAGGGAGACCTCTCAGCACTAGTCACAATTTGTGAATGAACTATTATAACATTACCATTGACATTAAACTTTAAAAAAAAAAGATGAAATGACAGTGGAGACTGATTAGCTTAGAAAATTGGCAGGAGAGTCAGACCAGAAATGGTTCATAAAGCAACAGTCCCATTGGCTCCTCAGTACATAACTCAATCAAGAGCCTTGACATAATATTATCATAAGACTTACTATATAAATTAACACATGGATGGGAACAGCCCGCACTAAGAAAAAAAAATCAGCGTGTGCAAGACAATGCATTAGAGAGTGTGTTTGTTTGTTTGTGTGTGTATGTGTGTGTGTGTGTGTGTTATTTTTAAGATTTAATTCCAGGAGAAGCAACATAAAGCTTCTACATATCTTACGAACTCTCACATAGGAGCATCTTGTCTTCACAAGAAAAACTTCATATATAAGGAAGGTATAACATGAACATGGACAAAAGGGAAGTTAAAAAGCAGCTCTAGCTTTTTAAAGAAAAGTATTCCTGCATCAATGTCAACTTCTACGTCTGCAATCTTTCAATCAATTTAGAAGAAATGGTCTTCAATTTTTCTAATGAATTCAGAATAATCACTGTGATGATCACAAACCGTGCCAAGCCCTATTTTTCTAACCACAGATAAGAACTGTTTCCATGGCTTAAGATTCCAGCCTACCATTCAAGTACTTAACTCCCTAAACTGGTTCCCACCTTCATGGCACAGCAGTTTGAAATGAAGCACAACAGCTCAAACTCTTATCTGAGAATTCAGATATGACAATAATACAGCTCATACAAATCAATGTCAAAGTGGGGGGTTTTTTTGTTTCAAAAGCTCCTCTAATATGGGTCTATAAAATGGCATTTGTTCAAATCATGATTTCATTTGTAATGTACATCTCCATTTTCCTGTATAACAACTTAAAATGAGTTACATTTAAAACTAAAAAAATAAATAAAGAGTACACACATAACAGCAAACTATATAAAGACAACTGAAAAGGTGTCTGTAGTAATGAAATGTTGCTTGCGACTCATACATATCACTAAGCCAATAGACTTTAACTGAACCATGTTCAATCACAGTGACCTGTTTCACATAAAATGCTAAACATGTGGGCAAAACATCAATGCAAGAGGTCAGTTCACATCTCTCATAACTGTTCCTTCCCTAGCTTTAGCTATGAGAAAATAAATAGGCTACTCAAATAATACTTTCAGCTCTGGCTTACAACCATGGTTTCTTTCAGTCCCAACCACAATATGGCACCAGCAAATTATTCTGAAAAATTGTAGTTGACTGAGAAATGAGTTACCCATCAGCTTAAAATTTAGAAATCACACTAATTTCATGTATTAGGCTAAGCCAAAATTAATCATAAAATGCCATGAATCTAGAACTGAGTTTAAGAATGTCAATCAAGTATTCATTTAAATGCAACTTTCCAACTTTACAATATTTTCACTTATAGCCACAGTTAGACTGTTCTCTTCCGCACTGGTAATTTGTCCCTAGCACTGTACAGAATCAAAGTCACCTTACCCATGGAAATTCTACAAGCATATTTTTTCAAGATTTTATTAGTAAAGACCTTCTCCTATACAAGTGGAATGGTCTATGGCAGGAATAACCAACATTTTCTAGGCGTGTTCGGAAGGAGACACATTTAATAAAGTGGATGGAGTTAGGACAAAAAATAAAATTATTTCATTTTCAAAATTAAGGGGAAGTTAAATATAAATTATTACTCCTTGGTCACCTATTATGGCACATTAAAAACGAAATCAGGCTGCCAGCTTTTAAAGGTCACAGAATATTACATCCCAGACTTTTAGGGTCTCTATATAGCCCTGTGTTCAGTTTGTATATTTTAATCAACAAGATTTCAATGATACGAGGTTCTAAAAGCCTTGTTCTAGCATTCAGAATCTCATAATTTTCCTGACCCAGATATTTAGTAAATACACTAAGGTCTCTTGGCAATTTCCATTTAAAATCAAAATTAAAATCTAAGATATTAAAACAATTTAAAGCAATACTTAAAAGAATATCAGTAATTACAAACTTGTTTAGATGGTGTGTTTTCATGCTTTTTAAAAAGCCAACAAAGAGGTCAGCTCCTTTTAACTCAGCAAAGCAGGCATTCCAAAGAACTGAGCTAGCAATAGAGGCAGCTTGTTTTCAAGTCACAGCAAACTTCCTCAAATGATCTCAATGAGTGGATATTGGCAGGTGTGCACAGGGCACTGTGTTCATTCAGGAAGTCCAAATGCAAGTCATACACAGCTTTCAAGATAATCCCCAGCAATGTTTTAGCACAGGTATAATTCTGGTCTAAGGTTTTCCAGACACCAACCTGAAGTTTTCTCAAAGGCAGCAAGGAGTCATAAGTGCTTGTGCCATAGTTTACCCTCTCCAGTCTTTGTGAAGATAGGCTCAAAAATATGTAAAGCGTTAAAATTATGGAAACCGTTTTTCCAATGAAATACAGTAACATTTTGGTTACATGGCCTTAGAATCATAGGGCCTAGTAGTACCCAAATGAGACTATGATCTATAATATATGGTTATTATATGCTCAAAAGCCAAGTATCTATCAATGCAGACCAATTCTGAGAATTTTCAAACTTTAAATGCAAAAGTTATACCAAAGTTACTACTCTTCTGGCAGTCTATGTAACCAAATACCAATGTAATGAAAATAAGGATAAAAAACCTCAATAAAATCCTGTTATCATTTCAGACACTAATTTCTAATTCTAAAGGATCAGTGCTTATTAGTAGTGTAGGCACACTTAGTACCAATTTCATTCAATTCACTTTTAAACATTTCCATGTTTCCCTTATTTAGTTTAGCCTCAACACTAGTAATACAGAACAAGTATTGACTCTAAAATGCGTGTTTTATTAAAGCATCATTTTAAATGAATTCTAAGCTGGAAGCCAGTTTTGTAAACTCTGTTTATGAAATGCTATTTAAAAAGTTACGAGATTATGACCTACTACAGAACTGTATTAACTACTCATTCCGAAATTATTTTTTCTAGATGCCCTACAATTTCAGTGAAAACCATGCTAGAATTGATCAAGAACTCTACATTTCTAGAGTTCTAAATTTGGCCCTCTCTGCTATCGTTACTGATGTTGATACTTCCAACCAAGAAACGCCATGGTATGCAATATCAATATTGCATGTAGGAGTAGGTAAGCATTCATAGACTAGGTTCAGACACTGCACTGAGCCATCATGCTCTGAGAATAAACTAAAGCCTAAGCCGTTCACCAGCTTACAAACCAAAACCACTACTTTTACTTAACCAAGAACCAAGCGCTTTACAGATCAATGTGAAAAATAAACCTAGTCAGATTGGATTCATGCATTTTGCCAAACTATAATCCACAATTTGTACATCACAATTGTTAAATACACACATTTTAAGCCAAAACTAGACTACATTATTAACATGTTTGTGAATTAATTTTTTGTAATATGTTTTTAGTGTTTTGCTAATTACTTTTAAGGCTATTCTAGTCTCCCTTGCCCCAAACAACAGTCATTAAACTTTGTAATGTTTCTATAGTAACTATATGTTTCTATAGTATAGTAAGGTAGTGATCTTGGTTTCTTTAGCATGAGACAGATAAACTAATGAGTAACCACAAATACTGCCAAGTTAATCAGACATTCTTCTAAGACTCTAGGTCAGATCTAGCAATGGGAACCAAACAAATTATGCAATGCAATGCCATATGAAAACAGGAATTAATCTATTTCATTTCTTCTTTTTTTGTACTAGCATTCCTTTCTAAACATCCCAGTCATTTATCACTTAGGATTACCCTAAAATAAATAATAAAGTTAAGCCTTACAAATAAATACAACTTTAAAAATGTTACTTTCATCTTTATTTTTCAAATCTTGTGGAATTGGGGGAATGTGTGGTCTGAATCTAATCCTAATCCAATCCCTCCTCCTCCTCCGTTTCAATATGCTGACATGCATATCAATTACTTTAATTAAAAATCATTATTTACATACTATCTTAAGTATGCCCCTTTTAGAAATGGCCATAGAAATGTGAAAAATAATGTAGTATTTTATAGTGCTTCATTATCCCTAAAGAATAATAATTCTCATATGTATATATAACTTAAGTTTAATTTGCATATACTTTCTCCTAATTGTTGTCATAAACTTTTCAATAAGATAATTAGTCTCCACTATTAATGAAATGCAAAAATGCTAAACAGTGATTGGTTTTGGCAGCAAAAACATACGCAAACCAATATGGAAAGCATTTTCAATTTTTAAGTTAACACCTGCTGTGTGGTGAGCATCTTTACAAGTGTGAAGTGTAATGCAAACATACATTATCCAGGTATTTCAGGTTACCAAGACCAATTATAGCTCTCTGATGAGTATACCTGACTTTCAGCGTATTAGCAGCTCTAAGAAATTTGTGCAGTTTCACCTAAATACACAGAATTATTACAATATGCTCCAAGTTGAATCAAATTTGAAAAAAAAATACAGTTCTACTTCAGAAGAATTAATGACACACTCAGCTTATTTCTATTTGTCCTATTCTCCTCTTGTCTGTCTACCATCTTCCTAGAATTGGAAACCTATTTAACAGATTATTATACTACAGCAGTAGGTATGCTGGCAACATTGCATAAAATGTATATTTAAGTGGAGAATTTTTATAATAATATACCTGCATTTTTAAGAAATAAAGTTCAAGCAGTTAATCTCTTTTTGCTCCTAGTGCAAAACTATCAAATTAAAGTACGATAAACACTGATGAAAGGTCTAAAGTAGTAAGAACTCAGCAGATAAATGAAAAATATTTACCTTTTAATAGACTAACATATAGCAAATACTAGATCAACAGTACACCTTAATACATGTTTATTACTTACATTTTAAAAATAAAATGACAAATTCCAATTATAATTAAGGTAACCTGAACTATCATTCCCTCAATTTCTGTTACTACACATGTTTTTATTAAATGTCCCTATACTAAAGCAGAGATTCAACTTTCTCTTTCAAGAAAATAATTTTATTTGCCTTGTAGAATAAAATGGACTGTTTTTAAGCAATATGAATTTTGAAAATAATGAATTATAATTATTGTATTTGTTTGTGCAGCCAGTGATTCAAGATGAAAAAGGTCAGGTCCTATTGGAAACAGGAGCTGTATCAAACTTGAAAAGAATTACTTATTCTCCAGGAGTCACAGAAACGAAATAAATGAATTTGTCTGACAGGAGGAAAATTACATGGCACACAGTATTGTGTCCACAGAATCGACTTCAGGCTTAACCAGCAAAATAAATTCGTGTTAGCACAAAATGCACCTCTGCCTCTTTTGTTTCAAGGCACAATGCATCTAGGGCAGCCGGTCTGTGGATCTATTCCGCTGAACCTCCTCAAGGTCACAGCCAATTTCAGCTGTGGAATCCGAATAACAATAAAAATAAAAATAAAAATAAAAAAGTCAAAAGTGGCAGGGATGCGCTGGGTTAGGGCTGGTAGGAAAAGCAGAGTGTAAAAGTTTATGAGCTCATCAGGATTGTTGTACCATTACATCAGAGGCAATTATAAATGGCCAAGAGCAGGAGATGGGGAGCCAATCAGATCACAGATAGGATGTCAACCTAAGACCAACTGTCTCCTGGCTTTGACAGAAGGATTTTACCTCCATAATTCAAATCCCAAACCAAAGCAATCTGCACTTACTACTCCAATCACTGAACTGTTTACCAGCACTGCCAGGCAAAAGCTGAAAGCACCTGGCGATCAAAAAAGGTTATCCAGAAAATGGCTCCGGCCAGCCTGGACAAGAGGAGAGTGTCCAAGGAGGTCCCTTGCCCTCTTCTTACCCCCTGGCACCTCGCAGGACGCTCAAGCCGACCCACCCCAAGTGGGGGAAGAGGGAGATGGCACAAAACACAGCCCCACGGACTTCGTCAGCCCCGAGGCGTCCGCACACCCTCTTTTTTCCCAAGGCAGCAACAGGGAGCTATTTTTTGCCACCCCACCCCTCCCTC
>JANHFL010001001.1:161314-172448 GCA_032468155.1 Oxyrhabdium leporinum
GGGGGGGTGGGGTGGGGTGGGGGACATTTGCACTTGCTTTGCATTAACTAGATTCGAGCAACATCTTAAATCATGATGTATTTTTTGTCTCTGTGTTGTATGAATTCACACATAGGTTTGTTAACTATGGTTTATTACTTCATGAACTCACTGATAATAAGTTCTTGATGCAGTTACTTCTGTATTCACAACTTCTACTTTGATGGTATTAAACCTTATAATTTATGGGGCTTAGCTTCAATATGTATCTTTGAACTACATGGTCAATATACTGGTATGTAGATTAACTTAGATCAGATTGTACCATAATCCAGCTATACGAAATAATTAATCTTTCCAGATGCTTCCAACTACAGGCCAATAAGTGCCTGTGAACATGACTAGTGAGGTGTGTTTGTAAGACAAAAGAGTCCAAAGTACCTGAAACAGAAGGGCATCAGGCTATAATTAGTTGTCCTGACCCATCACCGAAGACTGAGGGTCAACACTGATTATGGCTTTCCAAGGTGCCAGTACCAGGCTGAATGTAGGATGATTTCTCTTTTAAAATTTATTTTTGGCTTTGGTGGGCTGCATTTTTGCTTTTGCTGGTGTACATTATTAAAAACTTGTGCAAATTGGATTTTGGGTTAAGGGAGTTTAGAAATACTCCAGACAATTTGAGTGGGAAAGCCAGCAGTTTAAGAGCAGATGCAAAAGATATTGGCCCCTCCTTTCTTAGGACAGCCAGGTCCTGAATGCAAGGCACTTCGTCCTCCTCTCCTTTCATTGGATACTGAGCACATGGCCTCCAGAGCAATGCCAGCTCCTGCTTGCTTTGATACCACAGTTCAGTTAGCTTGTGACTCCCAGATGGCAATACAGGCCACTACCACTAGGTTGGCTCCTATTAAAGTTGAGTTTCATGAAAGTGGTCCTGCCACTTAACACAGCATCAAGGCAGTTTAGGAAACCTGGTCTAGATTAGGGTGCTAAAAAAGAGAGGAATAGGGTTTCTCTCTTAAAACACATTTTGCCGAATGTGTGATGGCAAATGTGGACTGAATCGTTGACATGGAAACGGGATTGGAACACTCTCTCCTCACTCCCTCCTTCAGTGTGGGCAGAGGGACAAGCACAAGCCCTTGTACACACACACACACACTTGGAATTATCCCTGGCCCCTAAGCAGGCTGCAAACACGGCATGGAATCCTTACTAGGAATAGGGCAACATTTCAGAAATAAATGCTTCTAACCCTGAAAACAAGAGGAGGAAAAATACAGTATTAAAGGAGATTATGAAGAGGAGTGGAGGATGGAGGGAGGGAAGAGAAGGAAGAAAACTAGAGAGGTATACTTAGGAAAGTGCTGGGGGGGGTTTTCTGGTGTTTTTTTTTTTTTACTCAAAGGCACAGCATTCTGAGATAGCAGCAGCACTGAGGAGAGCCATCTATTATTTAGACTACAGTGACTTACAAAATGTGGAATGGAGTCCAGGCTCACTTGGATTATGTCCTAACCCAAAATATTTTTTTTCTTGGGGGGGGGGGAGTTATGGCAAAGTGCTGAGCTTCAGATAATGCTGCTTCCAATGATTTGTTTTGTGCATTTCCTTTATTCCTTACTAGAATTCTGACACTTAATTCTTTTTTTTTTCAATATGCTTCTCATCTTGCTGGGAAAGACCAGACTAATGAGCAAGTAACATGGAATGTGTTCGACTCTCCACTGGGCAACAGCAGCTGCCAGTCTCATCTTCCTTTGGGGGCTAAATTCCCCCCCCCCCAAAAAACAGATTTTTTTTAAACTGCCTTCTCTCCCCACATTGATACAGGGCTGGGTGGGGGGAGGGGCAGGATGAGAAATTTTTAACAGTGCAAACTGATGTGGAGTTTGAACATAAGGCAACGATCCATTTACAGAACGCAAACTGTAATGCTCAAAGAGTGACATGGATTTTCAAGGTGAGGGCAGTGCTGCCCCTGAAAATTAACAAGAGGGTTTGGAGAAAGAGACCAACTTAAAGACCTGTCAGAGGGTTCAGATGAATACCCGTATTAGATTAAGATTTTACAGTGACTTGACTTCCAAAACTTTAGGCTGCATATTAAAAGACAAGAAAGTGGACTGAGCCGAAGTCAAGGAAATCTATTATTTTACCAGTCCTAGATTGAGAGTCAAAACCTGGAACGGATCACAGTAAAGACAGATGGAATGGAACCTAAGGTACAGCACATTCTGTTCCTGTAATATAAATCTCAACCTGCAGGGGCTTAAAAAGGAAATGCAAATGAAAAGGAGGGAGAAAAGTAATAGAAGAAATATTGGGCCAAATGTAAGAAACTTTTTTTTAAAAGCTGTTATATATTGGTTTTGTGGCCTTCTGTATATTCTTGATCTTAGTTGTTCAGAAATAATATCAATCAAAAAGCATGTAAACATCTAGATCTGAAACCAATGAACCTGGAGAAAAAGGGCAACTCCAACATTTCAGAATGATAAACCCCATTAGAACAGTAAATACAGGAACAGACTTGGAAAATATTCTGAATTTTAAAGAGCAAACTATGCGGCTGGTTAATTTAAATTTTGATTTTTGATACTAGAACACAAAATATGCACATGCAGCACGTTTTTTTCTATGACATATTTCAAGGTTTACAAACTGGTGCTCTGGATCAGAAAATGAACACTTTAAAAAAATCTGGATTTAATATTTCTCCTATCACGCATCATATTTGTGGTGGTGTATTTATTTATTAGGTGCAGAATCCAGTCCTTACAATATTTTGAACCACATTTGTCTTACAGCGTACCACCCACCTGTCCCAAACGCTATTCTGTTAGAATTTGGGAGTCTCACATCACCATCCGATAGCTTCAACCACCATCAATCCTGGGGACCATCACCTGCCATGGAATCCTGTATCATGAGGCTATAAATCATTACTTTCAACCATGCACATATGGTATATACAACAGTCTCCCTTACTGGTGCATTTTGTTAATAAAATCCTATCAATCTGATCTCAGTTAAAAGCATGCAGAATAACAGATATTTCTCCCAAAGTGTTTACAAAACTTCAAAACAAAAGAGAGAGATGAAACACTGAAATAACGTAACCTGCAACTCTCTTAGGGCATTTTTTCACTGAAGAGTTAGTGTTTGCCATCCAGTCTTGACATGAAATTTGCTATCCCCCTTGCTATCCTGCCTCTACTGCCTATTCCAGGCCCCATGACCCTCCAAGATAATGGGTGATCAAGTCTAACCTATTTTATGCAAGTTGATATCTGCTCTTGCACGGTATAATAATAAGAGGATTCAACAGGAATACTCAAAGACAAAAGATGAGATGAAGGCTACTTCATTGAGACACAGTTGTCATGGCACATACATGCTTTGTTACAAGTGCAAATACAGCTGGGCATGCTTATAGTACAGGTGGTCCTCCACTTACAAACATTTATTTAGCAACTGAAAGTCATTTACAACCAGTCCTCGCACTTACAATTGTTGCAGCATCCCCAGAATCACATGATCAAAATTTGGGAGTTGGCAACCAGCCTGTGTTTATGACAATTACAGTGCCCCTGGGTCATGTGACCAGCAACCTTCCCAGCTGTCTTCTGACAAGCAAAGTCAACGGGGTAAGTTGGATTTGCTTCACAGCCACGATTTGTTTAACTGCAGTGATTCACTTAACCACCACAGGAAAAATGGTTGCAAACTTGGGCATGGCTCACTTAGCATCTGCTTTGGTTCGCAATGAAAATTCTAGTCCCAACTGTGGTTGTAAGTGGAGGACAACCTGTACTTTATCCATATAGTAGGATCCACAATCTGGGTTGGTCACTGGGACCAGAAGTTTAGTCTTCGGAGCTTTTGAACTCGTGCTGGAGCCCATCCTCAGGGAACATCACTCTCACCAGAATGCGATTTATCCATATGTCCTGAAAACCTGTAATTAAATGGAAGCCTTTTATCATTTTCAGTACATTGTATTTCTTCTTACTGTTATTGATATCCACTACTTTGTGACAGGAGAAGGTTTTTATTTTCAAATAATTACTTTACAAATTTCCTTTGCAAATTTTTTATTTGTAGGCAATTGGCTACTTATATGCAATAAGTAACCTGTACAATAATATAACTTTGTGAATGTAAATTTGAATTATTTAGAAAAAAGAAGTATATGTTCTGTTTAATGTAAGATAAAGCATAACATTTCGTGTTTGTAAATTTTATGCACTGAAATACATAAGGTTCCAACTGAACTCCAATTGCTGACTTCCATTAACAGAACTGATGATAGAAACCATATTCAAAAACACACACATTAAGCCATATAGTATTAAAAATGGTTTGACTATATGTACTACAAGTAGTTGGGATAAGACACTACACAAAGCTGTAAGCCACATACTAAAAATACAACAGTTAGTTCATATGACTATGATTGCACTTTTTAAGTCATGATTTAGTCATGATTACTAAATAAACTAGAGTTGTCTCAATTCTTACATTAAACCATGTTCTAAAAATGCAAAGATTAGACAAAGTACTTTAAACACAACTTATCAAAATGTATTATAGCTTAATATGACAGAAATCCAGTTCATATTGGGAATTAAAAAAGTTACCCAATTCATACATCATGCTAAATCAAAATGCTATTTAATTATTTTAGCACAATCGATAAATCCACCTGTTATGGTATGTAATTCATAATTTGTAGCATAGCATTATTGGCCACTACAATCACTGCAGCATATGCTGCAAAGTGGTCATTAAATGGTGCCTTAATACACTACGAAGCAACATTGAAAGTGTTGTATGATCCCAACATATCAATAGAGTTGACTGAGTGACTTCACAAGCACATTGAGGGGGGAAAAGTGTATATTCTTATTCGTTATATATCATCCAATTGCCAAAGTCATTCAGGTGGCTTTCAGTTTTTAAAAGCAAATGCAAATGTAACATGAAACCAAGGAGAGGATGCAATTGTCAATAAAGCCAAGCAAATTAAGAAAAATACAGCTGGTGTCCACCAGAGGGGTTTTTTTTAATGTTTTCTTTTGCCACGTTTGAATATGTTTGCAAGAAAGGATTCCCTTCCCCCAAGATTAATTCATGCAATTAAAAAAACCCTGAGTGATGATAGCCATTGACAAATAATAAATTATGATAGAATAGCCCACCTTCATCTTCTCTACCAATATTTTGACCAACTCAGCATCTGATCTGGACTCTTAACATATTGGCTCACTCAATTTCCTCTTTCAACATTGCTTTTGAAGCAATGTGTATAAACATCCATTTGACAGAAGACAATGAAGAAGAAACCCAAGCCACACTATATGCTGTACTGTTCTCATAAACTGACTATATTTCACCACTTTTTTTTCATTTTACACTACATGCTACATATGTGAACATCCAGAAAAAAATAAAGTGTATTTTCAGTTATAAGAAAGACAGTTGTTGCTTAATGGAATGTCTAATAATAGATGAAAACTAGCATTATTGTAAAATGAGACACCAGATTTGAAATCCGCTTGAAAGCAGACTTGCTGCAGATTGAAATGCTGAACAATCTCACACACACTAAACCATGTTGGTTTAGGACAAAATTGCCTACTTTTATACTATTTTCATAACTACTAAGTTATAAACTATGGCTTACAATGTATGGATTCCAAAACAAATCACACTATGGCCATTTTAATACCATTTTAATACCAAATATACAGAGCAGTGTAATTAACTAATAATGTTCAGTCTGTACACATTTGGGAGGTATTTCGCATTGTCCTGATTGAACATGCAGAGAAACTGTGCCACCTAGTTTTAATTTTTATCCTCATAATCAGCCTATTAAATGGATTAGGTCAAAGCTTCCCAACTGAAAGTGAAAACATGAATTAGTCTTCCACATTTTGCTTTGAGTGGAACAGGAAAAGTCATGTACTTTTCAGCTGGATATACTTTTAATGTTAAAGTTGAAGATTAAACCTTCAACAAGTTTGAAATTTCTCAACTAAGCCTTGGTGAATCTTGGTGAAAGTAATTTTATACGCAAAATGCTTCCAAATATATCCATTCCTCATATAGCGACCTCAGTTGGCAACCATTTGCAAATACAACCATAATAAAAATTAGTTTTCTGACCAAAGCGCTCTCGCTCTCTGTCTTGTATTCATTTAGCATATTTCACTTAGATGAACACCATTCCCTATAGTAGAAATGTTACTAATTTAAGGGGAAAGGGGAAACTAGCCCACTCTACATTGTGCTTGTCTCACCATCTTTTCATGGCATAGAAGCTGTTCAGCAGCTCACAGCTTATACTAGTACCATCTTCATATGTAACTCATAACTCAGATCATAGTTTAATGTTACATATATTCTTTTTCCTTGGCCTCAAGTTTCTCACATTTAAAGTTCACAAGAGATGGTCCTGGGGATGGAAAAAGGACACTTTGCATACAAAAGTAGCAACTGGCACAAAAAGCCATGGACAGAGAAATACAGATGTAAACAGCAACAGGCTTAACTTGATTACTGAGCTTGCTCATTATTAGGTTTACACAATGCACCGATTCATAAACTACACAAATGAAATAGGTTCATTCAACATGCTAAAACCGCATGCACACAACACAAACCCAGCTAAAGTTAAAACTAACAAGCTTCCTATACTGTGTGACTGCAACTGGTAAACAAACCACGCCTTTTTGTAGTATGAATTCAGTCAATGAAATTTATTGACTAAAAGATATGCTGCAGATTATACTGTTAATCCAATTTATAATGTCAATATAACCTTTTATTTTTAAAAAAATGATCTCTTGCTGTTTCTCTTTTACAGAAATATTAAACATTACACTAACAGTTTAGAAAAGGATCTCAGTGACTACCAATGTAATATATGCTTATTTGCTTAAAAATAAGTCCCTCTGTGTTCAACAGACTTATTCCCAGGAAGTGCACACATATTTTCAAACAGAATTATACATAAAAATGCAGTTTTATCATCTCCTGAACTGATGGAAGAGCAGTTTAATCATATCTTATCAACTACATTGATAATGCATTTGCATTACTAGAAAAAAAAATCATCTATATCTGAATATGTTGTTTTGATAAAGCAAAGTCATGTTTTATTCTGGATCATAAAATAGTTCACTCTTTAACCATGCAAATGGATACAGAGGCCTCTGTTACAAGCTTTTTTAAAAAAGAAGAGCCCAGATGTTGGTCAGGATTAAGGTTATACCAAACACATTCTACTCTGCCATATTCCAAACAAAATGAAGCAGACAGAAAATATGGACAAGGAGATAACAGGAACGGAACATTAGGGAAGAGAATTTTTACACAATCCTACTATATTCAAATTTACTTAGTGTATTTAGAACTGTACTATGTGAAAATGCACCTGGATTCAAAACATTGGTAATGAATTTAATACTTGAGGAATTAATATTGTAGCAGCATTCCTTAGATTTTAAGAGATAAGAGCATCGGATGTGTTAAGTGAATGGGAGTGTTTTGGTTTGTGTGAATTTTTCCATAAGGGTTACTGTGTACATAGACTGGCCCCAAGGGAAAAGGTTTTGAAATTATGTATTCATACAAATTAACAATATAGAAAGTTAGGTTGCAGGTGCAAATTCCAGAACCCAAAGATATAAATTTAAGAAATAATCATAAAGGAAAAGAGTTGGGTGCTTTGCCCACTTGATGTCAATCCATCTTATAGCTTTGTAAGTTCTTATGGCTTTGTAAGTTAAACTTTATCCCAAACATGCTTTCTGAAGTGTCCTAAAGAGAAAACAAGTTAAAATATGGGTTGTGGGTGGGTAGGTGGACAAAGACATATATGCGGTACAAAATTACCAAAGAGGCGAAAAGGATTAAGTCATCCTTCCTATCCATCAATCATTTTTTTTTAAAAGTTCAAATTTTTAGCACTATGAGAAAAAGTGAATCTATCTCAAAATGTGCAAATTCTAACATTCAATGGTTATAATTTGGCTTAAACGTTCAGGTTGTGTTTTTTTTTTCATTTAATTATTCCTACAGGTTCTTCCAAAAGAAAGGAACTTAGTAGTACTTATTTAACAAATGCAGCTTTAATCTTCTTTAAATATTTTTTTGAGTCAGAAATAAGGAAAAACGAAGTAGAAAACCACACAAGCAAATTAAAAATATCATTGACTGGATATCCTGTAAAATTCTATGACTAGAATGATAGTGAAAAGCTTTATCTGCTATCATCTTTTTAAAAAACTGCACACAGTGAAAAGGAATAAGAATGTTCTCAAGAGTCTAGATTAAGGAAAGACCTGTTTTAAGGAAGAGAGTCTCACCAGAGTCACTTATTTCTCAAACTACAGATTTACTATATTACGTTTTATAAAATATTAGAGATATAAAATGCAATGATACAATGTTAAAAAGGTTTGATTTGTGACATCCTAAACTAAAGTGATGGATTCTGAATTTTTCATGTTTATATAAGCTATAATATGGCAAACTCCCTTCTATGAAAATGCCCTGTTCTATATTGCCATTAAATATACAGTAATTGTAATATAGAAAGGCTGGCTCCAATTTCTGAAGAGAGCAAGCAAAATTTATCCTGGAATATGAAAAAAAAAATTTGAACAGGATAACAAGGCAAATTTGTATTTATGCAGGTTAAACTGGCATAATTCCTTATTCAGCAATAATTAAAGGAAGCTACAATCAGTAATAAAAGGAATGAATAATCAACCTGGTTCACAACTGAGCTGCAACCTAATTTCATTGAGAACAGCTTTTACCATGGGTAAAAAAAAGGAACAATTTAGTGTCTCTGAATATAATGCTCCTAATGCCCACTGTCTGTCAGTTAAATCCAGCAGTATTTACTTCCAAAAAGCATGCACAGAATATGATTGAAAAGCGATCATAAATTATTTAAAGTTTAAGTGATAAGGTCATGTATACATGACATCATATACATATGGCAAATAGGTTGAGTAAACAAAGTACTACCTCTTCTTACAGGGAAATCCAGATGCTAGGTTATTGAAAACAAGGAGATTTGGAGTCCTAATTCAGGAAAATATCATAATTACCTCCAATTTGCAACTTGGCTTCTTGAGCCAATCCACTAGGATGGCATGTGAACCACTTTTTGATCTTTCTTTTCTTTATATGGCATTATTTCCGGGGATGTCTGAACAGCATTGCCTATAATCTAGGAAAATCAGCAAAATGACACCGGATTCCCTGCATTGGTGCCAGTTTTCCAAACGTCAATCGCTACTTTCTAGCATGTACATGACAAACAATGCAAACAATAACCAAAGTATTTACTATAAGAGTAGGGGGTACACATTTTCTAATAGTGGATAAAAAGGTGTGAAGCAGGACATATACTGTACTTTTGGTAAGCAACAGCACTACAGGTTTAAGTTTCCAAAGGTTTTGTAATTTTGACTGAAAACCAGGATTAATGCATAATTCTTTTATTTCTGAACATTTGGCTAGATTTTGTTTGCATCAGCCCTTTCTTTTCTGTCAATTGGTCAGTTAATCAATTTCTAAATTACTTAGTTCACAATGTCAGTTGGAAAAAAATATCAAAGGATGATTCTTTCTGCTATCAGAAAATGTAATGTACTCTAGCAGAATCTCGTAAGAAAAACTGACAGAATCAAACATTTAAACAAAGTTTGGTCCTGGAAGAGCACCTTCAATGACAAACTACTTGACAAACGAGTTGTGAGAAAATGAGATGAAAGGAGATGTTTGTGAACACCTTGGCACCCTAGGGCACCTTACTGGAGACCCCAGGCTTAGCATAATGCTTGCTTCCTAAGATTAATCTATGAAATTGTTTAGATGCAGTTAAAATATTAATAACCTATAAGTGACAATATGCAATATATTTATCATTGATCAACATATTGCAATAGTTATATCCACAACAGAAAATGCCGTATTTCAAAAGATAACAGATGTATTAATGGAAGAGGTAATTACTTTGGTTTAAAGTAACTCATTAGATAATTACTGTAGTTATGATACAGCTGAAGCAGAACAAAGATGCAGAAATGCTACAAAATAAAACCAAACTATATTGTTGCAACTAAATCACAACTAAATCCAACTAAATCACAAGAGTGCAAAGAATCACAGAATACACAAAGTGAGTGCTAGCTATGCTGACTTAATTTCTAGAATACGGACATGTTTTTGTGTGATATAGCATCTGGAGCACTAAGCTGCTATTCTAATGAAATCTGAGCACCACAGTGCCAAAAAGAAAAGATTGTTTGGAAAAAGTTGAAACTTCAGGCATCTAAGACCAAATTTAATGTAATGCATTATTAAACATGATTTGTCTGTTCCTCATAAATAGAACTGTCTAAATATCAAATCCCACTTTTCATAATCATCACTGTGGGGGAAACTGGCCTGGGTGCTTATTGAGTATACTCCTATAGATACAGTATATCACAGGAGTACACCCCCTCACATTTTGTAAATATTTAAGTATCTTTTTTCATGTGACAACACTGAAGAAATGACACTTGGCTACAATGTAGTGTAGTCAGTATACAGCTTGTATAACAATGTAAATGTGCTGTCCCCTCAAAATAACACAACACACAGCCATTAATGTCTAAACTGCTGGCAGCAAAAGTGAGTACACCCCTAAGTGATAATGTCCAAATGGGTTCCAAGTAGCTGTTTTCCCTCCCTGGTGTCATGTGACTCGTTAGTGGTACAAGGGCTCAGGTGTGACGGGGGAGCAGGTGCGTTAAATTTGGTGTTACCGCTCTCACTTTCTCATACTGGTCACTGGAAGTTCAACATGGCACCTCATGGCAATGAACTCTGAGAATCTGAAAAAACTAATTGTTGCTCTATATAAAGATGGCCTATGCTATAAGAAGATTGCCAAGACCCTGAAACTGAACTGCAGCACGGTGGCTAAAATCATACAGTGGTTAAAAGAACAGGTTCCACCCAGAACAGACCTCGCCATGGTCAACCAAAGAAGTTGAGTGCCTGTGCTCAGCGTCATATCCAGAGGTTGGCTTTGGGAAATAGACGTATGAGTGCTGCCAGCATTGCTGCAGAGGTTGAA
>JANHFL010001001.1:172548-185041 GCA_032468155.1 Oxyrhabdium leporinum
AAGTTCAATCAATTCCAACTTCTCGCGAAAGGAAAAGATCTCGCGAAGTTGGAATTGATTGAGTGAATTTCAAGGAGGAGAAACGCGATGGAGATGGAAATAAGGTAGGCAAAGAAATGCTTGGAGAATTGGGGGAAAGTGAGGGCATTTGGGGTGGTGAAAGCTCCGTAGTGTGGGGCTGCAATGGTGAAACGGGCAATGGAGCAGCCGGCGCGAGGGAAGGGGGCTTTTCCTTTTCCCCTGCTCCTTGTAGTTCCCTTGCACCGGCCTCTCCTTTGCAGCATAGTGGTCCACCTCGCTGAACCCAATGGTGAGCTCTGTGGTGCCTAAGCAGGGGCCAGGTCACCACCGAGGCTGGGCCTGCCTGCTCGGAAGGCAGCTGCCACAGACTGTCCACGGAGCTTGCTTGCCTCTGGCTGCCGCCGCCGGCGCTGCTGCCACAGGGAGGGGGGGAATCATAAAGGGACAGGCTGCGGTGGCTCTCAGCTTGGTTCTAGCCGGCAAAGAGACAGCGGCTGCAGGCCCTTCTCGCCAGCAGAAAGCGGTGCAAGAAGCCTCCAGCTGTCACCTCTTTGCCGGCACGAGAAGCCTCCAGCTGCCACTCCCGGCTCCGTTCCGGCCGGCAAAGAGACGGCAGCTGCAGGCCCTTCGCGCCGGCAAAAAGGGGTGCCAGAAGCCTCCAGCCCCACCTCTTTGCCTTCTCTTTTTTTCCAACTAACCTTTTGCCTGAATTCAGCAGGCAGTCAGCATCGCCATCTCTATAGCATCGGTTATGTGACTGGGTGGGCATGGCCAACTTGACATCACTCACAGCAAGGTGCCACCGCCCCACCTTGCCGTGAGCAGCGTTGAGTTGGCCACGCCCACTCAGTCACATGCCCACCAAGCCATGCCCATAGAACCGGTGGCGAAAAAAAATAATTTCACCACTGCACACTGTTCTACTTACCATTGCTGACTTGGAAGGTAAACAGCTGTCCTTCTAAATGCTTCATTTTCAGCGCTGCATGAGATCGAGCCAGGCGCATGCACGCTCACCGAACCAGTTGTTCAACCAGCAGCATTCCACCACTGCTTGTAACATTAACGAGTCACATGACACCATGGAGGGAAAACAGCTACTTGGGCCCCATTTGAACATTATCACTTTTGTTGCCAGCAGTTTAGACATTAATGGCTGTGTGTTGCGTTATTTTGAGGGGACAGCACATTTACACAGTTATACAAGCTGTATACTGACTTTACATTGTAGCCAAGTGTCATTTCTTCAGTGTTGTCACATGAAAAGACATATTTATTTACAAAATGTGAGGGGGTGTACTCACTTCTGTGATTTACTGTATATCTTCTGAGCCATCCATCCATCATAAAGCAAGTTCTCAATCTGTCAAATCTAGTGCAGTTGCTCATTATGGGTAAATTAAAAAAAAGTTCAAGAATGGGAGAGTGTGAAAGAATCAAATGTTCCTTACCACAAATCTAAATTCCTAAATTTACCTAAAACTGTAATAATAAAAATATTTTAAATAAACAAATTACCTCAGCTATTGGGCTTACATGCCTTTTGAACATGAGGTTATATGCTACTTAAGGCTGCAGTACTATACCACAGTGAAATCATTGGTACCTGATTTAGTGTAGCGCAGTAAGAATTGAACTGGTGATCAATGGCTTACATTTAGACTGCCCAACTCATAGGGACTGGATGGCACATAGTTAAAAACACAATGCACGCAACAAAAAGGCAAGAACTTCTCCCGTGACATTTTTTTCCACGGATATAGTCTCTTGATTTTTAAAAAATATTTTACTCAGCTGCCTATTTTTATTAACCCAGTATTTAGCATCTTTTTGTTACCTTATGCTATTTCCCTGACAATCGTTTTTTAATTCTCATCTCTGCTAGGGACAGAATTGTTTAGCATCAGACTAAAAGCTTGTTGTATATATATATATATCATTTCCCCACCACACCCCATGGCTAACCAAATGCCTATAGGAAGTCTGCAAGTAGGATATGTAAGACTGAATTCCCCAGCAAATGGCTGATATTTAAAGACAGTCTGCTTTTACCACTTGGGCTATACGTTATACATATCCACTCAAACATAGACTCCCTTGGGTTCAATGAGAATTACTTCCAAATAAGGGTGTGCTGGATTTCAGCTGAGGAGAACAATCTTCCCGCATTTATGAAGTGCAGGAGGATGATATGGAAAGATCCCCCGCAGGACAACCTATTGTCCTGACATAGCGTCAGCAATTCTATTGCACTGCTGTTCTGCTCTGGGTACGATGGGGGGTAGTTGTGCCCCTTCCATTAATTGCAATTGAAGAGAATTTGCTATGCTATGGGAAGTTTGCACACCATCACCATTTTTTCTAACAAGTCAGATATATAAAAGGATGAGGGTACATTTTCACACTGCCTTTAACATGTTCCATGTATATCCAATTCCCTCCCCCCCCCCAAGTTGCTGGACAGTGTAATAGTTGCTCTTTGGTGGAGATTATGGGCGGACAATATTTTTATTTATCTATTATGTCACCTTTGCTTCCTCATATCTTGTTAATTTCAGCATACTAAGTAATAAAAAAGAATCAGGAATACTTTATAAATATAGATAGTACATTTTTGGAATGTGAACTAGAGTCAGTCTGGAACTCACAAGTAAATTATTCCATTTGATTACAGAATCAGGCCATGATACTAAACATATGCACTTAAATCCCACTGAACTCATAGAAGTTAGTTATCTCATTACAGTTGCACAAGATTGTATTATCAGGCTTGTAAAAGTTGTGCTGTAAAGTGTGGTATGAATATCCTGCAACTGCTAAATATTTTATTGATTATGGAAAGATGTAGTACAGGTTAAAAAAAAGAGTATAACTGAAATATATATCAAAAAAATTGGACAAGAGATTAAGATAATGTAAGCACGAGGGGTGGCCAAATTCAGAATACACTAGTTTCTCTTTAACTTTAGTTTCCTATTATCGTCTTTTCTACATGGAGTAAAGCGGCAGAAGCTTATCCTCATTTGTATCTGGTCAAATCTATTAATACACAAATACACACATACACAAAAAGGACATTATTTCACTGCAGATTTTTGCATTTACATTAGAATTGCCAATGCTGTTCCTAAAGATATGAAACGTGTTGAGTCAGGATAGATTTAATAAGCAATTATGGATCTTATTTTACCATAGACTTTACCAAACACTATTATTAAATCATATTCAGTTTTGCACAATAAGCACATAAAAATGTACTTACGGTGTGCAATAAGATATTAATTTTTAAAAATAAAAAAGAACATTCAAATAAGAGTTACTTTTGAGAAATGTGATACACGATGAGGTGTGTTGGAGAAAAGGATTCTGTTCCGGAAAGGATATGTGCAGAAATTAAATGCCTGAAACACATAAACTGAAGCCCGTAACTGTTACTTTTAGTTTACTGTAATATGCAATATGTTAATTCTACATGGCCTACAGTATTTATTAGATTTTTATCCCATGTTTACTGTAAGTAATTCAAGGCAGCAAGATACTCCCACCTCCTATTTTCCCCACAACATCCCAGTGAGGTAGGACCGAATGTGAGTTACTAGTCCATGGTCCAGTCAATTTTCATGCGGGAATATAATTCACCATTTCCTGGTTTTTAAGTAAGCACCTTAATCATTATACCAAACTGGCTCTCCAGTTTTTTATTTATTTATTATCGTTCACTGTGCAGTCAGTCAGATGTTTAGACTGGATTTGGCATTTTTATTATTACATATTAACACAGTGATTACGATAACAGGCAAAGAGGCACATCAGGGCCATGAGTACTGACAAGTACGAGGAAGCGCTAGGCTATTTCTGCAAGAATTACACTACACAACTTGATCATATTGTCATAAGATTAACATATTCTTTGTACAACATCCAAAGCTCTGTTAATATCCTGGACTAGCTTGTTATCCTGTCTAGACCAGAGGATAGATTCCAGCAAAGATTAGATCTTGACTGGCCCAGAACAATCCACACAACTCCTTGATTGGGTTATGCTGAATAGCTAGACTCTATGAAAAAATGTGTTTCCTAAATCATTCCAAAAATTAAATTGATACGATTCAAAATGTTAATTTCTTTCCATCTGAAATTATATTTTGTCTCAAAGTATCATAATGTTTTGACTTAAAATACTGGAATGTTTCAATTCAAAAACTATTTCAGATTGTTGAATCGTATCAATTTAATTTTTGGAATGAACATTTTGAATCAAAAGGACAGTTTGAAATGCAGCTGATCCACATGTTTTGCCCTCCCATGCTATTCTTCTATGAAGGCTTTTGGAATCTGCTTATGTTTTAGGCCAATATCTGAAAAGGGATAATGGTGTAAAAGGGGGAGAAATTCAATTTAAATCCTTGTTGGTGTAAAAGTTTGTTTCATTTCATTATGATCAAAGATCAGCCAAAAACACAGTTCAGTACAAAACAATATATCCCGACAAATACCACTGTTACAAATGAAAACCCTAAAATCTTGTGTTGCCAGTAAACAAGATAGTGGCACTTTGCATCCCCCAGTTCCCCATAAGTGGGAACTCAATAAACTTTACAATACTTTAAAGAAAGTTTGCCCTCCAGGAAGGTGAGATGTACCTTTGAAGGCTTTCACAAATGGATCAAGTTTACTATAGAAAAATGAGTTCTTGTTCAAATACAGGAACAAATGTAACAGAGAAGCCTTAAACATTGGCTAGGCATGGAGTAGGAAACTGTATGTATTTGATTTACATGGCCACCCACTCAAAAGGCAACTCTGGGCAGTTAGCAAAGCTTGAAAGAAAAGCATACAAAGGAAAAGGATAAAGTAATAAAACACCCTGGAGACCAGACGCACAACTCTTACTATGAGGTGCACATAACTGTGCTTTTCCCCAGATACTAGCCAGATACACAACTGGGAAGTTAAGTCTTCATAACCTACTCAAAGGCCAACCCAATTATTAGGAGAAGGCCGTTCCACTGGTAAGGCACTGCAATAGAGAAGTCATGCCTCCCAGGTCTCATAAGGTCACACTGTCTAACTGATGGGACCCAGAGCATGACAACTGCGTTGGATCATATAGGACAAGCAGAGGTAAATGATTCCACAAATTTTCATGCCCTATGTCAGGGTTGTTAAACTCAAGGCCCGGAACTGTCCTTTTGATTCAAAATCCAGCCCATGGGGTGCTTAGTTCTGGCCCATAGGGCCGCCCTAGAAACAGCAAAGGACTGGCTTGCGGTGCCTCTGCCAGCGAAAACGGAGCTCAGGAGGGCTGTGCGTGACCCTCCCAGGCTCCATTTTCAGCTGTGATGGCCTCCTGTTGCCCTCTACCAGTGATAACGGGCTACCAAGCCGTTTTCAGCTGTGACGGCCTCCCCCCCCCAGCTCCGTTTTTGCTGGAAGATGGCGGAAAGCTGTCATGGCTGAAAACAGAACTCGCGAACCCGTTTTCGCTGGCAGAGGGCTTGGGCCACCAGATGCCCAACATGAGTTACGTCAAGCTGGCCCACAATGGCCACACCCACACCAGCCCCCGAGGTGAAACACAACCCTGATGCGGCCCTCGAAGAAATCAAGTTTGACACCCTTGCCCTATACCATGAAGGGTTTTATAGATAACGAACAACACTTTGAATTGCACCCAGAACATTGGTAACAAGTGCAACTCACAATGCTTCAATGTTAAATAGGCATTTTGAGGTGTACCCATAGCTATAGGTAGTCCTCGACTTACAACAGTTCATTGAATGACCGTTCAAAGTTACAATGTCACTGAAAGAAGTGACTTATGACCATTGCATTATCCCCTTGGTCACGTGATCAAAATTCAGATGCTTGTCAAGTGGTTCCTATTTATGGCAGTTGCAATGTCCCAGAGTCATGCGATCCCCTTCTGACAAACAAAGTCAATGGAGAAGCCAGTTTCACTTAATAACTGTGCTAACTTAACTGCTGATTCACTTAACAACTGTGACAAGAACGGTCGTAAAAAGGGGCAAAACTCACTTAACAAATGTCTCACTTAACAATAAAGTTTGGGCTCAACTGTGGTCATAAGTCGAGGATTACCTATATTGGATGAGTTGTAGTTTCTGAGTGGTCTTCAGGTGCAGCCCATGTAGAGAATGCTGCAGGACTCAAGATAAGAGATAATTAAAGAATGACTAACACAACTGACAAGTCTAATTTCTGCAAAGACTCTCTTAACTACAAGTGTTACCTACTCTTACAGGATCCCAGCAGTCTAGGTGGATCCCCAAATTATATACCAATCCTGCAATCTGATCAGGAACCAATGATGAAAAATCTCTGGACCTGGGTTGCTCACATCCCTAGCCATTCAGTCTTGTTAGGAAAAACTTAAGTCTGTTTATTTCCAACCAGCTTCCCACAGCCATCAGACACTAAGACAGGGCCTTGATTGATACAGTAAACTGATGATACCTAGCTGGTGCTAGCAAATGTTCTCGCCCATTGCAGCCTCATGTAAATGCTATATGGAAGTCAGGATAACATGAAGCCCTGAGGCACCCCAAAGCTAAAACTAGATCATGGAGATGAACTGTAAATTTGGTATTAATGAAGCAACTGAGTACAAAGTTACTCAGATTAATGTAATCTTACCATTTTGTAATGACAGAATGTAGGAAATCTAAGTGTGACTTTATACCTGAGGTAAAGATACTTGTAAATTAAGCCCAACTCCTAATGCCTCCATGTATTCTATATATTTCAGGTAGGAAAGTTATTTTGAGGTTGATTTGGTAAAACATTTGGATTCAAATCAATCAACTGCAAATAATCCTGAATCAATTAAAGTATCTTCATTTACCTGCCATCGGCACTTTTCTTCCATGATCCCCTTTTTTACTGCATGTAAACATATAATTTCTTAGCTTAATTTTCAAACTAGAAAAACCAAAATAACACAAGATTCTCATAACAGACACGAACATCACTGCATTATGTAATTAAACTCAGAGTTGCTGGGATTCTGGCGATGTATAAATAATATTATGTTAAAAGAAGTAATGATGTCTCGCTATAAATGTTCAATAAGCATTCTGCCATGGAGTATTTTATCCATATTCTCCCTAAATATTCTTCTAAGCCATGGACAAGATTAACTAGAATATGATATTAGCATATTCACTGAGTCTCAAATCACAAAACAATTAAGTTTACTATTACCTCACTTCCCTTTTCCATTAGATTGTCCCAGAATATGTATCATCTCCTCCTCCTTCTATCTTCTTCTCCCTCTCATCCTAACCAATACTTACCATGTGTCTCATTTTAAATCTCAGATCTTTTAATTTTAAACTATCGAGTCCTTATTACCCAGCTGTAAACTGGTGATGGGGCAAAATCATCTATGGACCCACTTGGTCCCATATTTCTTTGCATTCTTTTAAACTGCCTGTAAGAAAATACGCTTTGTGATGACTTTGTCACTCCTTAAATTATTATTACAGCTAACCACCAAACTGTGGTTTACCATTTTTCTTTGATGTGTAAAAGTTAAAAACAGAATGTACAAAAAGTACTGATGAACTGAAATATATTTTGCTCATTAAATTTTTTTGAGGAGAATATTTTACAGACCATTGGCCCCCTTATTGTATTCATGGCACTCACTCTAATTGTAAAGGCTCAGTGCGTTTGGTCAAATGTTCAATCACTCCTGTGACTGTTTAGTAAAATCCTAGCTATCTTGCTGGGCTTAATGTAAGGCTGGTTGGGGCCCTGAAAAGCCTTCCCCTGCTTTTTAATCAATTCCTCCTTTAAATTTAACATACTGTTTTTACGCTTTTAATATTTTATTGTACACTGCTTAGAGTCCCTGCGTAAGGGAGATGGGCAGTTCTTAAATATGGCAAATATATAAATAAAAAAAACAAATTTATATGCATAACTAGAGGAAAGTCATTTTCAACTCAGTTCTGAAAAGTCACACAGAAGAGTGACATCAGTGACAAGGTTCACATGGATCATATTAAGCAATAATGTTTACCAGGTTTAGCAAATTGTGTAGATTTAGCCATTGTAAGCCAGTTTGATTTAGCACAATATGTGAAACCAAACAACTGTGGGTTAACAAACCATAGTTAAGGAAACAGTGGCTTAACATAATAAGAAACTTGATTCACCTCAGACTTCAAAATTGTAGTTAGGGTCTTATAAAAACTATTGTATCTCTTCGGTAATAAATATTATAATTCTAGTATGGAGCTCCATTCATGATACATTTCACCTGAATTAACCAATTTTCTTGGTTTGCTCAACTCATTGAACCGCAAACTAAAGCAGGCTGAGATTGCACAACATACTAAATCTTAAAAACAGACAAAACCAAAATGAATATTAATGCTTAATATGCAGTTGCTTGGTCCTTGTATAGTTTAACATATATAAATAGGTTCTATCTATATAACAGATACACATCCATTTCTATCATATTCATATTGAACATATTAACAAGGTTTGTTTCAGCAAATAACTATATTACCAAGACTATTTTACAGTGCAATCCCTTATAACTTTTCTCAAAAATAGCCTCACTGAATTCATTGGGATTTACTTCCCAATAAGGGATTTATAATTGCAGCTCCAATGGTGATTAAAAAAAATCGATAGAATTTGTGTTCACATAAGCATTAATGGCATGAATGGAATCTCCTACTTCGGTGTTACCAAGTGTAATCTGTCTGCTGAGAGAAAACGCAAAACTGGTTAAACATTCTCTCTAGCTACGCATACATAACCTGCAAGCATTTCATTAACATTTATGATTCTAATCTGTGTTGAAATAACTTCTGTGCTTCAACAGATGGGGGAAGGGGAAATAATTGAAATATACCAAATATGCATTAAGAAACAAAAACCCTATCTCCTATTTCTGATTGATTTTTTTTTAAAGAAAAGGTTAAATGTTTGGTGAACCAGAAGAAATTATAAAGATAATTGCAAAGGCAGAACTTTTTAGCAATGGTATTCTATACATTAACAGTATATCTCAGTGTTCCTGAGATATACTGTTCACATTCAATACAAAGTAAGAACCACCATTGCTAATTGTTATGAAGCAGCTATATGCTTGTTTTCCAACGCGGTGAGCAGTTGTGTGCGTAGTGAACTGTTAGATGTGACAACAAAATCAGCCGTGCAGATGCAGGGTTGGGTCTCGGAGTTTTTGGCTGGTAGAGAAAACCAAACATAGAAAAAGCTGGGAGCCTTCTTTTCAGGACTAATGGGAGGGAAGCAAGTCATGGGAGCCTTGCTGGGGGATGGGAAGAGTGGAGGGGGAGGGGGAAATGCAGAGCAAGGCCTGAGAATTATCCTCAGTCCTCCCCTCTGTTCAGGACTAACAGGAAGATGTGAAGCCTTTGTAGCTTCAAATGGGAGGAGAAAAACCAGCAAGAATCAACTTGAACATTCTTAGGGGGTTTGCCCTATTTCTCAGGGTTAATAGAGTAAATAAGACATACTAAATCAGTCGAAAACAAATCTTCCAATCATTGTCTTTGCCTATCTCCTAGCTAGTTTAATTGGAGGACATGAAATTCTGGTAAAAATCCAGAGTTAGGATTTGTGGAGTCCTAGTGCTATGCAATGGGCCTGAACAATCTTAATTTTCTTTACCTGGGAAGCAGACTCAAAATATAATTGTAAATGGGAATAAAATATCCAGCAGGAAGTGGAACCAGATAATTTTATTAGGAAAAGTAAATTAATTAAATGCAAGATTTTGATCAAAAAAATCAGTATGTATAATAATTTTAATTTTGCTTGATTCCCATAAAAGGATTCCATGAAACTATTTCAAATATGACAAGATTAGACTTGCCTGTTTAAACTGGAATTTAATGAAGAAAGCAGAAATATAAACCTATGGGTTTTTCTGCAGAATGGGAAAGTATGCTCAAGAGGAACCACAAAATACATTAAATAACCATAAACTAGTTAACAATTTACAATGGTTGTTTTTACAGGCTAAATCAAAATAAGCATTATGGCCAGATTCACACAAATACTAAGCTGTAGTTTGTATGGTATGTTAATCACAGGCTTATAGTATTTAGATTTCTCAACCTAATTTCCTGAGTCCACATAAGATGTAAATATACTATCTCTACACAAAGTGCTTGGCTAAAATGTGATTAATTACTGTGATTCAGCTGTTGTGATTTGTAAAACCATGGATTATAGTTCAAGCACACCTTGTGAACGAAGCCTCAATCTTATACATGAACATGCAAGTCTTTAAAAACAATGTTTTAGAAAAGTGTGGTCAAGTGAAAATGTAGAAAGACAAATTTTACCCTTTTATAAAGTTTTCCAGTTTTGTCCAACAAAACACCTTTGAATCGGAAGACACTCTTATTAAGCACTAATCAGCCACCTTCTCCAAAGCTGAGCAATAGGCCAATAGCTTACAGTTCTGACAAAACCCTCCCTTTATTATGCATCTCAGTCACTGTTCACTTAGCCACGATACAGGGAAACAGCAATGAGCCACTGACACACCTAAAAAACGGGCTCTGCCAAAGAAGCATCTGTGGGAACAATGCAAAAAGTCTCTTCCCCGCTTGCCTGGTGGTGAAAATGAATTCAGGGGAAGTCCCCGAATCTCTTTGGAAATTTGGCCCCCGTTTAAGCAAACCAACTCCTACCTGAATTCTGTAGGACTTTTGTTTCCCCAAATATGCCTAGCTTCTTTCAGCGCCCCCCCACTTCACTTTTTCAGACTGGGTTGTGTTCAACTGAAACAGGTTTCCCCCAATTCACCGTTCTCTCGACTTAAGACGAAAGCCCGAGTCGTTTCGTCTATAAATCAGCTGCAAACTCAGCCTGCGTGTTCTACTACGACTTTTAAAACCTAATCTGCCCCGGATTCGAGGCAGAAAAATAGCCACAGGTGAGACGGATTCCCATCGGTTCCTTCTCGTGGCTTTCTGTTTTCACCTCCAGCCCAAGGTCCCCTCTTCTCTCCATTTTAGGGAACCCATCCCTGCTTCACTCTGCTGCAAGGGTCTCCCTCCTCTTTTCCTAACTTTTCATCTCCTCCCTGCCTGGGCGTCATTCCAATGCTTTTCCTTCTACAACGACTGTCGCTTTTGCAGCAGGGCGACCTTGCTGCTGCACAACGTGGAGGGGCCGTCGGTACGTAGGGAAAGCTCCTGAAGAAAAGGACTAGGCGCTTTCCCCCACCCTTTTCCCCCCTCTCTCGGATCGGAAGGGTGTCTACCCTGACTCACTTCCAGAGAAGCTCCGGCCATGTGAAACGTCGCCTCCTGGGGAGGAAAAACGCGTTTTTCAGTCAATCTACGGGGCAACTCTGACGTTAAGCCAATGTTTGCATTCTGCGATCAGGTGTTTCGCCAGTGAATGCCTGCATTGGGGGAGGGGGAGTTATTTTTTTATTATTATTATTAAAAAGAAGCTATCATTGAAACTACTCCAGGAGAAGGAAATACCCCCGAGGCGGGGTGTAATATAGCTCTCGGGTCCACCGTGGCGAGCTGCATAGCTCGTTATTTCCACGCGCGTCAGGAAGTGGCCCTCCGAGGCGAGGCCTCCTCGACCGAAAGCGGAGGCACGCGGGGGGGGGGCTGCCTGGAAGCGGCCCACCCTGGGGCTCGTGGCGTGGAGGAACGAGGCCGCCTCCCCCTGGCTCTGGGCGAAGAGTAGAGCAGGCTCGTCACCGGCGCTCGCTCGCTCGCTGCCTCGGCTGGGCTTGGCGTCTCTGAAACTCGCTGAGAAGCGCCCCCGGCGAGGGAGCGAGGGTGGGGGGAGGGCGGGAGGCTGTTCCCAGCTCCGAGCCGCGTTTTCCCGCTCGCTAAACGAGCTCTTCGGCTCTCGCTCTCTCACGAACCCCCCCTTCCTCACGGGCCTCCGAATCCTTCCGCCGCGCCCGGGACTCGTTCTTTCCCCTCCCCCTCCCTCAAATCTAAAACGGGCGCATTCCCCCTCAGCAAAAGGCCGGCTTGAGCGGAGCGCCAAAGGCCAGTCCGGACTCCCAAGCGGGCTTTTTCTTCGCCTGGAGTCGCGGGGTGGAGCAAAGAAAAAAAAGTCGAGTTGGGTCTCGGGAACTCTTTGACGTGGTTGCCACAGGATCGGCGGAGGGTTCTGGCGAAGAAGAGGCGGCTGAGCAATACTGCCGCTCGGCGCTTCCTGGAAACTCCCGCTTAGGAGCGGGTGGGGCCGTCAGGCGCGGGGGCGGGGAGAACGTCCTGCCCTGTGAGAGGAGTGGGCGGGTAGTCCGTCAGGTGAAGGTGAAACTCAGCCCCGGGCCGAGGACGGAGCTCTGGAGTAACCAAGCGTGTGCTTGTCCTACGGGGGGCGGGAGCCGCCTTGGGAGTATATGGGGGGGGGCAGAAAAGCGACCCCCCCTCCATTTTAACGGTGGACAACCCCCGTCAAAGAAATCCAGCCCCAG
>JANHFL010001001.1:193546-204421 GCA_032468155.1 Oxyrhabdium leporinum
CCCCCACTGCATGTAAAACTTGGTGGAGTTAGGTTAATAAGTCATTAGTGATCTAAAAAATTCCTGTAATATGGAATGTTTTTAAACCACTTTGGTGAGTATTCTAGTTACGGTATGTCTATATTTGGAGAACATTTCTTGGATATAATAATCCATGTTCTAATCTGCCATTAGAATTATTATAATACATCATCCTACCTTGGAAACAGACTCACAGGGAAATAAATGAGTCAAATACAAGGCACAAAAAGAGTATTAACTGAAAATCGATTTCCTTGCTGTATTTTAAGCTTGAGATTGCAGAGTAACAAGGTCACAACAAACATATTTTTAATGTACCTGGACTTGAAAAACTCATAAAATTTAAACGGTATAAAAATATTTGTCATTGTATTTTCCAAACAGCATTGCCTGTCATTAGTTCCATGGAAACTGGTTTGTTTTTCATTTGCAAACTAACAAAACCTAGTCAATAACTCATCCACAGTTAGCATTCCAATTCTAACAATGGAGGAAAGCCATTTCATTTCAGCAAAAGAGCACCAAAATCTCTAATTGATATAATTGAGCAACTGAGCCACTGGATTGATGGAATAGAGAATGGGAGCAGGTGTCCTGATGGAGAAAGAAATGGAAAGCCAGGAGGAAATATTGATACAAAAAAGATAGAGGTACTGTTGCTATTAAATCACTTTGAAACAATGGTAAACACTCTCCCACACCCACCAGTTTATTTGCAATGTATTTTACAACAGAGTAAGATTGACAGAGGTTTCATAGGCAAGGCTATCTCTGCAGCCTCAAAGTCCAAAAGCATCCAAAATATAGTTGGATAATTGAAATAATTAAAATGCTGGCTAGTAGTTTTTCTGGCAGGGCCAAACTACTTGGCGATATTTAATCATCCTTAGTATGAAACTAATGTAGGGTTTTCTCATTATTAGCTTATATATTAGCGTTTAGTATGCAATACGTTTTTCATTCTTTCCTTTATTGGTTTTTTATCCTGAAATAGATCAAAGAATCATCATTTTCCTAGCCTCTGCATCTATGTTTTAAATTTGAATAGCAAATCCATCAGGTTAGCATCTTCTGCAACCTCAAGGAAGTATCCCAAAGTAATGATACAAGAATGGCAATCCTGTAGCCAATTAGCAGGTTCTGAGTAAAAATAGCAATCATTTAGTCAACTAGCAGATTTTAAATAAATACATAAACAAGCACATTTTAATTTTTATGTTATGGGTTAATCTATGGACCTATCATTAAGCGTATTTTATCAGACCATCTTTCCAATTTTTTGGACGTAAAAGAGTGAAAATAATAATATATAATATGGAGTTCAATTAGCATACTATGGAGTCCCATCTATACATTTTTGTTGTAATATCTCAGTGTAATCCTACTTAGATACGAGGAAAGTGTATCTGCTTGTGGAAACACTGATGTGTTCTCAAATAAAATTTTAGATCCCATCAAACTGAACAAAATCTAACTCAAACAGATTTACAATAATTTAAAGTAAGGCACATAACAAATGATGTTTAACAAACAGAACATACCTGTCAAGAGTGTACAAAACAGATCATTCTGAATTTGAATAGTAGCATTTATTATAAAAATGTTTTCAAGGCAGGCATAAAAATGGGCAATTCTTTTTTAGTTGGCAAGGCCAGTAAAATGTGAGGCATGGAATATAAAATAACTATTATTTCAATATCTTCAGTTACATTGGACTACAGCTCCCAGAATTCCATGCCAGCCGAGCCAAAGGCATCCAGTTGACAATGAATTAGTAAAAATAAGACTCCAGAATTAAGAAAATCACTGTTGCATGGTAGTAGTTTCCATTCAATTGCAAAAAAGCAGGTGGCCATAACACGTTTTTCTCTTTTGCAGTGTGCTGATGAATCCCCATCTGTCCTCACCTATGCATTCCTGATGGCCATAGACGTATCATCGGTTATGCTTCCTTTTTCCTAAATGGAAGTAGCTTACACTTCCCCTTTCAGTTTCCCCTATTAAAATGGCTCCTACTGTCATAAAAGCTTCTAGTTATCCTTGGAGTTATCCTTAGGATTGTGTGCTCTGGAATCGGCACAGACTTCCATGAGTTGTTCATGTTGAATACCCAAAATTACTACATGAAAGAATCATTAGTTTGGCAGGTAATTGAAGATTGTAGAGTCCAGTCATCTGCACAGTGCAAATCTTTAAATGGAGAATGTTAACTACGGTATATTCAGATGATGGTCCTCTAATCTCTATTTCCATTGGAGAATCTCCAGTTTCCAAAGTCAGATTAATTAATCTACTGTTAAACAATTCTTAGAAATTTCTTTTATACTTACCTGTATTCTGCTTCCCAACAATTTCCATGTATTGTTTACAGAGGAAAGGGAAAACAATCTCCTGTGTCAGCCATTTGGAAATTTAGTAGCATTTCTCCCCTTGATTTTCTGCACCCAAGGCTTAAACATTCAACTGTTATTCAACTGTTCCTCATATCTTGAAATAACCCAGATAAACAAGTAGTAAAATCTCTCAGTGCATCTGCTTTAATACTTTCCACGATTTCTTTGTACTGTATTCCATGCTGGAAATTGTGTCCATAAAGATTGGGGTAGATCAACTAGAAAGAGTTCCCCATTTAGTAAGAGTTAAACCAACCATTCAAATGCTCACAGTTGACATCAAACAAGTCAGCATTATTACGTACTTGAAAAACTTAAACATCAGTTAAGCCACTGATGACTATTATATAGGAAAATGTTTTCAAGGGGAAAATTGTTGTTGGATTCTGTTTATCAAAGTCTTCTATTCATATTGTAAAAAGGGCTTTTCTGAATAGTCACTTAAGACGATTTATATTACATTCCGTATTTTCCAGTAAAATGTGCTCTGTCCCATTAGGCAGGTTATTTGAGGGAGAAGTAGGATATACTGCCACATTATAAAGTTTTAGCTGCCACCCCACTGCAATCAGGGTACGTGCTTTCCTAGTGATAATAAGCTGGGGAGGATCAGCAAGCTTTCCTCAATATTTCCTACTCCAAACTTATGTTCATATTGTGGTAAACCTATATCAGCAAATCCAGAATGAAGAAAGCTACAGATGGATACAGAAGGACAGGAGGGATAGAAAAAAATAGTGGCAACAGCAACAGCAGAGTATTCAGCAAAAGTAGAACCAATCTTTGTACTGCTAAAATTCTGGCTCCTGTAACTGATAACTGGTTGAAACAGTGCCCCATCGGGCAATTTTATTTTTGAACTAAGGTATTTCAAATGCACCAACTTACAGAAGGCATCCAAAATCTGAGACCCACGATTCCCTGGAGTTGAAATTTGGCAAATTTGATAAAACATTTTATGATATAAACATCAGGAAGCAGTTTATGACACAATATGTCATAAAACTTCCTGTGTTGATGTTTGACTGTGCTATATAGTGCAGCATGGACTACTTTCAAGGCAGATTCGCCTCTGACTGTATCCTAGATTTTCCAGCGAAGACATTAGAAGTTTTGTCATCGTTGAAGGCGGTGAGGAATCTGTTAAGGAAATATCTCTGAAAGGAATGACCCAAGAGGGCATGGGTTGTCTAGTTTCATTTAAAAATCAATGGTGACAAGACAGCTGTTGCTGATAACTTCCCTCCTGCCAAATAAAAACCAATATATTTATTTCCTAAAGAAAAAAAAACATCATTAATAAATCTAATTGGGCAGTTCTTGTTCATCACATCTGTTCCATTATCATATGATATTCTTCTATTATCTTATAAAACAAGGGATGAGGTTTGCTTTTACATGAAATATCGACACAAATGAGAAAGCAAACTTCAGTCATCATTGTTCCAGCCAGAGTGGAAAAAACATTGGCTGGAAAGTTGTGACAAAAATAGCTTCCTTTCTCTCTCCATATATATATATGAGATAACAGATTTTATCCCATTTGTAAGCTAATTAGACAGCCACACAATTAAACAAAGCATATTTCTTTAGCTTTTCTAGTTTGGGCCATGTTGGAAAAAAATATTTTGGGACATGCTTCATTTTCTACTGAATTGTCATTAAGCAGTGTGATTTACAGTTGACATGATAAACACGGACCATAAATGGAAATCATAAGAATCTGACCATGTACATAAAATAGTATATTAATTTAGAGAGCCCAATAGCATAGATAACCATCCATAAAGGGAAATGCAAGGTTAGTCAGTAAAGTAACTTCAAGCTGCATGGATATGATTTATTTCAAAATTCAGACAGAAACCCTGAGTTACCAGCTATACAATCAGTTAAATTAAAAAGGAAAAGGAAAAGCGCAACAAAGACTTTTTTGGTTGCACTTAGCATCATGGAGGTGCTGGATTGTGCTGTTTGGCAGACTTTAAAACAAACAAACAAACAAACAGAAACCCTCTGCCCTTTCTCCATCTAGAAAATCTGGACATCTTCACCATTGAAAAATCATTTTCTTGCAGGCTCATTACACATTTAAAAGCTAGATACAATCTGGCATAGATTTCAAGAGTCCACAGGATTTGAAGATTTAGAAAAAGTATATAATTCCAAGCAGTCGGATGGAGTTGTCTTCAATTACATGATGTTGAAAAGGGAAAGAGGGAAGAGACGAGGCAGAATTGTTCAAAACCATCTTGAGGAGCAGCCACCTGGCTTGGATGATAAGGAGCAGGAAGTTCAGCTTGTGCACACGAGAACTCACAAATCATGTAAAAAGTGTGTGTCTGTACAGAGGGGCCCTTTTTTTAAAAAAAAACAAAAACATCTCCACTGGAGCAATCTTGATGAGAAGCAGTGAAAACACACTTTCAGCTGTTATCGGGTTTGAGTTGCTGAGTTATCAACTTGTCTAAGGCATGGCCATTTGCAGGTAGAGGTGTTTTGCAGGAAGATTATTGCATGTTCATCTTCTTAGCTACATCTACATAGATTCCTTTTTAAATAGACTCTGTTCATTTAAGAACAACACATCACAACAACAACAAAAAGACATCCACGAGGAGAACAAGAGCTAATCTTTCTGAAGGCACTTGGCCCTGATGGACTTCTTGGTGGAGTGACACTTTCCTGTGCCCCTGGAAATACCAGGGGAGTTTGTGCAGAGTCACGACCTGGGGTGGTGGAGAATTACCCTGTATTCCCTTATCACAGAGTGGTAGATGGGAGTTTCTTAACCCGCCTCTGTGCCAAGAAAGAGGATTCAATAGGCTTCAGTTGGGGACCTGGCTTTGAGTTGTTCAGTGCAGAGTATGTGGCAGCCATGGCACCCTGGAAGAGAGACGAGCCACAGGAGTTTGCTTAAGAGACAGACATGTATAAGATGCATAGGCACCACAGTTGACGTCACTACAAAAAATTGATCACCGTATTTGCTGATCACTTAAGCCCCCAAAGCACTAAACTATTCACTATCCCATCTAGCCACGCTGTTTGGAGACATAGCATTTTCATTCCAACCTAGGAGAAATTTCCTGACAGAACAATTAATCAGTGGAACGATTTGCCTCCAGAAGTTGTGAGTACTCCAACACCAGCAGGGTTTCCTGCTTGAGCAGGGGGGTTGGACTAGAAGAACTCCAAGTCCAACTCTTGTTATTCTTTTATTAATTGATTTACACATTCTCAAGAATCAAACCTTTTCCGGCTGGTATCTGGAGGCATCAGTTGGGGGAGGTGGCCTCGACATATCACTCCAAAATGTGCTCCCTCCCCCCAAGGGCTCCCCTCAACAAGCGATGATAGGGACAATTGATAGACTCGCCTTTGCTAGTTCCAAGGCTCTTATTAATCTCAAAGGTTATCATCTGTTTCACTATCCATGGAAATTGCCCAAGATGAACAGTTTTACTAGTGCTAAGCCTCAACTGAGACAGAGCAATTTAACCCTGCTTAAGGGAACAAATCAAGGTCTTGAAAGAAAGCAATGATGACTTATGTGTTCGTTTCTTCAGGCAAATACTGGTAAAAACAAGAATGGAGCCAGAATGTAGACATTTATGGAGTAATGAAGTCCACTTCTCTGGGAGTCACAACTACCTGTAGTTTCCCCACTGAATGAATTTGGGGTAGGAGAACCATTTACTGTGTGAAACAGCCTGACTTGTTCTTAAAGAAATGTAATGGCTAGAGTTCCTGAAAGGAGTGCAGTCTTTTTATTTTAATGCTTTCAAGTCAATATTAACTCGAGCAACGGCCTGGACAAGTCACTGCAGTTTTTTTGACAGGATTTTCTGAAGTGGTTTGCCACTGCCTCCTGCCTAGGGCTGAGTGTGCTTGACTGGTCCAAGGTCACCCAGCTGGCTTTGTACCTAAGGCAGGACTAGCCTGAAAACTGTAACCAGTACACCAAATTGGAGCTCTCTGCCTTCCATTTACAGACTAGAATTCCTTCTCTCTCTCTGACGTGTTTTCCTGCTAGAAGCTGCAGATTTTGCCAATTGGAAAAACCCTAGCAAAAGCTGTATGTGAAAGTTTTAACCTAAACAATCTGAAGCAGCTTAGAATATCCAAAGAATGATTTCCTAAGGGTTTCCATCAGGTACACGCACATACATAGGACAGGGAGAGAGTGAGACTTTCTACTCCTATCCTGATGAGTTTACTCTAGTGTTTTAATTATTTTTAAAGTACTATCAAGTAGGGTGTAGGAACACAGAAGTGCCAACTTCAAAGGACTTCTTCAGCCAGACTAGTAATGTCTGCTTTGGCAGCACTTGTTTTTTTCCTTCTTTTCAAACATGAGATGCCACAAATGGAACATGGATTTCCCACATATAATCTGAGTTGTGCTAGCCTCTCTCTCCCATGTTCCTTTTTCCTTACTGACCCAAAGACACAGAGAAAACTAGGGCCGTATGACAGAATATGGCAGGAAATATGCAAATCTCTTCATACCTTTACAAGCTGTACATCCTGGTGACTTAATTGGCTCTGAGGCAACTTGTCCTTCTGGGTTATCCACGGGTGTTGGAGTACCTGTTTGGCAGTCAAACGCTGATGCGGATCAACATGGAGCATCTTGGATACTAAATCCTGCAGTAAGTATTCAGAAAACATAGTTGCTGAATATCATTTTTCCCTTTGCCAGTTTCTCGGCTACAATAAAGGAGATAGTGCTGCTTCTTAGTTAATTTGAAAGTTACTTCCAGATTTGTCATATCTGGGAACAACAATGCCTAGTTAGCCAAGACTAATAAATTTGTAAATTAAATCAGAGGAGTTGATTTTAGACACAATGAAGTTCCAGGGCTATTGCAGCCTGAATTAATTGCTGGCCAGCTCAGAGTTAATGGACTGTTAATTCTCCCTGCTTCTGAAACAAAGACCACCTTCAAAAATAGTGTTTTACTATACACCCCTTTTTATTTTGCATCTTCCACCTTCAACACAAGGGGATGGAAAGAGAACAAAAAGTAGAATAAATAAGCCTCCATCCCACAAATCCGATCACTCCAGTTGGACCACAATGATAATTTTGATTTTCTTTTTTCATTTTCCAAAAAAAGGAAAGAAGATCAACCCAGGCAAACTTTGGAGCAGCTGCTGGACTTTTAAAAAGAATTTCTAAAGAAAAGACCAGCTCATTCACCATCGTGTACTGGCAAATCGGGGAGCTGAATCAATTGTTCTAGATCTAGGAAGAATAGCTTTAGTCCATCCTGTTATCCCAATGGAACCAATGTTTCTGGTTTTCTATCTCAAAAAGAGAGTGAGTGACTATATAAATTTGGGGGTAAACAACAGAGCTGTATAAAATGATACATGGTGTGTAAAAAGCAGACCGGAACATTAAAAAAACAACTTTGCCTTCTCTTCCAAAATTAGATTCATTCAATGAAACTGAATTGTGAGAGAACTGGGACAGATAAACAACTTGTTTTGTTATGGCAGAGCATAATTTAACCTGTGGGATTGGTTATCACAAGAATAAGTAAAGGCCGCTAAATTGGGCAGTTTTAGCATTCCTGGATGATGAGGTTATGAAAAACTCAACCACGACCCCAAACTCAAAATGCGTAACTTTTAACCATATCAGAATGGTTAAAAATTACTCTCCAGAATCAATGCTCCTCATGAGGAGCATGGACAGGAAGCTGTGATGGCTCTCCTAGAAACACCTGGCCAGCCACTGGACGAAATGAAAGTGGACTAGATGAGCCATAGCTCCAAGCCACGGGACTCTCAGGTTTTATGACTCAAGCTGGAAACTGCTTTATCATTGCCTGAGCTTAAGACACTAAACTTACTTTGGCTGCATCAGAAACAGTGTTCCAATTTCCTCCTTTGAGGGAAAACTTTCCACCGCCTATCCGAACAAGGATCTCTTCAGGGGTATCACTGGGCCCATTTGCAAATGGAGTATACCTGGAAAAGGCAGAAGGGAGCAGGGAGAATGACAATAGCCACATATTTAATACATGCAATATCATAATGTCAGATGGAAGAGATGAAGAGAACATCTAAAGCAGGGGTGTCAAACTCGATTTCATTGAGGACCGCATCAGGGTTGTGTTTGACCTAGGAAGGGTGGGGGTGACGGGGTGGGCGTGACCATGGTGGGTGTGACACTTGACTCGTGTCAAGGGCACCTGTGGTGGCCAAGTGCTAATGCAGGACTTCCCTGAGACCCTCACTCACTCTTTATAATCCTTCCATCCATCCTTCCTTCTTTCTTTCCACTGTTTTCACTGGCAGAGGGCTATAGGTTGACGCAACTGAAAATGGGGCATGGGAGGGCCACGTGCGGCTCCCTTGCGCTCCGTTTTTGCTGGCAGAGGGCTGCAGAAGCCCCCCCCCCAAGCTCCGTTTTTGCTGGCAGAGGCACAGTGGGCTGGATCTAAGCACCCCACGGACCGGATCCTGCCTGCAGGCCTTGAGTCTAACACCCCTGATCTAAAGCATAAGGTGAGAGTAGACATGGGTAAAGAAGACAGGAGGACTGCAAGGAGAGTGATTCACCACCACCATTTCAACAGCGTCCAATTCGCAGAAAACCCACTCAACTCCTGGTATTTAAGTACACATTATTTTCATTGTAAGGTTTGGCTATTTTTAAAAAATCACAGAGATCCACACACATGCTCAGCAGAAGCCGGGATTCTCAGGAGACAGACAGACTCTGAACTGAAGAGATTTCACAATTCATTATAATTATGAGCATGTAATAAGTCACAGTGCCCTATTATGGAGCTGAATCATACGGTCTAGTCTGTTAATGATTGGTTGGGAATGGAAGATTTGCTGTGGAGCAAAGAATTGGCCGGCCTGACCTTCAGGTTTGTTACCATTCTCCAGTTTAACAGCAGCTGCTAATAAATGCCTGTAGCAGCTTGGAAATGTACAAGCATTTCCTAATTTTTAAGCAATGTTATAATGAGCCTGCTAGGTTTTATTGATAGCCAATTACTTGCCCAAAGAGCAGAGAGAGGCTTCACATGCCTACCCTAAGCAAAACACACACACACACAAATCTTGATTGGGATAGGGTGAGATTCAGATTACAATTCCAACTGAATCAATATTTTACTCACTGCTGGGAGAGAAAGGCTTAACATGTTGTGTGAACTCATTTCTGTATAAGTTAGTCCCCATAACATGCCAAGCAAAATATTAATGTGTCTTGTGTGACTCTAACTACTGTGGTACATAGGTCATGACGGCTACCTACAGGTGAGGTAAACCCAGCAATTCTGACATAAACAAAACAAACTTAAAGAAACCAAAATAGTATTATACATACTGATATATAACAACATTTATTTTAATCACAAGCATATTAAAGTTAAAAGGTGGAAGACCATGATTATGTATAATTGCATTATTATTAACATTGTATAAAAATATATTGAAACTTATAGCTCTCAAGGACTGTTAATTTAGGGGATCTGGAGGTTTAATCCTGGGATTGACTAAGCTTTATTAATAATTGGCTTTTTGGGTGTTTCTAGATAACTGGGACATTGGAATATTGGTGGAATATTGAGTAATTTTTAATATATTAAACTATTACAAAATGACTCAACGGGACAATAAATACATTGTATGAAGAAATGTTATTGATGTTTAAATGTATTTATGAAGATGGGATAAAAAATCATAAGGAGGTAATGGTATTGTTTAAAAACAAAGATGTGAGTGTAGAACCCCAACAAATGGGGGAAAAGATAAACAAAAATATTCAGAAAATAGATGAGAAACCAGAAGGAGCAGTGGAGGAGACAAATCAATGAAAGAGCTACGAAAAAGTCAATAATTGATGAAATTTTTAAAAAGGACAGAGGATGGATAGAGACAAAATACTTTTCAAAATGGTGACTATTAAAAATTGGGGGGGGGGGAGTAGAAAGTACAAATTGGGAAAATACTATTACATACACTGATGTATAATAGAATTTACTATAATTACAATGTTCATGTTAAGGTTAAAAGTTGGAAGACTATGATTATGTATATCTAATTGTACTATTATTGTTAGCACTGTGTAAAAAGTATATTGACCCAGACAATGCATTGTCCACAAAACATGTATGGCTGTTAAAGGAAAATTACAAATGAAACATATATAAGAAAACAAACCGTGGCTTAATAATAGCGAAGTTGTCAGTATCAGGGCAGAGTACAGATTACCAGGATTGGAAGGGACTTTGGAGATCTTCATGACCAACCTCCTGTCAAGCAAGAGACCCCAACCCTTTCTGGACAGATTGCTATCCAATCTCCTCTTAAAAACCTCCAGTGATGGAGCATCCACAGCTTCTAAAGACAAGCCATTCCACTGATTAATTGTTCTCACTGCCAGGAAATTTCTCCTTAGTTCTAGGTTGCTTCTCTCCTTGATTAGTTTCCA
>JANHFL010001001.1:227853-242227 GCA_032468155.1 Oxyrhabdium leporinum
GGGGCGGTATATAAATGTAAAAATAAATAAAAAAATAAATAAAAAAAATATTCTTCCTCTCCCACTTGTTCAAAATCCAACTTTCACTTCCATTTGAATGTCACAACTCAAACTGATGCCACCATGATTACGATCTTTGAAGGTATAGCTGCATCACAGCATCTGAGTATCTTCTCCAAGGACTTCACTGTTATCCTTTCACAGGCTAATGTGGATAAAGCTTAAGAAAGATGATCTTGATGAAAATATGGAACAACCTTTTTCTACAATTTTTTTTTAAATTCAGAGCAACAAGATAACATTCAGAAGCAATTCAAGCAGAGGCTTCCCTGATTTACTGGAATATGAAAAAGGGAAGAAGGTATAGCATAATTAGACTTACAAGGCTCTGCTATTACAGCAAATGTTAATAAAGATAATTTTAGCCTTCCTGTGGAGTTGATTTCCTGGTCTGGTCTACTTAGTGGGTAGACTAACAATCTGTATCATATTTCTTGACTGCTGTTCTTTATTGTTGATAGTTGATTCTAAAAGACAGAAGTTATCTACCAGTCCAATATATTTACTTTCAATGTTAGGGCTGTTTGCTGGACCTGTTGATCAACTGGGGTTTCTTTATATTTAATCTTAACTTCAGAAACTGAAGGCTTGATTTTTTTGGGCTGCTTAAGTGTAAGGAACTCAAACTAATGCCATCAAGGCCACAACTGAAAAACCATCAAATGATTCAAAGTGCAGATTGTGCAAGACGCAGAAGAAACAGAAGATCATATACTCACTCAGCTTGTGCAAGAAGATCACACAAACTGATTATAAACAACAAGCCAAAATGATTCATTGGAACATCTTGTAAAAATTATCATGTGCCGGTAATGAAAAAGTGGTAAGAAGAGAGAGTTGAAAAAGTAGTTGAAAATGAACAGATTAAAATATTGTGGGATTTGCAAATATAAACTGACAAACTGATAGCTGATCGATCAGTTGTGATTGAGAAGAAGTGTGGATAATTGATGTGGCAATACCAGGAGATAGTAGAATAGAAGACAATGAATTAGAGAAGATCACAAAATATCAAGTTCTGAAAATTGAAAGATTATGGTATAAACCAACTGTGGTGCTCCCAGTGGTTATCGGCAAATTGAGTGACCTACAAATATTGGGTGGTGCGTAGAAAGTCTGCATATTGGTAAAATTTCCATCTGTCAGTTACAAAAAGCCATACCGCTTGAATCTGCACATACACTATACCAATTCATTGTGACATCCTAGGTTCTTAGGAAGAGCTCAATGCATATGAAGGGCAACACCAGCTAAAGAACTGGCAGCTTGCATATAGTAATAATTTTAATTATTTTTAATAATATTTATGAAATGTGATCGTGGGCAATGTTTACTATTTTCATTGTAGATGTACCTTACATGCATATGGTAGGATTGCAAGCTGCTTAATGCTGTCTGATAACTGGAACAGGATATAAATGTAGAAAAATAAATGAAATTTTTGCATTCTTGCTTGGAGCGTTTTATCCATGAAAAGCCAGAAAGAAAATTTAGAAATAAAGAAGCCTCAGCATCTTTAATTTTTTTTAATTTACATAAGTGCTTAAAGAACAGTGTATTATCTGGATCAAGTGGCTTATACAAAATAATAATGGTACTGGTAATAATAGTAATAATCATAATCATACTAGTAATACTAATATTTGTTATATGTAATGAAAGTCTTACATCATTTAAGTATACCTATCAGTAATCAGTAAAATGATTACTGATATCCCCCTCTAGTTTTTTTATTGGCTTGTATCCTAAAAGCTTGGGGAACAAAACCCTTGTCCTTCTTTCTCTTTTTAAACCACATTTATGTTTATCTAGTGCAAGGGCTATAAACTCTATGCTGACTAGGGAATTCTGGGAGTTGAAGTCCACAGGTCTTAAAGTTGCCAAGTTTGGAGACCTCTGATCCAGTGAACACTAATGATGCAGATGGGCTTTCTGGTCTTCTATCTTTAACAACATTCCCAATTCTGGACCTCCACAGAAGTGTGCATTTTGTATACATACAAACATATCTTCATATCACGTCATGCATCTGGCAAAGCAAACAACATACTGGCAACCCTGTGAGTCTTGAAGCTCCGGTGCCCTGATCCACACAGTTGACAAGTTGCCAGATCCACAGCTTGATAACTTGCAAGCATTTGCTCTTTTCATCCGATCCCATATGTGTGTTTCCCGCTTTCTATTCCCCACTCAAAACCTCACTCTTTTCTTTTGCCATGTTCTTCTCATCCCTTTGGGTGGGTGGCAAAGCATGTGAATGTTTATGCCATCTAAATTACCCACTGTATCGCAAACACAGGCTCGAGTTTATTGCAAAACAGAGTTTCTGTGACTGGCACAAACACCACAGGCATCCTGCCAGCTTCCCCAAACCATCTGTTCAGCCTCCTGAGCTGTTCAGTAGACCCTCTCCCCACCCCCCACTCCGTCTCTTGGAAGCCTTTGGCCCAGCAATCCTTCCTCTCTGCTTGGGGGAGATTGAGACAGTGCCAGTGCTTGCAACTGGCACAAGCTGAAAATGCCTTGCCTAGAGTCAGATTCCAGTCAAAAACAGGCTTCCTATTAGAATCCTCAGAAGGCGTAAGTAACCACAAGCTACTCTCACAGATGATGGGGTGGGGGCAGTTTTGCTAATGACCAAAAGTCTGGTGAACACTTTGCCAAATATCACTTATAATTTGGGACCAATTACGTTTTCTCAGCCCAACCTGACTCATAGAGTGGTGGTTATGGAGAAAAACTGACGGATGGTTTGTTTGTTGCCTTAAGTTGCAGGAGGAAAGGCAGGGTATATATATCTAACTATGATTACTATAATAGAAGAAGAAACCTAAGGAACTTAGAAATGGTCCTGCTAGGTCAACGAAGGCCGTTCTAGTTTAGCATTTTTCAGAGAATCAGAGATTTGGAAAGGTCATTGGAGAGGTGCTTTCTGCTCAGGGCAGAAATCTGAATTGAGGCATTTCTAAGAAATACTGTATCTCTAGAAATCTCACAGGTAGGACGTGAAATTAAGAACTCATCCTCAAAGTGATATATTGTCTGTAATCATGCCAACATCTAACTATCAAGACTAATCAGCTGCTTATGGATTATTACTCAGACAGCAAATCATGGTTTATTTCTTGAGCAAGCTAAAGTCAACCTTGAAGTTGATCAAGGCTTGTTTGACCAATTCCTGGTATGATTCCCTTCATATTTTTGCCACTTCTATTTTATCTCCCTTTGAATTGATTAGAGGCTTAGACAGAGCACAAAGATAAGCCAGGGAACAAACCAGAAAACTAAAGCATGCCATCACTATTCCACTATATCATTACTCCTATCAGTAAGTCAATAACAACATATGAAGTCAAACTATGGTTAGCTGTCGTAAAAATAAACCCTAATATAATCACTGATTTTCTTCTCACATTACACTAAGCCAAAACCAAACTATATTATTTAATCTGTATTACTATCAAGTCATAACCATATCTAGAAAAGTATTAACTAGAATACTCTTTAACCTGAGCATCTTTTAAAGATGTAAACTACAATGCTCAGAATCCTGGCTATACCGGTTGAAGGATTCTGGCGACTGAAGTCCACACAACTAAAGGATTTCTAGACTGGGGCAAAGGAATTCTAGTTTTTGGCAGTAAATAACTCTTTCCCAACCTTTGTCTGAGGTCATTGCGGACAGTGAATGTTGGCTGCATTTCTGTAGAAATGTCCCTCGGGACACAGAAAAAAGCTTCCTCATGCAAGCTACTGTGATAATTTCCAGAAGTATGATGCATGTAAGCCATCCCAGGAGTTCATCCAGGTCAAGATGAACTGGCTGGGGAATTCTGGGAGCTGAAGTCCACAAGTCTTAAAGTTGTCAAGGTTGGAGAACGCTGATTTACAGTATTCCACCTTCCCCAGCTAACATCCTCTGTTAGACTATAACCATCATCATTTGTCCAGCCACCATGGACTAACTTAGGAATGAAGGCAGCTGCCATCAGATATATCCAGATGGCAGCAGGATAAAACAGTCTCATCCATATTCAACCCAGAAAATTTTTCAGCCTCCCTTGAAGGGGCCAAGGACTGCTTTGCCTGTGAGCTTTTGCCCTTTCCCACTTCAGCAGGCACAGCCTCTTCAATCAAGTATATTATGTCCGTTCAAGCATCTTTCTTTGCCTGTCTTCAATCATTTTTGTTTGTCTCACAAGGTTGGACAGGGTGGAGGTTTCCATGCCTCCTCTATTAAGCAAGAACTGAGCCTTCAAAACCAATCAGCAGATGTTTTTTGTTGGATGCCATTCTGGTAAAGTATTATTATTCTTAACATGACTAATTTCCAGATATCTAGTTTAACATAGCTGAGAGACAAATTATGTTTACTGAAAGTGCTATGCCACAATTCAACAAAACTTTATTAAAACAAACCACAACAGCTGGGAATTACAGTAAGGACTTTCTGGGAGCAAACTCTAAACTTCCTTATCAAACTAAATCAAGGTCGCATGGAATGAAATCTGTAGCAATCTGTCAGGCATGAACAATCAGACCCACATACGTACAGTATAAACTAGCTGCTTCATTGCTCAATGCCTATTTCACAGCAATCTTCCCAGACTGGCAGTTGCCCCTAGGAAAGGCTAGGTAAGGTTTAACAGCATCGTGGTGTGTGTGTAGGGTTTGCCCTCTTGTCTCTACTTAACAATTCAGACTGATTCCCCGCTTGACCCCTCCTCCCGACTGGGACAGTCTCTCTCCGACACAATGATGGTCCATCCAGCCCAGCTGTTCACCTAGAATGAAACTTTGGGCTATGTTCCTTACCACTACAGCTTTTTCCCAGGCTGGTATCCTTCTACTGCACTAGTGGAAAAGTCCCATAATTTCAAGCCACTTTAGCTAAAGGGCAGCAATTGTAAAAGATAAGGGTCAAGATACCCAGAGCATGCCAGCCTGGAGAAAGCTGAAATAAAGACCCTCCTATGCAGCTGAGAGAACTACCCAAAAGAAGAATTTTTCCAAGCCATCCCACCATTCATCCTTGAAGCTGCCTTATTGCCCCAACTCATGAGCAAACAAGCAAACATGCATAACCAGAGAGGAGCTGGCCTGCAATACTAACCGGGTTACTGACATTGCTAGCAGAAATCGAGGGCAGATTGCAGGTTTCCGCACGTCGTTTCCCCAGAGCCAACTGCGTGAGAAAGGCAAAGAAGCAAGGAAACTTGAGCTGCTTAGCCATTTCCATGTCCCATCCTGGTCAAAACAGCCCATCACCCGGCTGCAAGATCTCTACGGGAACATGGTTGAAGGCTACAGCCACACCATCCGATCAGGCACACTTGATTTCACAGAGGACCACCTCCCGCCATAAAAGCAAACCCACTGGAAGTGCGGGGGCTGCTTAGCTCTGAATGCAAAAAAGGTTAAAACAGAGCTTCCTGCCTGCACCTTGTGGTATGTAAACTTCAAACACTTCAATTCTCTCACGTCCCAGCCTTATTTTTTATTGAAGACTAAGGTTCTACCCACAACTTCAGCAATTTTGCTCTCTGAAAGAGTTAATTTCCTCTCTAGTAACAGCAAGATTTAGTCGTTTATTTCAGGGTTAAGCAATGGGATAAACTTTGGCAGTGGTTTGCTCTCTGAGCTTGCCATTTAGCTCTTGAACGTTTCATTACCAAGCTAGGTATCATCATCAGTGGGACTTCGGTCTTGTTCTGTTCCTCTTTAGCTTATATATTGTGGTCAATTGGTCACATGACTGGCTGTTCATTTGATGCTATATTTAAATTCGGAGAAGTTGTTGATTGGTCGTTCGAATGGCCCGATTTTTTACATGTTCGTACGCTGGATCGAAGTCAATATGCTTGTTAATTGAGATGCTAAATCCGATGAACTGTTACGATGGAGTGGAAGTCAAGTCGCCTACTCTAGCTCCATTTTTATTGGGTTTCTTTTCTTTTAAATACCAAAGCATGGAAAGTTGACATGCAGCAAAGCAACATGATAAGCAACCCCTGGGTTACATATGTCCACAAGCATCCTGTATGTGCTTACTTAACTGTATGAGATTGTTCCAATGACATTTGGCATTAGAACAGGCAATTTTTGGTTGACACCATTTTTTCCTTTTTTTAAAAAAAAAGCATGTAAGTGGTACTGATAGCTCTCTGAGAGTCCCAATTGTTATTCTCAAGAATGCTTCTTCCCTTCCCCCATGACCCTAAAAACATCTGTAGAAATAAAAATAATACAAATAGGGAACCATGGCAGCATAGACAAAACAGAGAGAACCCTTTCATGGGCAGAGCATTTAACTTCTTGGGAGCTCCGGTTTCCCGTTTGCTCTTTTAAAAGAAGTCTTTTTCTATTGTTGATTGAGAAACTAAGCTTAAAATAATGTGGGCAAGACCTGGAGTTCTTCCAGAACTAAGGTAAGCTGCCCCTGACTACTTCTGTGTGTCTTTTCAACCTTAATCCTGATTTTTGAAGGAAAAATGGAAGAAGCAATGGGTGGGCAGGGGATAGACACAGAAGAAGGAAGTTCATATGGAGAGCCTCCCCATAAAATTCTGTGCTGTCCTTGATGCTCTTTGAGCTTGGTGGCCATCAGACTCAGAACTCAGAAAGCACCAAGGACCTCACCGTTCAACCCTGAAGTACAAATATTCTCTTCTATTGGTACCATAAAATTCTATTGTGTAGTAGGGTCATTGGATGACAACAGCACTCCCAAAAGCATCAGAAACCAGAAATAAAACTTTATATCTTGGCACATCTAGATCAGTATATAGGAAATATGGCAGGGGAATGGAGGCAAAGAACAGCTCTGGATATCTTAGAACAATTTCATGTTTCAGTTTTCAGGGTTCTTCTATGTCTATTTTTGGACCCTTGGAGAGCCTGGTCTATAGTTCTGTTTTCTGAATGCCAAGTTCGGTTGTACTAAGATATCCATCATGCATGCACATTTATCTGTGGATGAGATAGGTGATCTGGACATATATAACTGAGACCTAGTTGAAAGCAGAGTGAAGGATTCAACTCTCACAGATGTACCATCCTGGATTTCAAGAGTGGCATCAGCCACAGCTCCAGAAGAGCACTGGAGGACACTATGAACCCTTCCTAGACATGAATGGCCCTGACTTTGACAGCCTTTAGTAGAGATAGTCTTTGACTTATAATCATTCATTTGGTGACCATCGAAGTTACAACGGCATTGAAAGAGCAACTTACAACTGTTCCTTGCATTTATGTCACAGCATCCCCATGATCATGTGATCAAAATTTGGACGCTTCGCCACTGGCATATATTTATGACAGTTGCAGTACCCTGGGGTCATTTGTGATCTTTCCAGTCGGCTTCCAACAAGCAAAGTCAATGGGGGAAGCCAGATTCACTTAACAACGACCATAGTTCATTTAACAACTGCAGTGATTTGCTTAACAGCCATGACAAAAATACCATAAAATTGGGCAAGATTCAGTTAAAAATTGCCTTGCTTAGCAACGGAAATTCTAATCTCACTTGTGATCCTAACTCAAGGATTACTTGTAAACCAGTGAACACTTTGTTCTTCCCCCAGGCTGTTGGGTGAGCCATTCCTGGGGGTCTGGTTCTATGTTTTTGAGTTGCTCCAAACACATTACATTATTTGTACACTGTCTTTCAAATTGTCTTTATTGCTGGGTTATTTTTAATTGACTGTTAACCAGTCAGAATCATGTGTTATGTGGGTGGCCATATAAAGCGAGTTCAAGACCCACCTTAGCCATGAAAGCCAGCTGGGTGACCTTGGGCCGGTCATTCTCTCTCAACCCAGCCCACCTCACAAAGTTGCTGTTGTGGGTAAAATAGGAGGAGGAAGATGTGTTGGATATGTTTACCGCTTTAAATTATGTGTAAAAATAATAAAAGTGGGATACAAATAAACAAATGAAAGCTAACTAACTAAAGAAATGCAATTCAGATTTACCATTCGTAACTTGGGGTGCTTTACTTTATTAAACACTGAGAATATGCAGAGATGCAAAAGACAATGCATTTGAAAGACACCAGCTTATGGAAAGGCTGTGTGTTTGTTTTTGTTTTAATAGTTAATTTATAATCTTTGAAAAGGGAACCAGAATTTTAAGGGACATTCAACACCAAAACCCTTAAGATTATTTATTTTAAAGGGCCCGTGCTAAGATTTTCCAACAGCTAAAATCACAAGAAATTTAGCATAAGTCCTACAGTTGCGATCTTCTTTCATGAAATAGTAACCCCAATATTTTTGCAATGCACATCAGAATAGCAGATGAGCTTCCTCTCTACAGGCTGATTGATCCTGAAAATTAGCATCAGTCTCCTCTGCTTTGGGAATGAAACAAGAACTTAAAATCTTCCCTACGCCCTTTTCTTTTTGCACAAATGCACCAGTCTTCTGCATCTCCAAACATGGGCTCAAACAAAGCATCAAGAGACCTATAACCTCAGGAGGAAAGAATGCAAGAAGTTCTATATTAATTCAGCTCCAGTCCAGTGCAGAACTACACCAATCATCACTCAGCATCTGCCTGCTCTGAAAAAGTGAGATGAAAAACAAAGAACCTTTCCTAAGAAGTGGGTGAAAACGTAACTGACTGAGTCTTACCTTCTCTGTGGTTTTCATGTCTCTCTCAATCCAAGCGGGCTCCCGCTTTGCCTGCAGAATAAACAGGATTTAGCATCTGAGCAAGAACAAGAACAGATAGCCAAATAACTTTCCCCCAAGATGTTAAGCTGAGCTCTATTCTCAAATCAAAGAGGAATAAGACATAGGTGAATTCCTGTGGTTTTCAGATCTGGCTGTGTGGTGCAGAGTATAGGATCTGTTACATATTAAGGTTCCATTAAAAATAAATAAATTTAAAAATCAAACATTAAAATATAAACTAACATAAAAGGAAAAAGGAAAAGGGAATAATGGAATAAGTTAAAAAGTGACAAAAATTCATTAATTAAATATAGTGACTTCTGATTTTTTCAATACAGAAACAGTAATACAACCTCTAAGTTTAAAGAATAATACCAATACTTAAAATATCATAAGATACCAATGTTCAACATTCCAAAGAACCAATATTCATAATGCATTCTTGTCTTAATTTTAATTGAATATATATTGTCAAATATGGACAACCATATAATTTTAAATGCACAATATTTCTCTGGTCACATCAAATCTAATCCTCAAAATCAAAAGTCATACGTTGATTTTTTCCCTTGTCTTGTAAGAAATCTAACAGCTGCCTCCAAGTTGTAAGAAATGTAGTCCAAATACAGGTAGGTCCCTGACTTACATTCACAACTGAGCCCAACATTTCTGTTGCTAAGTAAAACAGTTGTTAAATAAATTTTGCCCCATTTTACAACTTTTCTTGCCACAGTTGTTAAGTGAATCACTGCAGTTGTTAAGTTAGTAACATGGCTGTTAAGTGAATCTGGCTTCTCCAGTGACTGCTTGTCAAAAGGTTGCAAAAGATGATCAGGTGACCCAGGGACACTGCAACGGTCATAAGTATGAACCAGTTGCCAAACATCTAGATTTTGATCATGTGACCATGGGGATGCTGCAATTGTCATAAGTGTGAAAAACATCGTAAGTAATTTCTTTCAGTGCTATTGTAATTTTCACTGAACAAATGGTTGTAAGTTGAGGGCTACCTGTATTGTCTCTAATCAAGGCAATCAAATTCACCACCTTGGCTGTGCATATAGAAACTTGCAACTTAACCTCCCATTCTGAACATGATATTTCTGATTTGCACTGATGCAGGCAGAAAAGGGAAAGGGCGTGCCAATGTTTTCTTCGTTACTAGAAATGCAGCTTGAATCTTACAACCAGAAGCTACTAAGCCAAATAGAGGCAGGGTAACCACAGATTAAAAAACCAAGATGGCAATCACAACTTTGCAGCTGCAATTCTGCTCGATTTTTAGGTAGGTTGCACATTTGATTGCACTATTGCAGTTGCCATCTTGACAATTTTGACCATACCCAGCAGACAATCCTGCTGGCCAGCATCCAGAAGCTATAGTGTTGGGAATAGGGGCTCAACTAGAAACAGTTTTCTTGTCTGGCTGTAGGTCCGATGAAGCCACTTCACTATTGAGAAACCCAGCACACAAAAGTAGAAGTAAATATCCTTCCCCCCCTCCCTCCTGACATTAGACAAGTTATTTGCCATCCCTAGGGAAAAAAGAATAGTTTTTCCTTCCAACTGTTGCAATTCACATATTTACAGTTTACAGCACAGAGAACAGAGAATTCAGATTTGTTTGTTTGAAGCAACTAATGCTTTCACAGGCAAAAAAATATGTCTATATTATCTTCTAACATTGGGGAGGCAGGGCATATTTTTGCCAAATTCTTCAGGTTGCAAAACATCCTTGGCTGTTCCAGTCTATCGTATCCTTGTTATTATTACCAAAACTGAAAGTCATACCAAAAGGACTCCACACATATGCGGGTAGAATGCTGGGCATGTAAACACATTGTGAAAAGTGTCCACATTTCTTTAGACACTGGAAAAATGCATAATCAATTCATGCATAAGAGTTTCCTTATGCAAATGCAAGCATTCTCCTCTCTCATCCCCTACCTCAACAATTTGGAGAGGAACCACCTGGGAACACAAGTGGAAAGTAGCAGAAATTTATTCTAAGAATTGTTAACTTATGTTTCAATAGAAGAGAAGATTAGCAGAGCACCTCATTCTGACTAGCAGTCAAAAGACATTATGAAAACTCCTTAATCTCATAACACATGGACAGGCTAAACCATGGGAAACTGTGAGCATCCTACACCAAGCTAAAACCACAAATGCTAGGGAATTCCTGGAAGCCTGGCATATAGACAAATCAGCCATTAAAAGAGATAATAAGAGATAAACCACATTTACCTACCACTAAAAAAAACAATTAAAAACAGCTAAGAAGGGAACAAAAAGACCAGAATGCATTGTATCCAGCAACCAACACCCAGATAAGCAGGGATTAACACCAGACAAATAAGCAGAAAGCTGAAGTAGTGAAGGGACTATACCCCATCAAAATTGGCAGGGAAAGCTACTATATATAAACAGGGAGTAAACTCCAACTCACTAACACTGATATTATCTAGTTGGATAATGAAATATCTGCAAGCAAACAATCAAGTGCAGAGAGCACCATAACTAATGTTCAGCCCTGTTAATGGGGGCAGAAAGCCATTTTTTCTAATGAAGCAGAGGTAGAGAAGAATCAATTTCATTGCCCCCATCTAGTCAAATTTGCCACTATTCTATTTTTAAGTTTCTGAAGAATCTATTTAATAGTCTAGATATCTATGAAAAATTTCCCCAAATGGAAAATACTAGTTACTTTGTATTATTTATGAGTGGGTGGGAGGGTGGCAAAGATGAGATGATGAGAATTGCAATTGCTTTCAGCCATACTTGTAAGATATTTATGAAATATTTCTCTAACCTGGGACTGTCAAGCTGGCCTAGGAATTATACAAGCTACATTCTGACCACACCTGAACATATCAAGTTAAAGGAAACAGTATTACGAGCATAAGGAAGAAGCAATATAAGAAAACTCTAAGGATTATCAATAAACTGATACAAGCTTCTATCATTCCAGTTATACCTAAAAATTCAGATCTTCTTCACAACACCCAAAGGATCAGAATTCTCACTCCACTGTCTCAGTTTCTAAGTAAATTCTTAATTCTAAGTATTCTAGTAAACAGATCTGCCTTATGGATTGTTTGTTTTAAGATTCCTAATTAAATATGTTTCAGAATTCCCAGCCAATCTGGCTATAATTGTAAAAAAAAAATGCTGAATAATGTATTCATTACAAATTTCTCTGTTCCTCTCATGTTGGGCTGCTTAACCAGCAATGTGTGAACATGGATGGAGAAAAATGCCTTTATTATACTAACTTCTAAATGAAATTTAGGGTTGATTTAATGGATTGATAAACACATCATGTATTTGATATTTTTTTAGTATTTTTATAACTGTTAATTCTTTAACATAGTGTTCCAGGGTTAGGAACTTGTCACCCTTTAAGAGATGATGACTACAATTCCCAGCAGCTGCAGCTGGAAGGGCCAATGAAGAGGCTTGCTGGGAAATATAGTTGATCTCTTTATACATTTTCTGCTGCACTTTTCACCAATAAATAACACAAGCAACATCTTTATTTTATGGCAAAGTGAGCAATTCCTTCAATGTGGCCCTGCCGCTCCTTCCTCATTAGTGTCAAACCTATTCACAGGCCTAGGATGGTATCAAGACGGTGGGACTGTAACATGTAGAGGTGAGCTTGATATTAAGCTAAGCCTTAGAACAGGAGTGTTAAACTCAAGGCCCGGGTGCTTAGATCTGGCCCACGGGGACGCCCTGGAAACAGTGAAGGGGTGGCCTGAGGTGCCTCTGCAGCCATCCTGAGCTCCGTTTTTGCTGGCAGAGGGTTGCAGGAAGCTGTTGCAGCTGAAAATGGAGTTTGCGAGGGCCACGTGCGCCTCTCCCAAGTTCTGTTTTCGCTGGCAGAGGGCTGCAGGAGGCCGTCACAACTGAAAACAGAGCTCGGGAGCCTGTTTTTACTGGCAGAGCACTCAGGCCACCACTGGCACCCCCGACATGAGTGATGTTGAGCTGGCCACACCCACCCTGGCCACACCCACCCTGGTCCCCAAAGATGAAACACAACCCTGATGCGGCCCTTAATGAAATCGAGTTTGACGTCCCTGCCTTAGAAGTATTTGGGAATTAACCAGCTTTATTTTTCACCTTGTATGTTTACTAACTTTTTCCAAAGAAGATGAGAAAATGGATTGTTTGCTTTTCAGACATGTTTATTTTCAATTTGACAACGACTGCACCATTTCCGGTCAATGGATTAGCTTTAATTAGAAAATGGTATGATAAAAAATTGACCATTCTTGCAGAAAATTCAAAGCTCTGTTTACTAATGTAGTTTTCACCTTTTGCAGCATTGAGTGGAGGCAGGGGCAAAAAAACAAGGGTTTCATCACATAGTTTTGATATTAACATTTTTATCTCTCTCCATCCTACGCAGATGTCCCCGATGCTATGAACAGCATTCAGGGCAATGTTAATTAAGTATCAAGTGAGGCTTCCAAGAGCAAAAGGTTGGATACCTATAGTAGTTATTCAAATGGTGAGAGGAAGTCCAGGCAGGTCTCGACTTACAATCATAATGGAGCTTGCCCATTATGGTTGTAAGTCATGAAAGTCATAAAGCAGATCATTCAAATGACTGACTCAATTTTACAACCTTTTTTGTTTCTCAGCAGCAGCAGTTGATAAACTACCACCATGGCTATTAAGCAAATGCCACAGTCGTTAAGCAAACCAAGCATTCACTACAGGTCACCCTTGACTTATAACCATTTTTAGTTACAATGGCGCTGAAAAAAGAGACTTATGACTGGCCCTCGCATTTACAACTTATCACAGCATCCCCATGGTCATATGATCAAAATTCAAGCATGTGGCAAAACGGCATGTATCTATGATAGTTGCAGCATCCCAGAGTCATATAATCACCATGTTGAGGAGATGGATTCATTTAACAACAGCATGACTCCCGTAACAACTGCAATGACTCACTTAACAACTGTGGCAAAAAAAGATTGTAAAATCAGTCAAGACTCACTAAATAAATGCCTTACTTAGCATCAGAAATTCTGGTCCCAAAATTGTCATAATATGAGTACTATTTGTATAGGGTGGTTTTGCCAAAATCCAGAAATAAATGCTGGTTTATAAAATGAGATCACAGGACTGCAAGGACACTGCAAACGGCCAATTGCCTAAAATGACGGTTGCCAATTGCCTAAAATGCAGTTATGTGATTCTGACGGGGGGGGGGATGCCATGGGAACTTCAGAACCAGGTCATAAATACATAAATTCACTTGTAGACAATGCTTTTCCATTACGAATAATGTCTGGATAAATGAGAAATATTGAAATCGAATAAGCAATTCTATAGTCATTGCTTACCTTCTGAGTGAACTGTAACCATAACTTTGCTGAATTCTACAATATGCTCTCTCAAAAAAAACCCCAAGGCTATATGAAAATTTCATTCTATTAAAAAAAATGTATGTGGCAGGGGTATGTGCCCAAGACTTTTGCTAAACCAAATCATGCATGAACGTTAATAAATATGTGAATGCATACAAATTAGTGTATCCTGAGGTAGGTAGGTAGGTAGGTAGGTAGGTAGGTAGGTAGGTAGGTAGGTAGATAGATAGATAGATAGATAGATAGATA
>JANHFL010001001.1:242327-260588 GCA_032468155.1 Oxyrhabdium leporinum
AGATAGATAGATAGATAGATAGATAGATAGATAGATAGATAGATAGATAGATAGATAGATAGATAGATATGGATATAGATAAACACACACACACACACACACATGGATGGAAGGTAAAACAATAGCAAAATAAGATCAGATACAGGTGAAGCATGAATAAAAATACATTAATCTGAAAAGAAGAACCAGGATTTTACATTATATTCATCCTCAAAAGAAAGGCTGCGCAGAAAAATAAAATATGTTCATCTATGTTTCTGTTTAAGCCCAAACAATCCCCCCCCCCACGGTATTTTAAAGATTAATAAATTAAGGAAAATCCTTGCTTTCCTTTCAGGAAGGAAGTTCAATTCTGATAAAGAAATCAATCCTTCACAAATTCTTCTTACAAAAACAAAGCAAAAGAACAACCAAGAGCCAAAGGAGGGAACATATAGGAAGTCACTAGGTTCAGCCCTTGACATCTTTGTCGGGTAGTAACCAATTGAAGAGACTTCTCACCACCTCACTTGATGCAGATGTCTGCATCAAGATTGTGGTCCAGGATCATCTCAAGGCAGGTTCCACATGTCCCATAGCACTCTTTCCCAGCCACTCTACAAAACGTGCAACAATCTTGGCTACAGAATGGTCCCATTCTTTCATTCCACTGGTTCCTCTTCACTTCCATTCCTGGTGGTTGCACACGGACTAGCTAAGATAGACCAAGTTTCTTGTCATCACCTGAGCCAAGCCGAGCTCAGCCAAGCCAAGCCAAGCCAAGCCAAGTGCAAAAGACAGCTGCACTTGCCTTGGTGCGAAACAGCAGCCTCATCATCCTCTCCACAACTGCCGGGGAGCTCTTCTCCCATTGCCTGCCTGCTACCAGAGCCTGGACATCAAAACAGAGCACACTCCCAACAGAAGCTCTCTGTAGGTCATTTGGATAAAATTCAAAACTTTCAGCAGAAAGGAAACTGTAATTTCCCCACTGATAAACCGCAACAAAAGTTTCCAGCACGCAGCTTGGCTGATGAATCAGATAGGTACTAAAAGAAAAAAAAGACAAGAAAAACCCATGGTTTTGAGGGAGGGGGATGGAGGATCCTAACTAACCCTGTTTAGGGGATACTAACCAAATATATTTTCCCTGCTGTTTCCTGTAGAGCAAAGCTTGAAGCAGCTAAGGCTAAAAAGGAAGTGAAGGCAACCGCAAGACATCTTTGGCTTCTCTGTCTTCCTGATTGTAACAAGTTCCAACCAGCTTGCTTTGTTCTCTGGACAGGAGTTCCTAAGCCCATCCTAACTCTCCTGCTGATGCTAAGTGTTCCACAGCAGTACAGGTAATCCTTAACTTACAATGGTTCACTTAGTGTCCTTCAAAGTTACAATGGCACGGAAAAAAAATGACTTTATGATGGTTTTCCACACTTCTGACCTACTGCAGCATCCCCATGGTCACATGATTAAAATTTGGATGCCTGGCAAATGGTTCATATTTATGACAGCTGCAGTGTCCCAGGGTCATGTGATCTCCCTTTGTGATCTTCTGACAAGCAAAGTCAATGGGGGAGCCACATTCATTTAACAACCATGTTACTAACTTAACAACTGCAGTTATTCATTTAACAACTATGGCAACAAGTCACAAAATGGGACAAAATTCACTTAGCAAATGTCTTGCTTAGCAAAGGAAATTTATGATCAATTGTGATCATAAGTCGAGGACTACCTGTAGAGGCATACTTTGTGGCTTGAGGACAAGAGCAAATACTATAAGGTTTGGAGTGGGTTATTTAAAAATAAAATAAAATTGTAGATGTTTTTTATGCCTTCTCTTTCTGTGTCTTCACCCCTCTCTGTGATCACCATCTTTGTTTGCTATTGTTCAATTATCTTCATTTTTTTTCCTTCCAGGAGCTTAAGGCTATATATATTCCTTCCCTTCTATTTTTTCTCCCAATAACCAGCAAGATGTTGGATTAAGAAATACTGAGTGGTCGAATGTCATCTATTAAACTTTTATGGCTAAGTGTTAAGTGTAGGTGATGAAGTTCTATAATCTTAACAAATTAATTGTGCATAAAATCCAACTGAGGGATTTTGGGATCCCCTCTATTTTGTGGTCCTCCCTTTGCCCTTTTTGGAGTGAGAAGATCTCCAGGAAACAATATCGGGTCTGGTGGACACAGTGTCTGAGTGCTGTTTGGGAAAAATATTTTATATTGCGTGTCCCTGCAGGAATGTTCAGTTGTTGTATGAATAGGGAGATTATCTTAAAGTAAGAGTAACTGAGAAGTAGGTGGCGTCTTGAGAAACACAATTTATAATCTTCTGTTTAATCACATGTCTATCTTAGATAAACTTGGATCAATCATGGTCTCTTAGCTAAAATCATGCAGCTTCTATCTGGTACCCTCCAGATGTGTTGAGGCAGCCACTTTCAAGAGCTGGATTGTAATTCTGGATTTTATAATCTCATCTGGAGGGGAATGTCTTGGGGAAAAATAATTTAATGTATCCTATAGGTCTAGAGAGATGATTTAAACAGGCTAACTCCCTATGAACTCCTTGCAAGAAAACTTTGATGAGCCAAAACCTACTTAAAATAATTTAGTGAGTATAAACTTCATAGATTTCTGGACCAACAGCATACAGGCACTACCTACGTATTAGACCTCATGCAAGCATTTTTAATGTACAGGTTGGATTTGATCCCAAATCAGTCTTGGCTGGTACAGGACCAGCCCTAGCATTAGAGAAAACAGATAGCATTGAAGAAACAGATTTTATCTGTCATATAATTGTATAAATGTTCCACAACACTTGATATATTACCATCACTTAGTCCCTTGCAGAGGGACTTCTGAAATCTTCATTCTCGAAAGTCAAAATAACTGAGCCAGCATTACAAGCTGTGTACCTGACATCGGGAGACTCGTGGTTGCTCCATTACAGCCACAAAACACTTTGCTGCTGTCTAAGCTCTGCAAACACACAGAGAGGGCAAGCAGGAATGCACAGGTCTACTGAACCCATATTAGCACCAATGACTTCCCCCCCCTTCCAATGGGATCAGATGGTTACAAAACTAGCAGCCTGCAGTCATGCCAGTTCAAAGGTTGGGTGAAATGGCATTTGGGCTTTCTTGGCGTCCGAGAGGCTGAGGTCGCCAGGTAAAGGAGGTGCCCTTCTCCCAGCAGAAGAGGAGGGCAAGTCAGCTCTCTTTCTATCAGCAGATAAGCCAGAGTGTTGGTTACAAGCAGAGCTGCAAGTACAGATCAGAGTTTCAGAAACAGGAAACTGACATTCTGGTAAAGAAACTTCAAAAGAGCAGCTGTTCTTACCTGATGGGAAAGGAATGGTCTCTAGGTTTCACAGTGAAGACTGCAAATGATGACTGTAGGTGCACATCTTTCGACTTCGACTCCCATCCCCCACACCCATCACCTGCTAATCCCCCTGGGAAGGTATATGGCAAACTAAGTTTTTTTTTTTAAAAAAAGGATTTTCTACTATGTTATCCTGGGGAATAGCCTCATCAAAAGATGAATCAACTAACTTTCTGGTGCCAAGTAGAATAATTTTTATTCCCCAAGGCATTTGAACAAAAGAATTTACAAGTTAGGCTCTTGATCTATCTAGCTTGCAGTTTTTCACACTCACTGGCAGAGATGCAGACAGATTTCCCATCAGTGACTGCCTTGGTGATGGCCTGGGGCAATTTATACAAAGATATAACTTGACAATTGAGGCTTCAGAGAGCCAGTTTTCCATCAGGAGCAAGCCTAGAAATGTTAACAGCTTGCTCATGTCAAAATATGCCGGGTCTGGAGATGTTGGAGATGCCTTAGTTGGCATGCAGGAAAATCTCAGAAGCAACTTTTCCCCCCAAAATCTGGAGGAGTTTGACAGCACTTTTTGAGAGTAGCAAGTGTTATTAAAAGGCTAACATTTTCATAATGATTTTATGCTTTTTCATAAAATGTATTAGACGGAAAAGAGGCTACCAGATTCTTCCAGTATTTGGCTGCCACAGATCAGTGTTTCTCAACCTTAGCAACTTTGAGATGTGTGGACCATCTCTCAGAATTTCCCAGTCAACGTATGCAACACCCACCCAGGATACTGTGTATTTTACCATTTGGGGTAACTGACGCACTAAGTTCACCAACCCACAGCTGCTGCTCATGATTTTAGGCAGCAGTCCTTGGGAAATTTTTCCAAGTAGGACTCAACCACCAATGGTCCTTCCCCATTTAAAATAGTCTTTTAAAATGTTTACAGCTTAGAGGTGTTTATACACGACCATCAACTCATATATTATATTATTATAGTAGCTGTTTATGGCATTTAAAAAAAATAAACTGTACTGTAAACCAATCTAAGAATTGTGGGAAGATGGCATTAAAATGTTTTAAACTGGCCAAGTGGAAAGATCACATTCCAGGAATGGGCCTGCTCCAAAATGAAAGGGTCTGTCTCTCATACTTCAAAGCCACATCCTGGACAGTTCACAGCTTGCCAGTAGAAGTGAAGCAACAGGCCTGAAATAATGATTCAGAGGTATGTATTGTAATCCTAAGTATTGTAAAACCTAAAATGTAAAACATATTGAGACATGCTTTGAACATGTCTCAAGTGTTTTAGGCCAGTGTTTCTCAAACTTGGCAATGTGAAGATGTAGGGACTTCAACTTAAAGAATTTTTAGCAATGGCCAAGCTGGCTGGGGAATTCTGACGATTAAAGCCCACACATCTCAAGATTGACCAAGTAGGGAAACTCTTTTTAGACTATCACATGCACCATGCATATACTGCATCTGCAGTGGTCTATACATCTAGAGCAGGGGTCTCCAAACTTGGCAATTTGAAAACTTGTGGATTTCCAAGCATGTTGTCTGGGGAATTCTGGGAGTTGAAGTCCACAAGTCTTCAAGTTGCCAAGTTTGGAGATCCCTGACCTAGAGTCCTCACAGGTATCCACAGAGTACTTAGACTTCAAGATCAAGGTTGTGACTGATCTTTCACCCATATTTTATGTGCAATGAGCATAAAAAACAGACAGAGCTTTGGTCATATTGGGAGATGTGACTTTTTTTGGGGGGGGAGGGGGGAAACAGGGACAATACTTTGTGAGCAACTTTAATTCCTGGAGAAATTCATGTAGAAATGTCTCCTGTAGTTTTCTTGGCAATAATATGCAAGTACTTTATCACAGCCTTGTTTCCAGAATGCTTTTCCTGCCAGTTGCTGAGATATATAAATCTGTAGATACACAAAAATACCATATGCTGACACCCTGTGGGCAAATGATCAATTTTATTTCTGCAGAAGCAACACATTTGCCTCTACAGAGTTGAGTTTTAAAATCTGCATCACTCTCTCCATGTTACATTGTATAGAATATCGCTCAGAGGCTGTTTGAGAGAAATGGAGAGCACCCATCATTCTTGGCCCAGTTTATTGGGCAGTGCAGTAACTCTTCTGCACAGAGCACCTCCCACAAAAATGTTCCACATCTCTGTATGCTGCAAGAGATCAGTAGAGATTAACTGCTATTACCATTACGATGTTTTCTGAAACGTTTAACTAGGTTCAGTCTTCGTGCCGTGTAGGAGTCTAGAATTCTGGGATGATAGGTCACATCCTATCATTTTGGTGGCATCTTTCCAAAGTCTTGAAGAGCAGTAGCATTTCTAAGGCTTAACATGCTGTTTCCTCTGTTGCTCTCAATAGGATTTCTTTTTGGATTCCCAAATCATTCTTATTGCCCATTTGGAACCAGATCATCTGGCCAATACAGAACAGATTGCAACTGTTATATCCCATGATTGCGAAATTATACTATGAATTAATAAGGCCTAAATTATCACTTGGAAGTGACAGAGAAGAAAACCTCTCCGAGACAAGCTTCGTGCCTTCCAGGAGACTCTGAATTTTAAAAATAGCCGGAGAGGCTGCCATTGTGACCCTGTGTTAAAAGATATTCTGTGTTTGCAGCAGTGCAATTGTTAGAAATCCATTAATTAAACATGCCCCTGGCCCCAATGCAGACTGAAGTAGATAAGTTAGGCAGAATTAGTTCAGTTATGGTCTGTTGCATGTATATATAAATACATAGCTTTCAAAATCTGTCACAGCATGCTCTCTTCCATTTTTCCCCATCACAATAGCCTGTGACTGACTTTGGGCTGAGATAGTCATTTGTCTTAATTAATTAATTTGCCACCCATCTCATTTTGAAGCAACTCTGGGCAGCTGTCAAATTACCCAGTAAGGTCCTATGGTTGGTGTGCGTGTGTGTTTGAGACTTAAGCCTGGACTTCTCCCAGTCCATCATCGCTTTAACATTCAAGTGGACATCTAATTCCAGAAAGTCTCACAGAAAATCTGATTGTATTAATCATTAAGGACAACAATTAATATAAAAAATATTCAGGATTCAGAAAAATGGAAGGTGCCATTTCCATTTGAGATTAACCTTCTGCATTGCTTTTACTGATCGGTGTGAAATTTACAGCAGTGGATATAGTATCAAAACAACACTTCCTAAAACCTACTGAACATTTCCTATGAGAATGCCAGATGCCTCTCTTGGCCAGGCAGCAAAGATGGAATTTCCTCCTACCATAGTTAATATTAGAAGCTTAGCCCATGGCTTTGCTCTACTCCAATGTTTCTCAACCTATTGGCTGAGGAATTCTGGGAGTTTATGCCCATACAACTGATAATTGCCAAGGTTGAGAAACATTGCTGTAGTCCATGAATTTTGCACAATTAGCTTTTCTCCCTTTGCCTTTATTAATTTGGGATAATAACAGGTGTGTGGTGTTTGTCGGCTTTTTAAACATTGTCTAGGAGGGAGAAAAGGTAGTGGTAGTATTAGTAGTACTAGTAGTAGTAGTTACTTTGGTTGCCTTGAGTCAGGAAAAGAAGAGAAAGTATTACAAATAAATAAATTTGCCAGTGATGGAAACAACTGAAGCTGCTGGGATAGTTCATTTAGTAAATAATGTGGGAGTGCTAACTACATGTATGGGTGCCACCAAATCAACATGTCAATAATTCTGCCTGCAATTATCTGTGTCCTTTAAATGTGTGTGTGTGTGTGTGTGTGTGTGTGTGTGTGTGTGTGTGTGTGTGTGTAACATGATCAATTCTATATTTTTACTAAGTGGCAAATAAGATCTGGAAACTCAACATTTTCTGGTGAGCTTTCTGCATTTCAGCTGAGAAAGGTTGACAACAATATTACAAAGTGAAATGGGTACTAAAATAATAAGTAATGGATAAAATTAAAAATAAACAGTTACAAATAAAAATAAACATGCATAAACATGCATAAACACCAGATTGTCTGTTCTGTGACTTTGTAACTTGACAATCAAAAGTTGAAAATCTTTATGTAGCAAACCTGTGTTATATCAGACACAGTAGCTCATGAGTGAAGTAGCCTATAAGCCTAATAAAGCAGAATTTAAAATAAATATCAAGACTTTAGCTCAGGGTGTCCAACCTTGACAACTTTAAGACCTGTGGATTTCAATTCCCAGAATTCTCCAGCCAGCCAAGGTTGAACATCCCTGCCTTAAATTCTTATTATTTTGAACGGAAATCAGGAACCTGGTAGCACCTTCCCCATCTCACATATTTATTAAAAGTCGTAAGCTATCATGAGCTGCAGCTGCCTTTTAATAAAATTTGCTAGTCAAGAAAGATGCCCTCAGACTCCTCCTGATGTTTGGCTACCATAAATTAACATGGCTCTCTTCCTACAACGTCTATTTTGGACAGAGTGCCTCTTTTTATGGAATTTAGGAATAACAATTCTCAGTAGTTGCAGTCAATGTGACCAGCAGGACCTGACTGAAGATTAGGGTTTTGTAACCTGATCCTGTATTCCTGTTTCTTTTTTTCTCAGTTTAATATAATTAATATAAAAGTAAATTTTACATACATAACAACGCATGGAAACATAAAAAGAGAAGTAGGGAAAAAAGAAATAAGAATAAAAGAAAACGTGAAAAAGAAAAAGATATCTAAAGCGACTTTCTATGCTCTTTGCAACAGTTACCCACACAAACATCGTAATTACCATTTCCACCCTCTGAAATTATTCTTTATTCCTGTTTCCACGTAGCCTGGACAGTGGCTGGAGGGAATATGAAATGGACATGAACAAAAGAAGTTATTTATGTCTCAATCTCTTATTACAAGAAAGTAAGTTGCCACAGGAAGGAAGCTTTTTTTCTAAAGGTGTGAACTCCAGAAGGTCACAAATAGCATCTGCTTATTGCTGGCAACACTCTGAGGAAATTTGGGGGGTGGGAACCAGTTCTTGAAGGGCTGGAAACTTGGTTCCATATGTCTTATTTTCCCTTATCACAAGTTAATTGGCAGGGTTTTAATACACACATTTTTGCATATGCCTTCCCTATCCTAAAGAAACTGATGGGAAACCTCAGTAATAAAATTTCTACCAATCCAGTAACACCACAGACATCCTGTACAACACAAGCCACGACTGTGTCATGGGCATCATGACAGATATGCATACATTATTCTAATTATGTTACTTGTCAATTTGTGCCATGCAACCAATGCAAGTTATCTCATTTGTTCATTGCACTATAGTAATATGGTGAATATGTTGTATGCCCCCACTTGTCCCTCTTGTGGATAGTTATGAATATCACACACAACACAAGTGCATTATAACCACCAGGGCCAAATATAGGGATAAGCATCAATGGGTTAACTTGTGGTCTATTTGCATTGGATCAACAAGACCCGATCCTACTGTCAAATAGCTAACATCTGCAACATTAAAGAGACTCTGAACCCCATTCATACCATGAATGGAGAGCCATTTGGGTGTTGTGGTTAAGGTGCTGGCCCAGAAACCAGGAGACTGTGAGTTCTAGTCCTGCCTTAAGCACGAAAGACACCTGGATAACTTTGGGCCAGTTCCTCTCTCTCAGCCCAACTCACCTGTCAGACTTGTTGCTGTGGGTAAAATAGGAGGACGGAGCATTGTATATTTGTGCCGCCTTGAGTTACTTATAAAGTAATAAAGATAGGATAAAAATATATTTTTAAAAATGCAAGGAGTTTTCAACATGTATTTAAAAGAGGCGGTAATGCTCCTTCTTCAGCAGCCCAGCCCAGCCCAGTTGGGCTGATGAACGACATGAAAGAAAACTAAAGTCACAAGGCAGAGTTTCAGATTAGCAACTAATTGCAGCAGGAAGTGAGAATGCACCACAAGTCCTCTCTTGTACTTCTGCTTTGTTGTTAAAAGCTGGGCAGTTCCACATTCCTGACAATTTTCTGCACACATACACACACAAATACACACAAAGTGTTACTCAAGAATTCTGGCCAAGTCTATACATGCAGCAGAGTAAGGAGCTTACCACTTGAGATGGGGGGGGGGAGAGAGGGAATAATAACATTTTTGAATACCCTGTGCATAACCAGAAAACTAGGAGACCCAACTGCTTTTATTCTAGTGTTCCTCCTTGTTGCACTAAGCTCTTGGTTGTTGGTTTTTTTGTGTAGAGGCTCGATTTGCAGCAAGAAGGAATACTCAGAAGTAGAATCCTGCGTCTTCTACTGAAATGGTACAGCCTTAGTCCCACCTTGGAAGAATAGCAGATGATGGTTACATAAAGACATGCTGTTCAGCCAAATTGTCTTCAGGCAATCCAGCATGGTCTTCACACAATACACAACCTGGTTACTGTCAAGCCACTCATAAGCAGGAGACAAAGGGGTCCACCCTTGTTCCAAAACAACAGATATTAATTTGATAGAGCAATATCACAAGTCCAAAGTCTCCCATCCCATGCACCTTCATTGGCCCTAGGTTTATTACCTACTACAGTTGCTGTTTAAATTATAAAACAGAAACAATCAAAGCTGGTTACCTGGAACTTTTTTTTTCTCTCAAAAATGTATTTGAATCGTAGGAGGAACAGTGGTGATACTTTTGGAACAAGAAAACGGTCAAAAGTGTGCTAGGAGCCATGGACCCTCCTGAGGGGGGAACACTACAAAATTGCCTTTTGCATTAGCAAATGACAAATGTTTTGTCAGAAAGCCTACAGCCAACTCTTCATTCCAAATTTGCTCAGATGTTTTGTATAGATTTGTCTAATCCCTTTTTGAAGACTTCCATGGTGATGTCCATCATCGTCATCATCATCATCACCACCACCACACTGCAGAGTCTTCTCAGCCTTCCCCAGCCTAATTTATTTCTTTATTTGTTAAATTTATTTATTGCCCCCTGTCTTGGCATGGGGCTACTCTAGGAGGTTTACAATAATAAAAAGGAAGGAAAATGTAAACAGAATGGAAGTAAAATAATAGAACAATCAAATAAAGAATGGCAAAGGAACACAATCAATATGATAGCCAAAAAGATGGATGGATGGATGGATGGATGGATGGATGGATGGATGGATGGATGGATGGATGGGAAGCAGACAGCGAGGGGTGGCAGGGTGGTGGAATCTGCCATCAATCCAGCTACCTGCGATGTGGAACTTTCATATTTTGTCCCTAGGTCAACTGACAGAGTCAGGTCTTCAGGCTCTTGTAGAAGGATAGGAAGGTGGGGAGGGATCTTACCTTAGAGTGTACGATAACAGAAGAACAGAGCTGGAAAGAACCTTAGAGGTCTTCTGGTCCAACTCCCTGTTCAAGCAGGGGACACTACACCAGGGGTGTCAAACACAAGGTTGGTGGGCTGGATCCAGCCTGCAACATGGTCAGATCCGGCCCACGCAGCTATCCTGGAAATTGTAAGGGGCCGACCCATGTCACTTTGGCCCGGGCCATTATCCCGGCGGGCGCATGGGCGCACAGGAGGCAGCAGCTGCATGTGCACACAAGCCCAGTCCACCTCATCCCAGGATGTGCGCGTGCTCACAGGAGGCATCGGGCCAGTGTTGCCTAGTCCATATCTTGCCTATCGGCCGCCACTACCACCTCCTCCTCCTCGTGGATCAGGGGACACAGCCGCCGCCACGGTCATCAGCAGCCCGCTCCCCCTCTCTGGCTGCTGCCGTGCAATTCTCACCCTCCGCAACCTGCTCTGCACCTGGCAGCAGAGGCCACTCCAGCCACAGCCCCGGGGCTACCCGACAGTCACCCCCTCCTCAACGCCCCCAGCACCCCAGTCCTTCACCTGGGTGGCCGGACCAAAATTCCATTCTCTGGTCATTGCCTCGCGATTGTCACACTCCACAGCCTGCTCTGTGCCCAGCAGCAGAGGCTGCTTCAGCCGCAGCCTCGGGGCTCCCCAGCAACTGCAGCGCATCCCACCTCACCCTCTCCTCGAGCAGGGGGCTGCTGCCACTGCCAGGCACAGAGCAGGCTGGGGAGTGCAAGAATTGTGGGGCAGCCCTGAGGCTGCGGCTGGAGTGGCCTCCACTTCCAGGCACAGAGCAGGCTAGGGAGTGCGAGAATTGTGGGGCAGTAGCTGGAGGATGGAACTTCTGGCTGGCTATCCAGGTAATGGGCTGGCGTGATGGGGGCAGCGAGAAGGGAGCAGCTGCTGGGCAACCACGAGGCTGCAGGGCCTTTCAGGTATGTGTGTGCATGGGGAGGAGGTTTCCAGCAGCAGAGGCTCTGCAGCTGGACCTCCAGGTAGCTTTGGCCTGACCAATTCTATCAGGAGTTGGTGGCTGCACGTGTGCACAGGTTAGCCCACGCCATCCTGGCAGGCGTGCGTGTGTACGGAAGGCAGCTGGGATGGTGGTGGGGGCCCTGCGCATGCAGGCGCCCAACTCCTGCACCCACCGGCGCCCGACTCCTGCGCCCGCCGGCGCCCTCCGACTCCTCCTCCCCACCACCACTGACCCACAGAGGACAAATAGAACGCTGATCCGGCCTGCAGAAAACTCATGTTTGACACCCCTTCCCTACACCATTTCAGACAAACAGCTGTCCAATTTCTTCTTGAAAACCTCTAGTGATGGCCAATCCACAACTTCTGGAGGCACGCTGATTAACTGTTCTCACTGTCAGATGTTCCAAAGGGTCCCTAACACTCATCAAATGTGTATGATTGCAAATTCCAGCTTCCTTAACTCGTTTACACAAGATATCCAGTCAATATTTCAACATGGCCATACTGGATTGGGCAAAAATTGATTGACACCAACTTCCCAAAAGCAGGGCAACTTCCATTTCTTAACATAGCTTGACACAAATGGTAATGAACCACTGCAGTGACAGTACAATCCTCTAGGGGGCAGGAGAACTCCGCAGACTAAAGGAAAAGGTTTGCAAACTTTGAAAGAATTAGCTGTTTCCAACTGAAGGTCCCCCACAGCCTCCATCATCACAATCAGGAAAATTTTATGTTGAGAGAACAAAAGGGGATAACAAAACCACGGTGGGGGGGGGGGGCAATAAAAAAAGAATAAACAGAAATTCTACACAAAATTCAAGAGAAAAAGCAGCTGCATTTAGAATAGAATTTGAAAGTGGCAAAAAAAGACGTCCCTTGATGGGCACAACTTAGCATGAAGTGCTTTAGAAAAGATTTTTCACCCTGCAACATCTGTAAGTCTCCAGAAGTGCCTTATCCCAAGGTGTCCATATTCCCCTAACATATGGCTGCAACTTTGTCATAATTCCTAATTCTACCAATTCCTTGGCAAAAAAATAAACGTGTAACATATCCAGGCATACTAATCCCAAAGAAAGGAATTTGAACGCTTGCCTATCGCATATTTAAAACAAAATAAAGTTATATTTGCAAGCTTGAATTTCAATGCACGACAAAGAAGGGTCTAAAAGGGCAAGAAGGAGCTGTTGAAAAACATTGAGCTGGGGAGGCAGAGAAAAGCTGCGTTGTGGGACAAAAACGGACATGGGGGCAAAGTCAATGCAAGTGCTGTGGTGGATGATGGTCCATGGAATCCCTTTCCCAGGCCTCTTTGTTGTTCTGAACCACTGAACTAGTTAGGTGATCCTCGACTTATAAATGTGATTGCACCCACAAGTTCAGTCATAACTCATGATGTTCATAAAACACGTCACCATGTGACCATGCCCAATTTTAACTTTTTTTGCAGCTGTCTTTAAATGAATCCATTGTTCAGTATGGGGCGGTTTTTGCTGGAACTAAATGCCGGTTTTCCAGCAAAAGTTAATCAATCAATGATGTCACTATGGAGCACCCAAAATGCATCTGCGTGACCACAGGGAGAGGGTAGGGACACATGTTGGGACTGCAAATCTGGGTCGTAAGCAGCTTCTCCTGGGTCCATCATAACTTTCAACAGTCGCTAAGCAACCGGTCATAAGTCGAGGGGTTACCTGCATTTTTTTGCTAAGGCTTCCAGAATGAGCTAATAATGGCAATGTCTGCAAAAAGCCAAGGCTGGAACTACATGTAAAGTAACATGACTGATTGCAAGGGTATTTACAAGGTGTGGTCAAAAAAGTCAAGATGGCAGCCCTGATTGTGCAACTGAAGCTCTGCCTGGTTTTTCCAATATGCAACACAAATGAAATCAGGTGGAGTTTGATAGCACCAACACAACCACTGATTGACTGGATTAATAGTCTACCTTTCTTCCCCAAAAACTAGCACTTCAAATGTCCAACAAGAAAATAAAATATAAAACAGTAACGGTGCACTCACTTCATCCTTCAAAAAATATACAGTAATTGCCAACCACTTTTAAAAAAAATAAATTGAAAAACAAGTAAAAAACTCCAAAACTATAAAAGCTATTGTTTATTTACATTACTATTGTTGTATGTCCCTTAACTCAAGACTCGAAACAGCTAAGAATACAGCTAGTCCTCAATTAACAACTGGTTGCTTAATGACTGTTCAAAGTTACGGTGCATCCCCAAAGAGTTACTTATACACCATTCTACAAATACATTTTGTGGGGATGTGATCACATTTCAGGAATTTGACAACCGGCTCACTTTTTTGACCAGTTGCAGAGTCCCGCACTCACCTAATGATTGGATTCACCTAATGACTACATGGTTTGCTTAACAACCATAATGGCTCACTTTACAACTATCATAAAGATGGTTGTAAAATCAAGTCAGGTTACATGGTGAACCACTTAATGACCGCAACTACTTACAGCAGAACGTCCAGGCTTAGTTGTGGTTCTTAAGTGAGGATTACCCATGCCATAAAACACTGAAGTCCTACAATCCTAAAAGGCAATGATCCTGGAATTTTAAAATCATATCCTGAAAGTTTTTCTCAGTTATCCTACCATAGGAAATCAACTCTAAACCAGATGTTCCTTGCTGAACCACCTTTTCCAGTTGTTTGAACAGGAAGACTCTATGGAAGAGGATCATCTTCACAGTCCTCTCTAAATGTCTACAGCAGGGGTGTCAAACTCAAGGTCTGGGGGCCAGATCCAGCCCGCAGCCTGCTTAGATTTGGCCTGTGGGGCTGCCCTGGAAATAGCGAAGGTGTCTCTGTCTGCAAAAGCAGAGCTCCATTTTCACTGGCAGAGTGTTGCAGGAGGCCATCCCAGCCAAAAATGGAGTTTGTGAGAGCCGCGCAATGCCCCAACCCCTGAGCTCCATTTTTGCTGGCATGCAGGAGGCCGTTGCAGCCGAAAACAGAGCTCAGGGGCCCATTTTCAGTGGCAGAACTCTTGGGCCACCATAGGCATCCCTCAACACAAGTGATGCCATGCTGACCACGCCCACCCTAGCCACGCCACGCCCCACCCCCATCCCGAGGTCAAACACAACCCTGATGTGCCCCCCAATGAAATTGAGTTTGACACCCCTGGTCTAGAGGGAGGGAGCTGAGATAAAGTCAGAGGCCAGGCACAGTGAGGGACGAAACACCTCCTAAAAACCAAGAACACCCCATGAAGCACCTAGAACAGACCCTTCTAACTGGTCCCATCTTCTAGAAGAGGTTGGTGGCACCAATAAACCTCATAGTGACCAGGAAGTGGTTTGCTCACAACAAAGGAATGACTGATATTAATTTATTCCACCCTCAAGTCATGTCCCTAAATGCTACAAAGTAAAGGCTAGGTCAAATATATGGCCCCCTATGTAAACTGGGCCTGAGATGATCTGGGATCAGCCAATGGGTCTCACTGGGGTCACAAACTCCAAACTCCAGTCTGATTCCACCCACAAGTCATAGAGGTTGAAATCCCCTTTACGCAGTAATCATAAAGACATGCCAAGTGCCAGAATTTTGATCCCGTGACTGAGACAGTTGTAAATGGGAGGACCAGTCATTAAGTCACTTTTTTCCCAGTATCATATTAACTTCAAACAGTTGTCAACCAAATGGTCGTAAGTTGAGGACTATTTGTACTTTGTGTCTCTAAAGTTTCTGCTTGCCTATGTTCAGTGACCTCACCTACGTAATCTTGCATTATTTAAACCAATAAAAAGACCAACTGACATATATAGCCTGCATTGATAGGTGGAACTAAAAAGCATGTATGGCAGCCACCGCAGAGATACAACCCAACCAGGGAAAGGAGATCATCTGGAGCCCTGATGGTTGCAACCGAAGTCCCTAGCCACTGCACGTAGCCACAAATCAAGAAAATGGCTGTTAAGAGCTTTCTGGCTAAAAGGTTTCTTTTTTTAAAAAAAAGAAGAGGAGACAGGACACATTATCTTTCTAGCCCTCGTTGCACAGCCAACTAGCTTGAAAATAGGGCAGCAGAATTACACACCAGGGGCAAAGAAATAGCCATCATGCAATTTAAGAGTGTAAAAGCCTAGGAAATGACTTTTGATCACACCAGAATATCGGCCTCCTTTGACCCACGGAGGTGTTCAAGATAACCATGGGGCCACATCCAGCTTTTTTTTTTTTTTTTTAATCGGAAAAGCCAGACATGGAACTTTGGACTTCCATTGCGTGAGGCAGATTTTTCTCTCTCTTCGGTTACTGGACTCTTATCTTGAGGTGTTCCAATACAGCTAGTCCTTGACTTACGACCGCAATTAAGCCCAACATTTCTGTTGCCTAGCGAGGTTGTTGTTAAATGAGTCGTTCCTCATTTTACAACCATTCCTTGCCACAGTTATTAAGCAAATCACTGCAGTTGTTAAGTAACTCATGCGGTTGGTAAGCAACTGTGGCTTCCCCCCATTGACTTTGCTTGTCAGAAACTGGGTGGGAGGGTTACAAAGGATCACGTGACCACAGGGTGCTGCAACTGTCAGAAACATGGCAATTGCTAAGCGCCTGAATTTTGATCACATGATCATGGGGATGCCGCAACAGTCATAAGTGTGAAAAACCGCCGTGTCACTTTTTTCAGTGCTGTTGTAACTTCAAAGAATTACTAAACGAATAGTTGTAAGTCAAGGACTACCTGTACAGTACTTAGAACAGGGGTGTCAAACTCAAGGCCCGAGGTCCGAATCTGGCCTGCGGGACCAGCCTGGAAATAGCAAAGTACGCGGGCCCCCCGGGCCTCATTTTCGCCGGCAGGGTGCTGCAAGAGGTGTCTGTCCTGTCTTCCCCCCCACACACACACCGGCCCACGGAGAAGTACAAGGCTAATCCGGCCCTCAAAGAAATCCAGTTTGACACCCCTGACTTAGAACAACCAAGGCCAGACGTCTGGCTAGTGCAGAAGGCTCCCCAAGGCTCCCCAAGAAGGCAGCTTGTTCAGCTCCCCAAGAAGGCAGCCCATGGTGAAATATCACACCTGTCCTGAGGTCACTTCCCTGGCTCCCACTTTGCTAAAATGCAAAATCCTTTTACAGAGCCCAGCATGGCCGAGAGCCTGGATAGCTGGCAGAACGCCTGCTCCATTATAGGATGGAAATGCCATCCTTAGGGGAGGGGAGTGTCACATCTGCGAGCCCTTAAGGGGCACCTGACTAGAGAACCTGCTCCACAGAAATGCCCCGGCTACGGAATTCTTTCCCTGTTGAATTACTGCATGGTTATGTTGGGCCTCATAAGCTTCCAGTGTCACCAGACGTTACAGGGCCTTCAGTTCCCTGGTACTGCTGGATGTTTCTCTCTGGCTGGGATTCCTGCCCTGTGTTCACACAGTTTTAACAAGTGCATGCTTTTAAAACACATTTTATGGGTTTTATTAAAGACTTCATTGTAAATAGTTAGTTTATTCGATTTATAAATGAAGCAAATGTTCTTTAAATTAAAGGGGCTTGTTTGTTTTGTTACCCAAACCAGGTAACATCATCGGTGCTAGGACTAGCACTGATGATGGTACTAGTTTGGGTAATGAAATGTCTGCAAGAAAACAACCAGGCTCAGAGAGCACCAAGGAACCCCCCCCCCCCCCATGTCAACTCTGAGTTACAAATAGGGGAAGTCAACAGGGAAGATTGCAAGTTGGTGTCATGCAATGTCTGACTTAAGGACTGTGGTGATTTGCTTAACAGTGGCAAAAAAAAGTTTAAAATCAGGTGTGGTCACGTGATGCCTTGTTTAACCACCACACCACAGAATAGTCTCAACTGAGGACTAAGTGTACAGATGTCTTCTGTGAAAGTGACCAGGCCTAACAACGGTTGAAATACTACAGATGCCATTTCTGAAACCCTGAGATCCCAGACAGTAACTCTCCCAACCTAGCGACCTCCCAAAGTATACTGTAGATATATCTCCCAGAATGCCCAACTTCTGGGAATTCCAGCCCACACATCCGGGAAGTGTTAAAACCAGGGAAGGCGATTCTACAGTAGAACATGAATCTGCTGAGAACAAAAGGCATCAGCAGTTATCAAGCCAGGAAGGTATACATTTTCTTTGCACTCATTATGTTTTTGACCTTGAAACAGCTCAGCATGCAGGAGAGGAAGGAGGGTGTTCCAATATTACCTTTCAAGACTGCAGGAAGCTATTACACCTCATTCCTCACTCAGTAAATATCATAATGTAATAACAGCTTAAGCACTTTAAAATCATTGCGTTAGCCTAGTGCTGGAGGAGCTATCACAAAAGGTATGGAACCCTTTCCCAATATGGTGCCCTACGGATGTTTTGGGGGAATCTCCAATCATCTTCTTCTTGAATACCTTAAGGCTCAGGATGATGGGAATCATAACCCCAAACACCTTTTAAAAATATCCAGCCCATTTACCTTTAGACAAACTACTATATTAGCTGTATCAGGCAGAGCTGAGGCTTTATTAACAATTTTCAGAAGCAATTTTATCACTGGCAATTAGAAATAGAAATAGAATAACAGAGTTGGAAGGGACCTTAGAGGTCTTCTAGTCCAACCCCCTGCTTAGGCAGGAAACCCTATACCA